>JACBWW010000065.1:1187190-1210783 GCA_020086605.1 Lanius collurio | reverse complement strand
TGTCCTCAGCATTGCTGACGAAAGACTCACAGTGCCTGTAGCGATGCAGGAACCACAGCTTGCTTTTAAGTGCACAGATCTATATGAAGGAGCCTCAGTGATGCTATTTGCTTTTCAGTATTAATAGAGATTAATGGGTTTATTAAGAATGATCTCTTCTCGATTTGTTTTTTAGAATAAAAATAAAGATTAGCACCAGCAAAATCACTTAATAAGCCCAACTTGGCAGTATGCAGAAAATATAATTTAACAATTAAAACGAATTTTTAAAAGGTCTTTTATTTCTCCAGTGAAGTTACAGCATCACAGAATGTTTTAGATTGGAAAAGATCTTCAAGATTCCTCAAGCCCAGCCCTTGATCAACCTCTCCTTTGTCAGCCAGACCAGAGCACTGAGAGCCACGTCCAGCCATTCCTCCGTGGCTTGCAGCCTTCTAAGGTTCAGAACACAGGGCATCAGTCTAAATATATTTTATTTTCTTCCTGTTTCCCCTCAATCTGCATGCTGGTCCACTGTTCCTGATCCTCTCCAGCTCCTGATCATTCCTCAATTCCTAAATCACATGATTTTAACAATAAATGTTCCAAATTTGTTAGTATCTCCCTTCACCTTTTTTTCTTTTCAGTAGGTCACTATGCTTCCCAAGATGATGGAAATAGAACCAGGTCAACAAACTGTCCCTCATCTTTGTTCTTGGGGTGCTCTCTACCCTCACTTTTTACCCAGTATCTTCTGCACCTAAAAATTTACCTTTTTGTCATCCCTAGGATGTTCTCAGAAGTCTCCCTGCCCTTGCTGAAGCCCTTCCCGCAGCTGTCCTGGTGTTCAGATGTGCTCACAGTGACTCCAGTATAGTCTGCCAAAATTTTCAGCACCAAAATTAGTAAAACTGATATTATGGGCCAGGCTATTTCTTTTTCCCCCTGGAAAATTATTCCATTTTTTTTGGAAAGTGACATGACAATGCTTTTGAAGTCCTGTGGTTACTGAAGATTGCCCAGGAGTGAGCAGCTAATCGGGGGCCAGGTCCTCTCTTTGGCTTGTAAATGCTTCTGGCTTTCTTCCAAACTCGTTACTACAGATTTACAACACTTTTAGAGTGAGAGGGACAGTTGGCCTAGTAAATCCAGTATGGCATAAATGCTGAAAAATGACAAAATTGTCACTATTTAAGTGAGTTATGCTAACTTCAGGACTTCTGGCTGTGCTGGGAGGAATGTGGAGCTCTATATATAACATCCACCAGTTTAGGGGGGTGCGTGTTCGCTGCTTTTGTTAGCAGGGACTTGGCAATAAAAACACAAAATGTTGTTGTACTCCATGCAACAGACAAAGTGAGGCCTTGTGCCCTCCAGCTATGGTCTAGATCACATCAGATTTCTTCCAGAAGGCCAAATCAAGTGCGTTTCTTATGTGACATCTTTCTGCTCAGGAATGATATTCTGCCATCAGACTTTTCCCCAGGCTTCAGTAGACTTCAACAGGAACAGTGTGTTCCCATCTGAAGTCAAATTTGACCCTCATAAATTGCACTGTTCTTCTCTACGTTTTGGAGAGAGCATTAATGGTGTCAATAGAAGGGGAAAACGAAAAAGAACAGTGCCAAGTTTTGCCAGAAAATGTAGCAGATTGCAGTATGCAACAGCTTGGACTGGGTATGTGTTAGAACTGTGAACAGGAATCACTACAAAATGAAAAGCAGTTATTTGGGGAGGTGGGGGAAGCTAGACTAACAGACTTAACACAAATATTTTGCAAAATGTGTGTTTCACTGAGCTCCACACCCCCACGGCAGGACTGGTGCTCATAGTCAAGCTGGACCTCCTCAGGGGAGTGTTCCTACGCCAGCATTTCACACTGTGCTTGGTCCTACACACAGAGACAGGACTCATCCATCCTGGGTGCCCGGGTGGGGAATCTGGTGGAAAGTAATCCTAGAGGGGTTGGGTTGGACGGAAAGTGTCCCTGCCCACGCAGTGGGATGGGAACAACAGGTCCCCTGGGTTGAAGGTGCCTTCCAATCCAAGCCACTCTGTGATTCTGTGATAGGGCTATTGTGCTCCTCAAAGTGCTGCCTGTGGGGTCTTCTGCTCAGGAAACCTCAGTGCAAATCTGGGCTGATTAAGGAAAACCGTTCCCAGCAGAAGGCAAAACAGGCAGAGAAAGGACGGGCCCAGAAGAAGGAGACCAAAAAAGGAAGGCTGCAGCTACTCAAATTTCCGTCGTGAGCCAAGGGTGATGAAGTCCCATCAGTGACAAGAAGATAGAACCCCAAGATTTAATAGAAATAGCAACAACCATGATAAAATTTACCTTTTCCTCAGCTAACATGTCTTTGGTAACTGCTGTGGCACAGATGTCCACCACGAGGACACAAATCAGCCGTGGAAATTGTCTCTTGAGTCTTGACCAACATTATTTGCTGGCAAAGGCATGGCTGTCCTCTGTTTCCTAATAGGAACAATACTGTCTCATCTCACATTAGCTTTGCAACAAATACGATTTTAAATAGACCTTCAACACTATCAGTTCATAATTTCATTGATATTTCTTACTTTTCCCTGGTAAATTTTACAAACAGTTGGTACACAAAGTAGTTCTAGTCCATTTTTTGTCACCCTTGACAGCAGATGAGAAACTCTTTTCCAAATTTCCCAGCATTTCCCTTCCCTTCAGCTCAGAGAAGCCCAGGTGATGTTCTGCAAAGCAGAGGGACCATTTGGCAAGGGCAGTAAAAACAAGAGTTGGCAACCAACTGCCAGCAACAGAAGGGACCTTTTCAGTAAACATTTTCAATAAATTCATAAATAGCCAAGCCAAAAGAGAGGAAAAATGTGCAGTCAGATTTGTCATGCCCTGGAGAGTAACAGTTTGATTGTTATTTACAGGATGAGAAGGATGGGGCTGGAGCTCTGTTTTACAGATACTCTGAAGTTTGTTGTTTTTCTCTCCCTCTGATCTCACTTACTTTTACATGTTGTCATTACAGGCATCCACACACCAACAATCTGATAGCAAGCATTTAGAGTTCTTTCAGGCGGCAACTGCTACAACGTTTTGTTGATGCTCTCTCGTAGTGAGGAATTTGTACATTTTCTTTAAAAAATCAACTTGGTTTGGATGCCTGCTGTATTAAACATACCAGTTTGTATGCTCAGTACACTAAATAATGCGCCAGATACAGAGTGTTGCTCCATGCAGACATCAAACCTCAGGCTACATTTTAATCAGAACCAAATACTGCAACACCAACTGCATGGGAGGAGAGGAAAATGGCAACTTTAGAGTTGAAATAGCTCATTCTTCTTATTGATGCCTTGTGCTTCGGGCTTATAAACTGAGAGTTGTGTCAGTGCAGTCACTAACTTCCCAAGTGAGAGAAAACTTCTAAACTCAGCAAGACACCCTTAGGAAAGGGATATAATTGCCAAATTAGAACACTCCCGCTCTCTCAGCCACAAAGAAAGCAGGATGCTTCAGCTCACCAGTCAAAACACTTCCAAAGGAGAAGTGCTCAAAAAGAAAAATGAAAATACAGTAACAATAGCCTCTGAATCCGTTTCCATCTCCACTCAAAGAAGACACTTATGGTCTTATTTCATTATGAAGGAGTTGGAGCAATCATTTTAATTAGTCTGTCCTTCAACCACAGCAGAATAACATTTTTCTAGCATTTAAAATAAAACCACAACCCATCTAAAATTACAGCTTGTCCAGCAAGAAATGATCTGAGACTACTGAACTGCTGCAAAAGAAGTCCACAGCGGGTGGTAAAAGATGGGAGAGGTAATGCTGCTTCTAAAACATGAGACTGCACAATACAGGGATGGTATAGCCTGTCCTTTTTGGGGAGGGAAACCATCAAGAGTATTCAGCCATGATCCCATTTTGTGTCTTTTCTATTCCATTTTTATCTCATGAGTAGCTTCAGTTGTACCAACAACTGGCCCTAGGGAGCTGCAATTCATTCCAGAAGGTTAACTCTTCAAAAAAAAAAAAAAAAAAGGAAAGAATCCAAATCCTCTGATAACAGGGGAAGCCAAATAAATGAAAATTTTGGCAGATGTGTGAGGAATAGGTCAAATTCATTCTTGGTGTAACAATAGTCTGCTTTGCCTACATAACTACAGAAAAGAATATGAGTCACTATTTTAAACATAATGAGCAAAATATGTTCTCATTTTACTGGGTTGCAACTGATTCCACAGCACTTGAGATACTTGAGGGAGAAAAAACCCAAAGTCCAGCACTCCAGATGTCATGATGATACACATCACTTTCACTAAAGATGAATGCAATCACGTGTAATGTTTGGAGCATTTATTCAGTAGTGAGCACAGGCGGTGGTGTGCAAGCCCAAATGAGCATCCCCAGATTGTCACACCACGTCTTGGAAAAGAACCAGTCTGGGCCCAGGCTGAGGCTTCACAGCAGCTCAGTTCCCCGAGAGGAGCCAATGTTCCATTTTCCTGCACATCCCCCCCAGCGAGCCCAGGCACAGAGATAGTCCAGAGGCAAACAAAAACCCAAGCTGTGAATGCAGGGTAATTGCAAACACAGCTTCACAGAGAAGCCTGGATCCTGTGATTCAGCCAGAAACACTGGTGCTCACAGGAATTAATTTCAGCGCGTTGTACTATTGCTATAAAAATGAGTTAAAAAAACAAAATAAAAAAATAAGTAAACAGATAAGCCAAAAGTGTAGAGCGGTATTTTATCTAATCAGCTGCTAATGGTTTTGCTGCTCAGACAGGGTTAATGAGACACACAAAATTATTTCCTGGCACTTTTGGAAAGCTTCTTTGGTGATGATTCCAACAATACGAAAGGTTTCAATTTTGCAGAGTTTATATTGGCCTAAAGCACATTAGGTTTTATTTTATCACACCCTGTGGGACGTATTCACTCAAAAGTCTTTTTTAAGACAGCTTAGAGCAAATCTAGCAGCCCAGCATGCCTCTCGTCTATGAACACTGAAACAAAGATTAATAAAGAATTAAACTATGAAGTAGAAAGAAAAACTTAGAATAACTACATTTTGTAATAACAGCACAAGTATTTATTTTGTACATGCTTTACAGGGAGTTTTCTGATCACAATTAGACACCTAGGAGCATTGCTAATTCTATGGAATACTGTGCTAAAGCAATCAGACTTTCCTGGGAAAACGTAACTGGAACAGCGTTCCCAAGGCCCAACATGAAAATCCAGAAGGAAAACAGAGGAAGAGTGTGGCAGGTGGGGAACTTCTGCCACAGGGAAGATCCAAGCTTCCCTCTGCCCAGTCCCAGACAAGTCCCACTTTGAGTTCTGTGTCCCTGGTATCAAATTACTCCAGCTTTGCTCTGTCTGCATTACCTGGAAAAGGCAAGGAGGTGTCAGTGACACCAGAGCCATCCAAGCAAGATGGTCATTAAAATACATCTTTAAAATCATCAGTTTTATGTGCACCTTTATGTTTACATCGCTAAAGTGAAGTATAAAAAACTGATACTCAAGGTCTCAATTCCCCTCCAGAGACCAAGTTTTTCTGTCTGTTTTGCAATAAGCTTATGGAGTGCTAGAAATGTCTTTTTTTTTAATAAAATTGGTGCTTTTTTACACATGCTTCTATTTAGAGATTAACCCCCATGAAATTAAGCAACTATACTGTTGGGAAGAAGGTGAACAATTATCACAATTCCACATTTTCCACATACAGATATAAAGCCAACTGTATAACAGCCCTACGGGGAAATAATGAATATATTTTTGCCCTATAGGCAAATCCCAAATACAGCTTTTCAGAAATATGTTTAAAGCATTTTCCTGTGCACACACTTGAGTTGCTTGAGGTTTTAATGAACTGCTTAATTGGGCAGTTACCCTAGTATATTCGTTGAATTAAGACATTTATGGAGCGAATGTTATTCCTCCTTACTTTGTAAGTCATAAAAAATTAGAGAACGCTGCTCTGGTGTTGGGTATGAAAGGATTCAGATTGGTGATGATGAACTAAGAAATCCTTTAAAGACACAGAATCCCAGGACATTTGGGGTTGGAAGTGACCTGTGGAGCTGCCCCAGCCCATTCCCTGCCCGGGCAGGGTCCCCCGGAGCAGTGGCACAGGAACGTGTCCAGCTGGCCTTGGGCTGTCTCCAGACAGGGACACTGCAGGCCCTCCCTGGGCAGCTGTTGCAGGGCTCTGCCCCTCCATGCACAGAAGCTCTTCCTGCTGCTGGGGTGCAACTTGTGCTGCTTGCTTTGCTGGCCACTGCTGCCCACGCTGTGGCTGCAGCACGGAACAGAGCCTGGCCCCGTCCTGCGGCAGCCCCCGGAGGGGTTTGTGTGCATTGCTGGGAGCCCCTGGGAGCCTTCCCTTGTGCAGCCTGGCCAGGCCCGGCTCCCGCGGGCTCTGCTCAGCACAGAGCTCAGCACACCCCAAAGCCTCTTTTTAAATTTAGTCAGACACACCAGAAGCCCAGGACATCACATTTCTGAAATGTGAAGTCTTCTACAAGGAGAAAGAGGGTCAGGAATGTGTCCTATCTCAGCTTTGCCCTGTTTCAGCTGCTGTGAGGACACTGTGGGATTTCATTTTTTTATTTTAACGCTCCTCCAAGTCTATACCCGTGACTCTTCTGTGTCCATGGAACATGCAGCAGCTATGGAACAGATTCATCTTCCCAGACTCGTCAGGCTGAAATTTCTAATAATGCTGTTAAAGTTTTGGTTTTTTAAGATCATGTTGGAATTCCACAGCCACCCTTTGGGCTCAATTAATATTTTCTGCACTTGGAATCAGGGACTCTGGCTGCTAGACATGGACTCTGTCAGCAGAACAACTTCAAATGCATGAAACAATGGGTGGAGACTGTTCCCCCTGTCCTCAACAATACAACAGCCAGAAGAAATAAGCCCCTCTGGGCTCAGGGAATAAGAATTGCTGCTGTACAGGAAGAGAGCAAGACAAGTGCAAGTGGTTTAAATAGGACTTGCATTGAATGGGATCCTGATACGCAGCGTTATGAGGCTGCACTGGTTTTCTCTTGATGAATGAAGTTCTGTGTGAACACATATCAGCTTCTAGGTATTCCACATAATTGTATTCCATATATGCAGCAACATTCTGGCACCATCCGTGTGTGAATTCTGCTCTTCTGTAGTTGTCTGTGATGCTGAGTGATTTTTAGGGAAAAGAAAGGGGGGAGAGGGATGTAGATGCCCATGGGTCCATTCAAAGAGACAACTGCAGCAAGTAGAAGTCATTTTTTACTTCTTTATTTAAACTTCTGGGCACATGTACTGCACAAAGTTCACCTGAATTCTTTCATAGCTCTTGGTTCACCAAAGTGCATTTTCCTGTCCCTCTGATAACCCTCCCCAGCCCTCTGAGGGTCAGTCACTGCCTTTGCAGCATGACAGACTCAAACAATGAAGTACGGCCACAAGAGATCCAATTTTACTGCTCTCTCGGGACTCTGTCCCCCTCAGAGCTGTGCTGGGGTACCAGAGCAAGAAAAGAAGCACCAGCAGCTCACCTCCCAGCCAGGACAAGGGCTGCCAGACAGGAAGGAAAAGCAGTCCCTCCCTCCCTCCCTTCGAGCTTGATTGCCTTTGGTTTCTGGAGCACAACTACCAAAAATAGGCTCTGTGACTCCTAAACAACAGCAGACAAAACAAAAGAATGGAAGACTGTTATTGTTGCTAGTAGGTGGGGGGGAAAAAAAAGTCAGTCACTGCTCTTTATTTTTGCTTATTATTTCTGATTTTTTTAATTTTCATTTTTATTTCACTAACAAAACACAAAGGGAGCATCTGCTTGGGGAAGGAGCATCTTTAAGTAGTTCCTCTTGTTCAGGATTTTTGTTAAAGTTGCCCTGCTTCTAAAACTGTTTTCTCAGAGCCATAAACCTAAATACATAGCCTGTCCTGGTACTCTTCCTTGGAAGAAGACATAATTTATAGCTGATCAGAGAAAAGAAACCCCACATTTTTCTCATCTAATAACATTAGAGTTTTGGGAGTTTTTATCTTCTTTATTCAGGCAGGAAAGTTTGAATTTCACAGACCCCAGAAAAAAAGCTGAAAAAACTTTGCAGTTGAGTAGCAGCATCTGTATTGTTCACCACTTTTTTAACATCAACCATACTTCCCCTGCTATATTTTCAAACAAAAACAATGACTAAAGGCAATGTCTCATCCGTTTTAACTTTTTTCTCCCCCTCAAAATATTTCATGCATATTCATGCAAGCTGAACGACTTCCAAAAGAAAATCTCCATTTCCACGTATCAAATGATCTTTCCTAAATACACCACTGCTTTATTGATGTAGACCACACTCCATACCCTTCTTGTCAGCACAGAGCAGTGCCCAGGTCAGAGTCTGCCCCATCCTAACCCTGCTGCAGCATTTGTGCACCATCTGCAGGGAGAGGAAGCCGGAAGAGTGAGCACAGCTGTCAAGAGATTTTGTGTTCCCCTCTCCTTAGCCACACGATGTTCACCCCAGATCTCAGAATCTCAGCTCTTGTACCCACAGGATGACTGATTCCTTGCATGTATCATCCTGTCTGGAGCAGGGATGCTGAGTGAGACACGGACACCAGGATTAGAATGACTGTTGAATAACGTGAAGTGCCTAAGCGGAGTGAGGAATGACTCCTGCAGTCAGAGACACTCCAAAAAAGTATTAATTTCAGCAAATTCCAAGCCCCTTGAATGGATAAGGATTGTTCATCAGAGTCCCACAAGAACTGGGTTGGATAGGTAGAGTGCAACACATAAGCAAAGACTTTATCTCTCCTTACTTTGATAATGCACTCATTGTCAGTGATGGAGGTCGCACAACTTCCACAGGAAAAGGCAAAAGCCATATTCTGGAGGGGAACACCCCAATTCGAGTTGGAAATTTTCTGACCTTTTTCCTTTAGAAAGATGTCAATTCCATGAGATCAGCATGCTCCCTCAGAACAGTCTGATTTCATCAAGTGCTTTGAAGGAAATCAGGTGCCTGGTTCCAGGCCAGTGTTCCAGCTGGCCCAGCAGCCCACCCTACAGACAGCCAGGACAGGAGCCATGGGATTCAAGGCTTCTCCACTCTGCCCACAGACACTCTGGAGATTTGCAGCCTAAATCCCTTGTTTGCACAGCAAAAGCCACCCAAATACCTGTGGCCAGGGCTGAGGGGCCTCGTGCAGCATCAATGTTGTTTTGAAAACAGGTGGAAGGAAATGTTCCATCCATGAGAAGTTGTAAAGGTTTGTGCCAATGCAGAGCTATTACATTTTTTTGAATTTCCCACAGGCCAGACACATTAAATGCCATCTGACTCTGTACCACCAGATGCAGCCGTCATTGGGTTTGGGTTGGGATATACAAATAAATTAAATTTACAGGAGGTAATGGGCATCACATTTAAAAAAGTCTCCAAGTGTCCTGTAAAATGCAGGAGAGAGACACACATGGACCTGTCTAATTGAGCAGGATTCCTCTTTAACACATACAATGTGAACAAAGATGATATTTAAAAAAAAGAGATAATTACTCAGAATTGTTCATTTAATAAACCTTAGAGAGAAAGAACCACCTTGCTCAAAAGAATAGGAGTGAGTTATGAGCAACATAAAAGTCATCCAGGAAAATGTCTTGGCTGAGCCTGTAGTTTTTTGAGCTGTGCTTCAGGCCCTTCAAAGAGGAATCCCATGAGTGCTGAGCAAAGGCTGTAATGAAATCTGAGCAAGTGGAAACCTTCTATCAGAGAGTCTAGAGTAGCTCAGAAGTAAAAGGACACAGAAATACACCTATTTCTCCTGTCTTCCAGCTGCAGTAGTTACCGGGCAGTAAATGATGGCATAATTAACAAAATGTAAATGAGGTTCAACACAAGAAAGTAATTGCCACGTCACCTAATGCAGGCTTTAAATTATACACTTTCTGGTAAATGGGAGCAGGAATCAGGGCTCCTCCACCAGAATCAGGGAGGTCTTTTGCCTCCACAGCTCACTCTCAGGGATATGTGTTATCTTTGCTATTCTCCTGCTTTAAGATAAGAAAGTATCAAAGAAAAAAGGAAAAATCTGCAGCTTTTCTCCTACCAGGTTTTTAAATAGAGCCATGGAATCATTAAGGTTGGGAAGATCAAATACCTGCAGTGTGAAGGAAAGCTTTGTCATAGAAAGTGCTCATTGCCATGAAAAGCCATAAGCAAGGAACACTGCTGGGAAATTCAGGATGTAACCGACGGATCTTCCCAGCCTACAAACCCTCCAGCAAGCTGCAAGACCAGCATCACAGAAAAACAGGGCTAAAAGGCTCATCTTCTGAAGGGCTGAAGCCAAGGTAACTGAGAGCAACTCTTATGCTGTGTTAAAGGTCTAATACAACCCAGCTGCACTGTGCTACAGAAATCACACACAGCCACCACCATAACAGGGCTCAGCTGCAGATTTCTGCTAAATTATTAAAATAGATTAAAGATCTCTAAAAGAGGGATTCCTCTATAAAATGCTTGGTTTGAGTGCCTCCAAAGAGGGATCTCAAGCAAAGAAACCCCTGGGCACTCATAACCTCACAACCCAACTTGTCCACCCCTTCCACAATGGTTTTGACCAGAGGTTATAATTGAGTCTGGGGTCTTCCCATCCTTCACTGGGCCC
Source organism: Lanius collurio (assembly GCA_020086605.1). Classification (NCBI taxonomy): domain Eukaryota; kingdom Metazoa; phylum Chordata; class Aves; order Passeriformes; family Laniidae; genus Lanius; species Lanius collurio. The sequence goes on along the minus strand of JACBWW010000065.1, from coordinate 1,200,144 downwards.
TTCCACTGTCTCTGTTTGGGTGGTTTGTTCTTTTACCTCTAAGGTGGCAGCTTCTCTTAATGAACATGGCTTCCACATCCTCTGGCTTGAGTGGCTCTGGGGCCTTTTTATTGACAAGGTAAAATTTTGCCATCACTGGGTGAAAGTTCTCTGCCTGCAGCCCAAGGCTTGGGCAAAGTTATCTCCTGCTGGTGAGCAAGTTATGCTGAACAGGTTCCTCAAAAGTGCTAAAAATGTTATATTTAAGTGCAAACCAAGTCCTTCCTCAGTAGTGCACCAAAATCACAAACAACTGAATAAAACATGGACAGACTTGGGAAACAATTGCCCCAAATCTGAGGCCACAAGAAAGGCAGAGACCAGAAATGGCTGTGTTGAAAAGAAAGCCTGTGAATCAATCATGTAAACCATACTAGAATATTATTAGTTTTGAACACTGAAGGTGAAAGAACATTTGTTCACCAAAGGTCATTCTCCCAGCTCAGGGTGGTGGGGGGGAAGTTTTAAAGAACACATGTTGGAAAATTTGCCTCAGTATTCCTGTTATTTCACCCTGGGGCATCGTTTGCAATGTAAAGAAATTAGTCTGGTAGCCAATGAGCATCCTGGTGTTGAAATCCTCCAGGAAAAGTCAGCATCACTTAAAGTAACAATGCCTCACTGCTGGTTCTCACAAGTATTTACTCCTTATTAAAAAATATAAAATTATCCCAGGCAGGAGATTGAGCAAGCCAGACTGATATAAAAACTACAGATCTGCTGCCAGCAGCAGAAAGGGAACTGCAACTGTGAATCTCAAAGCCATCACCTTTGGAAAGGGGAGAAAATTAATGACAGCATTGTTTTAATGGGTGGAGGAGAGTGTGACCACATGTCTGGGAAAGAGGCTTTTTTTGAAAGAAGCTGTCAGTGTGAGCGGGGCATCGCACGCCCAGCTACGGTTTCACAAGGATTTCTGTGCAGGAAACACCATCAGAGGGGCTGTGACAAAGGACATGGTGAAACAGCTACAGAGAAAGTCTGACTGCCATCCAACCGCATTTCACTGTTTCCCTGACTGTCAGTTTCAAAGCAAAGTTAACATAAAGTAGCTTTTTCCCATTTAGTTTTCTTTAACAGAGGCAATAGTAATCTCCTTGGAATTTGGTGCCTCTCCAATGTTTATCACACCATTTATCATCCAGATTTCCAACTTGCAGAGATGTATAATATGAAGCACAACTGTTAAATCATGTTACACTTCTGGCAAGAGATACCATTTATTGTACATAAAAGGAGTCCAGGGGCTGATTTATTCAAATGGCTACATTAGATACTTAATGTGACTGAAAAGGCAACAAAAAATGCTTTAAACTCTGATAAGGCTCACTGTACGAATGTTTCTAATGCAAATACATACTGAAAGTTATTTTTAAAACTAACATACTGTACTACTTTGGAGCATGTTTTTCCAAATGTAGACTCTATATACTTGGCAGTTTTGCCACTATAATTTTATGGAGCATCCTTTACCATCCCAAATGGACAGTTTCTAATTCCCTCTTTGAAAAAACAGATTTTTAAAGAAAAACTCTCCAGAGGGTCCACCAAAATAATGCACACTGACAGCCTGGCTGGCCCATGCTGAGCTTTCCACACTTACAGCATCTGGAAGATGCCTTGAAAGTTTCCCTGAAGAAGTTGCATGCACACACACACTGTATATACTGTAATATATGCAAATTAATGTGCATACTCTATGTACATTAATATATGCAGTCACTTGCATATCTGAACATAGCAAAAAATAATGTAGTGACTGTCAGGAATCCTGTATTGGTTTCATCACACACAGCTCTGAGTATTTAGTGCTGTGCAGCCACTCCTCTGTGTAAAGGAGCAGCATCTTTCCCTGCTCCCCACAGCAGCAGCTCAGTGGCTGCAAGCACATCTTAGGTATTTTGTGGGATCATTACACTATTAATAGAAATAACTCAATTTTTTTTCCTGGTGCAGCAGCCTGCCAGGTGCCCTGCAGTTTTGCCTGGTAACTAGTTAGGGACTTTAATACTTGGACTGCCCCAGAGCAGGATTTCCAACACTAAAATATAAAAGAAATCTCCAAATCTGAGCTGTTTAAACTGCTGGTTCCCAAAACTTTTAGTGCCTGGAAGAAGGACAAAGAACAAAAACATCAACTGAAGCATTCACTGGTGGCATGGGGGTAGGGGAGGGAGAAACAAGGACCTGAAGAAGTCCAATGGTTCATTTTCACCACCAGAGAAATCTGTCTCACCTCCTCCACAAATCCCTCTAGCCTTTGTGTGTCCCTGTGTCCAGACTGTCCACACATGGTCAGCAGAAGCAGTGAGAGGTCAGCACTGGAAGACATCACAAAATAGGAAAGACAAAGCTGACATATGAAGTGTGTGGTGTGGAAGAGGAATTGCCTTGGAGGTGGCCCTGGGTGGGCAGCAGGTCTGACAGGGAATTCAGCTGGGGCTCCACATGGACCAAGGGCTTTTTCCTTGTGCATGACACATCAAATAGCCAAAGGAGCCTGCATCCTTCAGGTAGATGCTTCCTGCAACCCAGCAGCAGAAGAAACAATACAAAACACCAAAATGGGTGTAGTCCAGCTTGTTCTAACAAGAAGTGTAAAGTTCTTGTTCTAACAGCCCAAAGGTCAAGGAAAGAGGTGCAGCCATGGAGATAAACATGGAGCTGGTAAGACCATGACACAACCAAGCTGGTAAGACCACAGCTGAGCCTGTGTGAAGGACAGGCTGGGATCAGGGATTGACAGCTCCTTTAAAGGATAAAGTCTGTTTGTGTGTCTGTTTCATCAAGAGGACAAGGGGGAAGGACCTCAAACTCTGCCAGGGAAGGTTCAGGTTGGACATCAGGAGGAGATTCTTCACTGAAAGGGAAGTCAGGCATTGGAAGGGGCTGCCCAGGGAGGTGTTGGCAATAAAAAGGTGTTCAAGGAATGACTGTACATGGCTCTGGGCTGGGTGACAAGGAGAGGGTCTCTCAAAGGTTGGACTCGATGATCTTGGAGGTCTTTCCCAAACTCAGTGATTCTGTGTTTCTGTTTTCAGAGCATCTTTCAGCAGTAGAAGAGCTCTGAAGCTCACAGGCTTCTGTGTGTACTTGAGGTCTGGGTGAGTCCTCCCTAAGCTCAGGACGACCCAAGCTTCTGCTCCTCAGCCCTGTGATGTGGTAGAGGAGTTGAAAACAACCTCCAAATTTCTGTGTGGTAGGTAACATTGGGTGCCACAGAGGCACAAAGAGAAGAGAATCCATTTAAGAATGACAACCAAGAAGTAGCCAGTGGTAACCACTAAGCAATAAAACTGTCAAGGTGTTGGAAAATAGACCAATGCTGCAATTTCTCTCACCATACCCAGTAGCTGTTATGCCTTACAACACTTCACAGCACAACCACAATTCCCCTATTATAACAAAAGGTATAGCAGGGATTATGAAAGTTTTGGGACCACACAGCACCATTTGCTGAGCAGCAGATGCATTTTTACTCCGGATCTACCATTTTCACTGTTGTAGTTATCAAATAGTCACCTCTGCAATAAAACACTTCATGGTAACTGCAGCAAGCAGCTGAGGGGAAAGAATTATACAGTCAGGAAATGGGCAATAATCACTGAGGTGGCAGAGGAACCAGATGTTAATATGGGATTGTAAACCTGCTAAAAAAAATACCCATAGTCAGCTCTCTGATGCGAGGACTGTCTGTGGCAGAAGGAGGGGAACAGGATCACTGCATGCATTGGAGGCAAACGAAACATTGCTGGGTTGTAAAGCACATTTTTCTCTGATATAGCTGGGGGGCAGTGCCTGTGTTGAGAGGTTATCCAAGCCTCGCTGCCAGGCTGGAGGAGCTCAGTGCAGGCTGTGCTGGGATGTTCCTTCACTCATTGCTACAAAGGCTGGAAGTGAGTTCTTCACGAGTTAGGAGAACAGCAGACAGCCCTCAGTCTGCCAGTTCTGAGCTTCTCCTGGGCTGGGTTTCTCAAGGGAAGGGAAGTGCCATGAGGGAAGCTGCTGACTAAAGTTTTTTTCAGTGGCACTTATAATCACTGAATCATGGAATCCTTAAGGTTGGCAAAGACCTCCAAGATCAGAAATCCAAGCTTCACCTGAACACCCTCATGTCCACTAAACCATATAATGCATTGGCACATCTACTCATTTTTTTAACACTTTCAGGGACAGGGGCTCCTCCACTTCCCTGATCAGCCTGTTCCAGAGTGACCTGAAGTCAATTTTGAATTGCTTTTGCAATCATTATTTTGATATTCGATGCATAAATGGAGGGGGGGAAGTCTGGAAAAATAATCACACCTCTTTTATACTTCTGTATTTATTCTCTTATATTTGCATCCACTTATTTTCTAATAAGTATAAATAAATTGAAGTACATGTGATTAAAAGTAAAACCAAGGTTGCTAGAGGCAGTGGGGAATAAAAGAGCAAGGTAGCTGGAAAATCTTTAAATGGTGTCTTGAGAGTAGAAGGATGGACAAGAACAGCACACTTTTAAAAGAAAAAGTGCAAAATCCATGCAAAAAGCAGAGTCTGTAAGTCCCATTCTCTGTCCTGTGAATTGTTAACCTTGGCAGTGAGCAGCTGACTCACTGTACATTGGATCCCAACCAAGTAAAATAATAAGCAGAGTTTCAATCAAACCCTACATGCTCATAATGCTGAACCAAATACTGAGAGAGATGTACAAACATAATCTATCATTGTGCAAGCTCCTTTCTTTCCCTTTGTTTTTTTGTTTTTTGGGGTTTTTTTGCTTTTCCTTAAGGTGAATTTAATGCTTATGAATTCTTCCAGATTTATGACCCCAGACTGCAGTTTTCTGGCTTTTCCCCATACAGGAACAGAGAAAGCATCCAGCATTTAACTAAGCAGAGTGTAACATCCACCAGTGTGGCTGGAAAACACAGCATAAAGAGCTGCCCAAAGGCCCACAGACCCAGAATCCTGTGTACTCTGAAATCACTCTGCTCCTGCATCACCAGCTCAGGAACAGTTGGAAAAAATTGTGGTTCATTATTGGAAAAGAAATGCTGTAGCTTATGACACTCCAGAGCTGAAACAGTTGTTGTGGTTGAATGTATTTTCAAAAAGAAAATTAAAACTTTGGTTGTTGGCTTGTAGAAAAAGAGGCAGAATAAAGCACTGAGGTTTTTCCTGCTGATTAATAGCCAGAGGAAAGAACTCAGTTGAAACCACACATGTTCACAAGATGATCCTGTCTTCAGAATTAACATTACTCGACCAATAAAAATTTAATGTGACGTTTTGGCCCAGTCATGAAACGAGAGAGGGTCTTGATCAATGATAATCATCTAAAATAAAGTACATCTTCAGTGGCTGTTCAGATCAGAAAGAAACCAGAAGTTGTGAAAAAAAAGACCAAAGAGTGGTGAATGAAGCAAAAGCACCATGAAGAATAATGTTCTTTGCTGGCAAAGGAAATTCACAATCACCTTCTGCAGAGGGGGAGCTCTGTGAGGAGCTGTGGTCCTTCACCAAAAAAACCCAGGGGAGGGCACACAGGAGTGAAAAGGGGGTGCTATAGTTTTAAATAAAGAAGATGAAACACAAATAAAAATAATGCTTTTTACTGAAAGGAAGGAAAAAATATCTCCAAATGATGCATTGGGACAATACAGAATATAAGAATAAACACCCATGAGGGCACTGCAGGTACAACTCTGGATGAAAGTAGATGGGGTTTGCCTAGAACATCACTACAGATGCAATCACAGAACCACAACATATCCTGAGCTGGGAGGGATGCACAAGGATCCCTGAAGTCCTGGCCCTGCACAGGACACCCCAAGAACCAGACCATGAGACTGATAAGGTTGTGATAAACTTAAGATAGGCACTGAGGACTGAAGGGGGTTAAAAAGGTCCCACAAACATGGAAGAGAGTGTATTTCAGATACTAAAGAGACATAAAGGGCACAACACAACTTCTCAACCTCCTGAAAACAGAGGGTGATGCTTCCTGACATCGCAGTGCCTCTGCTGAAAATTTGAAATATTTCTCAGTTTGTCTGTGCAGTGTGGCTGAACAACGTGATACACTGAAAGATCCCATTTTTAAGGGATCAGGTAGTTTCTGGTATCTGTGCAGTCAGCAGGGAATCCAATCACATTTACACACTGCAAGTGATGTGGACTTGATGTAGCCCACTCCTTGTGCAGATCTTGGTATTTGAACCATGAGTGATGCTGCCCAAAGCCGTGAACCCCAGAGCCTTTTCAGTGTCCACCGTGGCAAATCCTGCACCCCTGCTGCATCTCTGCCTTCCTTTGATGCTGCTCCTAACAGCCAGTGCATGTAAGCTCATCCTTCTTTCAGCTGTAGGGCCTGAAAATTGCAGGAATGAGCCACTATTACAGTAATTATGAAGAGCATTTTGGAAATTATCTTCCTTTTGATACAGGCCCTCTCCTGCTGTGCTTCAGAGGATGCACAATTGCTGAACCCAGAAGGGTAAATCATCGTAGGGAAGAAATGACAGCTCGTTCTTTGAAAGAAGAGACAGCTAGTTTCAGCACACTGCTAATCTTCGTGATTTCATGTTACAGCTTTCATTTAAGGCAGGCTATAAAATAGACATCTGAAGAATTATGAAAGAAATTATTCTTTTCATAGCTTTAAAATTTCAAAAGAATTTGCAGTGATTCTGTAAAACATTTGTTCTGCAGCTTTTCAGAGACGAGAAGCCAAACCAACCTCATTATGGACAAAATTATGTAAGTGTGGCACTTAAACCTGTGCCATTGGAACTCGAAATAAAAAGTGCATGACGGTGACCTCCACATAACCCCTGACTTAAATGCAATCCTTACTCTCAGCTGCTTTAATGGCTCCATAACTCCAGCACAGCCAAGTTTTCCTCCTGGAGTTTCGTGATGATGTTCATTTATTCTGGGGAAATAAGCAAGACATCTACAATGACATCATAATTTTCCCAGTGCTGTGCTCTTTGGAGAGTGTCCTAGCAGCTATAGCTGGATGTAAAAAACTTCAATGAAATTCTGACATTGCTCATTAGGGAGAAACAGATTTGGTGCTTTTGGTTTATAAGTTGTTTGTTACTTTTCCCAAAGAAAAATCGCCAAAATATAAAACCAGGACAATCAAACAACTGTGAAAGCAGTTCAGTGCTCCTCAGAGAAGTCCCAAAACTTATCTTACAGCAGGCAATTTGTCTTGTAGGATGTGCTAATCATCATTTGACAGATAAATTGAAAAACAGATAAATTGGCAGATAAATTGAAGATGAGTCTTTCCCTTGAGTAAGTTAGTGGCCCAATTGCTATTTTACAGGTTCAGGACATTCCACTTGATGTCTAGTGCTGAGCATAATTATAACATTTCCATCCTATTTCTTTGTCAATTTTTTTCAAAAAGTGTCCAATTGACAAACCCGAAGAACCTCCTCTAATATTTTCCAGCAGTTTTTGAGGTCACTTTGACTTTTTTAGTTCTTTGCATCTCCCCTCAGTACAGGGACACTGTGAAACCTTCTCCAGCTGAGATGTCCAACAAGTGTGCCCAGAAAAACAAGGAGAGATTCCTCCTGACCCCTGAATTTCCTCCGTGAAATCAATGATCTCTCATTTCTTACTTTAAAGACCCAGCTAAAAATCCTTCAGAAGGCAGTGGTATTATCTGCCACCTGTATTGGGCTGCCCCTAGAAATGGAGTCATGAAGCTCAGGGTAGATTCTATTTATTTTATTCTATTCTATTCTATTCTATTCTATTCTATTCTATTCTATTCTGTCATTTGTATTTTATTTTTATATATATACACATACATGCATATATATATGTTATATCACTTTAATTTTTATAGCAATTAGGTTTTTGGTTTGTTTGTTGGGTTTTTTTTAAAGGGAAGAACTCTTGGACTACTGAATGATCTTTTGCAAAACCAGTTGCCCACTGCCTACTGTTATAACAGACAGGGGCTTCTCCAGAGACCAGCATTTTGTTCACATGAAACTATCCCAGCAGGGCAGGGACAGCAAGAAAATGGGGAGCCCGAGACAAAGGAGATCTGGAAAACAAATTTAATGGTTGCAGGTAGCCTTGAGAGGGAGAAAATCCAGAGCTAAAGATCACCAGTTTGGATTTCTGAGCCAAGAAATTTCCTGTTTCTACTTGGTTTTGAGTAGGATTTTGAGATAATTACAATTACCTGACTGCTGGCTTTCTTGTGTGAAGCAACATGCCAGTTCCCAAATATCAGCCACCCCTATTACCCACAAGTGAATCTGCACCTTACATCTGAAAAAGCAGGAGCCATGTGTGACTCTTTTCCTGGTGCCATTAATTAAAAAAGAAATAATATTTACATCTTCATAAAGAGCAGGTAGGAAGTCAATGCTCTTGCCCAGAAACCTGCCAGGCAAAAAACCCATTTCATTTACAGGAGTTTAAAGCCAACTTCCCCACACCAAAAACTGAATTTAAAAGAACTTCTTGGAGTAATTTAGGAAAGCAGACGAATACATTGGGAAAGCCAAAAATAAAGCAGCAACATCTCCTGGGCAAGACTCCTGTGACCCAAAGCTAGGTCAAAGATACCTGGCAAGAGTGGCCCCTCCGCACCATGAGGTTGTTCTTCCCCCTTATTCCACCAAAAGAGATGCTGGGTCCCCTTTTCTCTCAGGCTTCAGTTTGCTGGACTCAGATAAAAGCACGGTGGAGACAACAAATATAATGGCAAGCAGAGCCTGGAAATGTTGTTTATTCTGAAATGGGCAGAACCCAGAACTTTTCAAAACATTCAGGAGAAGCAACAGATATTTGTCCTGGAAGAGCAAGTGGAAAGCCTGGGGGTGGACACTTCTGCCACCCTTTTCCTCTCAGCAGAGGCACACACAGCCCTCCTGAGGCTGAGAGCCTGTCAGGAAGAGACAGCAGTGCAGAGCTAGGAGTGAAACACTTCCCTGGCTCCTACAATAGTCCCTGAACCTGTTCTGAGCACAACTGTCAGCAGAACAGGGGCTTTCTCTCCTTACAGCTCTTTTCTCCTGATCCAGGCAGCGTTTTACACAGGTTACCTTCCTTCCTCAGATGTCCAGTGATTCCTTTTACTGCTTTATGTAAATATTTAATCTTAATTTCATAACAGACTCTTTCCTTTAGGCAATATCATGGAAACATAGGATGTGTGGTAACAGTTCCTGAAGTTCATCAGGTTTTTTTACCACTCACACTTTACAGTCTATATTTATATTCCAGTCTTTTTCTTTACTATTTTCCCCCAATGTTATATGAAATTAATTTCTCCTTATTTTTATCTTTCTTTTATATTTCAAAGAAGAAAAAAATGAATAAGCATTCATTCATATCTGTTCCCAGCTACCTCCTGCAACCATATTTTATTGAATGTCACTTGAGGAACTAAAAAGATCAGCAGATTAGGCAGTCATTCAGGGATCAAATCAGAAGGCTTATAAACTGCTCCTCCTGACATCCAAATGAACCTGTTACTCAACTTTTCCGACAAAGGGAGATTTTATCTCACTTAAATCGAGGGAAAAGAGCAATAGGGCAGAGCAATTATGTCGACTATTCTTTCCAAGCAGCATTACAATGAATTTGTCTTCTGCTGTTGTTCTTGTGACTCATTCTTGGGATATTTGAACCAAAGCAGTGTTGACCTGCATCAAGAGAATCAGCAATTAGAAACAACAACAAACATATTGCAACTCTGGCAATTACTAAGAAAGGCACAGTTTTTTACTTTGAAGTAAAAATTCTGCACATTTATAATCTGCTGTACTGAAATAAAAAGCAAACAAACACAGGAAGTAATAGAATAATAGACAGAGAGCATGTGTAAATGCTCAGCTGAAATTTGCCAAGCAGACAAAATTAATTAGCTACACAAACATTGTTGAACTAATATTTTAGTTTATCAAGACAGGAAGACAACAACAATACATGTACACAATCTGAAAAAAAAAATAAAGTTATTACTATAATTGTTATATTCCCCTGTTTCCTGGGCCAAGTACCTTGTGCTTTAACATGGAATTATGCATTACCTGAAAATAACAGATAATGAAAACCTTGGGGAAAAGGTGATAGATTTGAAGGATAAGCCTGAGCTTAGGGAGCACTGCATGTACCACAGCACCAGAAGGTAAAGGTGGGAATGGCAGATAATGCCCAGCATAGCACACTGTGTTCCTCACCCCCTGTTTCGCACCAACGATTCAGCTACTTGCAAAAATTGAGGTGGTCGAGGCAAAGAGGTGTCCCAGAGGCAGAACTTCCTGACCTTGGGTCAGGGAAAAACTCTCTCACACAGTGTTTCTGAATGGCTGCCATACCTCAGTAAGGATCAAAATGTTTCCTGGTGTTAAAACTTAAAGGAGAGAGTGGTAAAAATGAGAAAAATAGGGACAGAAAAACACTCCTGGCACTTGGCAGGTATCTGAAGAGAACCAGCAGTTTCTTGCAGCCAGCAGGACCTGGGACATGAGTGCCAAATTTTACCTCATCTAATTTTGGGGAGAATTTTAAAGAACTGCCTGCAGAGAGAGCTCCAGGTGATTTATCTCACCTAAGTCATGTGCTCTGAGGTTTTGAGTATCTGTTTTCAATCAGCTCACCAGCATTGCACCTGGAGGGGTCTCATCCCTGTTCATCAGTGGTTTGGGAGTGAGAGAGTAGTCCTGCTTAAGGTTTTGTTTTGCACACCTCAGAGCAGGGCACTCAGTCTGGCTTGTGTTAGTGCTAGGGAAAGGGGACAGACTGAACCAGAACCAAAGTGAGGGTGCAGAATGCCCGTGTTTCAGGGAATAAAGCACTCCCAAAGTCATGTTATAACGCTGTGATATCCTTTTACAGGCCCCATCCCAACTCAGGTCGCTCATACACAGCACAGGCCTATCACTCCATCAGGGAACACCCTCCATTATAAATAACCTCCTACTTCAAAGGCTAACAAATTACTTTGATGCACTTTTAAAGTCAATTCTCCAGCCTTTTTTCCTGATGGGAAATCATTGAATAGCTCAGAACACGTTGTTTGCATTTCCAGCTGCTGCCTCTGCAAGGAGGCACTGGCCCCTTTGCCCTCTGAGATACCACTGTCAGTAGCATCCACATCAAAAAACCTCAGAGTAAACTGGAGGTCCAAACACTGCACACGCCGGGTTTTTTCCAGGGAGAGCTCAGATTAGGCTGTGCAGATCACTAAATCAAGGAGAAATCATAGCTAGGAGTCCTCTGTAATGAACAAAGCAAAAGTGTCACAAAAGCACAGTAACCAGCTATTAATCACATCTCTTTGATAACCCTGACCCTGCTAAAGCACAGCATCTGTCTCGTGTTTTTTGTGGCTGGAAGCCAAACCTGGGATCAGGAAACAACTATTTCACTGGTCAGATGTTAACACAGCACAGCATGTTGACTTTATAACCACCCTATGAGCTCAGAGAATTTAATGGAACTGTCTTTTATTTGGCCCAGTCCCATTTATTAATATTACCGGAGTGAGTAACCCATATGATCACACATGCACTTGAGAGAGACATGTCTAGACAGACCCAGAAGTGCCCACCCTCTCTTCCACAAATAGGCAAAACCTGAAGCTTACAACCAGCAGAGCTGGAATAGCTGTTTGAGTTCACACTGGAAACACTCCCATCATTTACTGTCAGCGTAGATACATGTGAACAGTAGCAGGCAAGGGCTTTCAACCAAGGGCCAGATGGTAAAAATTAGTGGCATTTATGCCAACTGAATGATTAGGGAGAGAGAGAAGTGATGATCAAAGGAGTCATATCACCAGAGGGAAAAAAAAACCTCAACAAAATTAATTATTGCAGGCCTTGAAAGTGGAATTAGCTAGCAACTAGTAAATCCATCTAAGCTCACAAAGTCATCTACCACTTCTGTGTCTGCTGTTTGGCCAGCCCTGGTCTGCATCCTTTATAACACAGCCAAGACCTGGTTGTCAGGGAGATTCAGAGCTTGTGCTCCACTGGCAGCTCCTCCTTCTCCTGTGTGGGATTAGTTCTTGCACCATTCTTGTTATTTTTGGCATTTCGTGTTGCAGGAGCAAACTCTGCTTTGAGAGACCAACATGGGCACAATGGCAGCAGCTGTGGTGGGCTTAGATGGCCAAAGGAGACAAAGGGGAGTGAGGAAAGATGGGAAAGATGATGAATCAAAGCCCAAATTGATATCCCAGGTAGTATCTCTCATCCATGGGGTCTGCGGCTGCTGCATCCCTGGCAGTGTCCAAGCCCAAGTTGGATGGAGCTTGGAGCACCCTGAGATAGTGGAAGGTGTCCCTGCCCATGGCAGGGGGTGGAACTGGGTGAGCTTTAATCCAAACCAGTCTATGATTCTATGAGTCTGCGGTTTGATTCACCTCACGCCATTAAAGCTGGATGGAAATTGAGTTTGATAAACAGAACTGCCCCCTTGAGTCGAGGGGAGAAAGGTGGGTTCTTGCCTCAAAAACAGCCCCTCTCACCTGTCTTCCATGGGGGGATTTGCCATTTGTCTCCACTGGCAAACAAGGAGTCCAGGTACATAGATGAGGTTCTTACCTTCCTTTTAAGGTGGTTAAGCTCCAGACATTAGAAATCTGTACTGAAACAGACAAGCTGAGTGGACCTTGGCTTTACTCTGAGCCTAAATAGACAGAAGTCAAGGCCTAGACATTTCCAGGCTCACTGTACCATGAATTTTGAACATTTTAATTTATTTCACGTGAGATTTAGTTGTTCATGCTTGAACATAATATGCCTGTTGATGTAAATTGGAGATTTGAGAAAACAAACCTATCTTGCAAACCCTCGAACCAGCACCAGCTGTTTCACCCATGATGCATGATACAGGCTGCTAAACTTTCCCTGAATAGTCCTGTCTTTGTCTGTGGCATTTCCC
>JACBWW010000065.1:1166160-1186818 GCA_020086605.1 Lanius collurio | reverse complement strand
GCCAGAAGGGTATTTGGATTGAATCTGCAGTGTGTAAGACCACAGCTCATGGAGTCTGTCAGCATCTGACAGCACTCAGGTGTGCCCCTCACCTGCCACCCCTCTGATGGACAACCAGCCTGTCAGCAGAAGCTGTCTGGCAGGAGACTGGGAATGAACAAGGCAGCTGGGCTCTTTTTTTTTTTTTCCCTTTGTTTTCAGTTGAGACAGGGGTGTAATTATCCTCATGTTCATTGCTGGAATTCGTTGTGGGCTTTTCTCCTCCTTCAGCAGAACTGGGCTCCGAATTCCTCCACAACCTGAGTGGAAAAGGGGGTCTGGAGTGGAAGAACACGAGTACAAAAAAAAAACCCAAACCCTCTGGCCACACCAAAGGATCCCACTTCAAAATTAGCAGATTGCAATTAGTTGGAAGAAAATTAGGTAGGCAAAATGGATTATTTTAAGTGAGGTTTTTATATCATTGATCTATACAGAAAATCTTCAGTGTTTGTCTGACTCAAAATAAAAGGAAGTACCTAAACACTAAAGACTTTTTTGAGGTTGAACAACCATCTCCTGGGTACAAGTAGTAGGGACAGAGATTTTAGGACAGTGAGGAACACACCAGAGCTGGGGAGAACATAAATCCCATCTGATAGAATCACAGATACATTAAGGTTGAAAGTGACCTCTAAGCTCATTGAGACCAACAAAGAACAAAAACAGGGCAGGGAGGCCACTTGTGAAACCATAATGCATGGCCTGTGCAATTAGCCTTTGCACAGACTGTGTTTTAATGAGGACAGATCTTTAACTGAAGCTGTCTTTACAACCAGGCTGAGAATTTTCCTTTTGCCTCTCTCCTGTGGTTAAGCACAGGTGAGTGCAGATGATCAAGAGCCAGGAACTCCTCGGTCCCAAGCTGCACTTGGAGCTCACACCTCCTAAACAACCGAGGGTAGAGGAAAGCTGTTTGCACTCACAGTCCTGGAGCGCTGTCCCAGCCCTGCTCTGGCTGGGGACTCTCTGTGCCCTTCCCCCAGCGTGTCACAGGGGCTGGACCATGGCACTGCCCAGACCTTCCCCGTGGTGCTGGAAAAGCTGAGGAACAGGAACACCACCCCTCACATGCCATTTTTGTGTAATTTGACTCCATTCTTTCAGGTGGGGGGCTGCTGAGCAAACAGGCAATCCCTGCTGGCCAGTGCAAGCAGAAGTGTGTTTGGGTGATACACCGAGTCCTTGAACTAAGTGAGGAGTTTCCTTACAGGAAAATCAGGTCAGGATCAGTCAGCCCTAAGGTAGATGGTTCCTCCTGTTTTTTAAAAGATGCAAAATTACCTTGTGGCCCTTAAAGTGCCTTTCCACAGCTCAAGGCCTTGTGTGTCCAGTGTATCCTTTCAGCACACATATTTAAATACTGATGGACAAGCAAAATGAACATGAGGGCTCCAAACCCTGCAACTCCAAGCTCACATCCATTTCCCCAAAGTCAACCCTCTTGACAGCTGCCTCAGCTGGCAACAAAGCACATGTTAATTCAGACAGAGTTGATTTTGGGGTATCTCTGTTAATATTTACACAGCCTGCCACCAGGTGTTTCAGCAGCACAGCTGCTTCCAGCTGATAACTCTCTGCCTGCAATCACAACTGTACAGCTTTATTTCATGGGGGAATTTGTATAACCATAAACATGAGTGTCCTGCCTGGTTTATTAGTCTGGGTATCTCCAGGGATCACTTGGACATTCCAGACACACTGAGCACTCAAGAAAATCTGCGGGGACTTCAGGGACTGCTGGATTTCAGAGGTGTCCTGTAATATTTCCTAATAAAATTGCCAGTGTCCTCATCACAGAGATGCAACAGCAATAAAACCCAACCACGAGGCAGCAAGGAGTGACTGTCAATCCCTAATCCAACACAGGGATGCAGATAGACAGGTAAATTAAAAGGCAGGCAGACAGATGCATACACACATTCATACAGAGAGAGATGCACAAGGAATTTCAAGAAAGGATAATTTATAAGTGATCAGAAGCATCTAGCAGCCCACAGAAGGATTTATTTTTCTTCCTGTCCCTCTCACAGGAGTCAAACCCTGTTGAACACCAGGGAAACAGAGGCTGGGACCTTCTCTTGTCATGTTGGTTCATCTGCAGGAGTCAGGGAGTAAAGCCATGGGTGTGAAAAATGGAGATGGATCCACTTCAGAGATGTCCATTCCTTATCTTCAGCCAGGTAATTTTACCTGCCAGATCCAGGGCAGGTGAGATGATGTCATGAAGAAACTCTGCTTAACTGCTCCTGGAGGGCAGAAAGTCCTAAATCTGATGTGAGACTGCAAGGCTGATCCACAGCACAGCATGGCAAACCCTTGCATCTGTGCATTGTCCCACCAGCTCCACTTTGGATGCCAAGGGACTGGATAAACAAACAAAATTTTTCAAAAAATGTCCCAGATTCTTTCTGCCTTCTTCCTATTTTTGAAAAGGGTGGCAACTGTGTGTGAGCCCCAGTGAACAGTGCTTTGATGTGGAGCTCAGAAGACACATCCTGGTGATAATTCATTTATACAGGAGCAGACGGTGAGCCTGGTGTGTTACTTACACATGTTGTCTTCCCAGATGCTGACATTTCATCTTTTTTCCACAATAAATCATCTTCTGAGTCAAACTGAGGATTTTCTTCTAAAGAGCAGAGCTGACAATGATACATTTCAGCACAACTGGATTATGAAGCTGTCAGCCCCAGCTCTGCTCCCCAATCTCTAACCCTGTCAGCAGTGGCTGGCTGTGGAAACTTCAGCCTGAAAACCACTCTGTTTCTGAGCAGAATTTTGCAAACCTGCAGAGGGAAAGGGAAGGAGGGAGAAGAGCATCCCTTCTTCTCTGTGGTCAATCTGGAGGCACAGACCAAGACAATCAGAGAAATGGAAATTACTAATTACCTTGCACAACATAAATTATATTTTTGTGCACCTTGGCAGGCTGCATGTTGGGTGAATGCTGATCCATCATTAATCATCACCAGATACATTTAATCACACCCTGTCCTGTGCTGGGTTTGCACTATCAAGGCAATGCTACTACTGTTGTATTTGCTTTTTTTTTTTTTTTTTAATTGCAGGGGAAGCCACAAAATCTGCTCTGTGAGAGAAAAGCGTTCCTACCACTCCCCCTCCAGCCAACCAACCCTTGTGCTACAGTCAAATCACAGCCACCAACAGTCTGTGAAGCTCAAACCCCACCTCAGAAACTCAGCTGAGCAACTTAAGAAGTGAAGGGTGGGAGGGGTGAACACAGACCCAGCCCACCCTCTGCAGCCCCCTGAGCTCACAGAGCGGTGAGTGGGATTCCACCACAGCCAGGGCTGCACATGAACACATCTGCTCAGTGAGTGTAATCCGTGGGAGACTTCAAAACAAAGCAGGAGACAGTATTCAAGCTATTTAGAGATCATTATTAAATGAACTAGAATCCAACTGAGCCGTTCTTCCATGGGAGTGGAAATCCCAAAGAGGACAGTGAAGCTGGGAGCACACAGTAACATAGAAAGGCCCAGAAATTTCCATGCTATCAGGGATCTGACAAGCACCAAATGCTTCAAATGAGGATTCACGATCTGTTACACAGAGCCAGGATGGGAGGTTTGCTGAGTAAAAGTCTCTCAGTAGTAGCAAGACATTAGAGATTAATTTAAAACCTCAAGAGACTTTACAGTCTTGTCAGGAGAATCTGGCTCCAAATGTTCTTTTTACAGGCATGACCTTTGATTTTTCCTCATTTTTTAGATGCAGGAGCATCCCTAAGCAGTGAGTCCACAGGCAGGACACGCTACTGGACAAAGCATTTCTTTTCTGTGTGCAAAGTTAAAATCCTGCAGCTTCAAAATGTAATGCCTCCCCTCTTTGTGTGTTACAGGAACAAAAGGTGGCTCTCATCTCTTCTGAAATCCTTCTCCAAACTGATGGTCCTATCATGACCTTTTACACTTTACTTATTCCTCTCCTTCTATCACCAGCTATCTCAACCTTTTCAGTCCCTCATCTGAGGGACAATTTTCCAAGTCCCCAAGCATTCTTGTCACCTTATGCTCAACCACTTGAAATGTATAAAATGTTGTCACTCATCCCAGAGCTGTGACCAAATTCTAAGACACAAGGAAAAAAAATGTTGACAGGCTTTGTGAATCAAACTTTTTTTTAACTGTGTCCAGGTTTGCTTGCACCTCCTCCAGTAAGTTTATTTGTGCTCTTCAGAAAATATCAATTGTCTTTGTCAGCCTAAGTTTTTCCACTGCAATGAACTGCAGGAATGCAAAGCTCCAGTATTTGTTTTTGTTAAATTTGGGCATCTGATCCCCAGGAAAGAGTTCTATTCATCTTTTTATACCAATACCATTCCATAGTTATTTCATATTAATCCTTTCTCGGGGAAAAAAAATGGATGCATTCTTCTCAATTATTCATGTGGGGTTAAAAATTTGTCAGCATTTAAAAAATAATTACTCATTTCAGCAGGCTGTGTAGCAGGTGAAGTCCAGCTGGAAAAAGTAAGCACATGTTACACATCCATGTAAAAAGAGCATTTTCTGTATCATGGAATTATGGAATGGTTTGGGTTGGAAGGGACCCTAAAGATCAGCCACTTCCAGCTCCCTCATCCTCCCTTCTCTTCACTAACTCCTTCTCTGAGCTCCCCCCTGCAGGCTGACTGCTACTCTCTCTCCTGAGGCCAAAGTGTGTGACCAAAAGGCAAAGCTACTCCAGACAGGAGAAGAAGAAAAATGTGTTGTTCACTCCTGTTGTGTAAAATGTTTTTGTAAAGCCCCTCCACACAATCACAGCACTTGTGGCTGGAAGAGACTCTTCTGTATCCCCAGCCCACCCCCTGCTCCAAGGGTCTGACACCACCCCTTGGCCAGCTCCAGAATGGCCTTTCCCACCCACTTCTTGTCCACCCCCATGGAAGGGGATTCCTCCAGGGAGCCCAGCACAATTCTGCAAGACAGAATTACAGAAATTGGAGAAGAAAGCCTTGCTGGACCCAGCCCAGTGCATGGTGTTTGCCCCCTCTTGTCCTCTCTGCCAGGGCTGCACCTTCGGGTTCACCTTTAGGGAGCACCTTTCAGTGACCACTTCCACCCCAGTTTTCCCAGTGGACACCTTTTATCAGCTGATAAATGAGTGCCCACCTGTGGTGTGGAGCTGACATGAAGCCATCCAGAGCTGCAGCTGCTGCCTTGACAACAGCTGTCATCACTCTGGTCATTATTAACGAGACAAGATGGGCTCGTTATTGCAGCCTCTCCAGATGTGACATCACTGCAGTCTCCAGTGCCATTTCTTCCTCTATCAACCAACAGCACAACAGTTCCTGAGCTAAAACATTCAGAGCAGCTACCAAAACAAAATACTGACAAGTAAAAACACTAAAATAGATGTACAACCACACAGATGGATTTTCCCATGAAAGATGAAGCAGAAAAATAAATCTGGAAAAGGGTTTGGAAGAAAACTGATGTGTTGGGGTTTTTTTTTTTCTTCTACCACCCCCCCTCCCCACCCCCTGTTTTTCTAATGACAATAAATTTTCCACAGGATTCAACCATGTGAATTGTCTCTAGGCAAGCTCATCAAATAGAATAGTTCCTGAAGCCCTAAGGGAAAAAAATAGGAAGAAGACAAAAACTCTTAAAACTCAATGAGTAGCCATTATTACGTTTTGCTTAGCGGCCAAAGCAGCTCCTAACAGGGAAAAAAAAATTTGCATTTCATTCCTGGAGCCTGGAAGGGGCCATGCTCATGCATCCCTTGCTCCCTGCAGTCAGATCAGTGAGACACGTCTGTCTGTTTTGCCAGCCCTCCCGGCTCCACGGCAGAGGCACAAACAATTCCTGCTCTGCCTTTTGCTCTTTTACAACCCTGCACCTCGTAAAGCCCCTCACTGACCCCCACCTCTCAAAAGGGAAACAGCCCCGCCAGTTCTCCTGCTTGGGTGACCCTCCCTGCGTGGCTGGGGTGGCTCCCCAAAGCCACCCGTGCTGGCCCAGCCGTGTCTGGGGTTTGGTGAGACCTGGTGATCTCAGGCACGGTCCTGCTTTGAGAGTTTCAGAGATGCCAAGTACCCCCCTTGCTCCCTGGCACTTGTGGCCTATTGTTCTTGCATTAATGGGGTGTTAGCCCAGTTTTAAATGCCCCAAACACACTAAAATTCAATACTTTACGTACAGGTCCCTGACACCACTACAGCCACCTCCACGCTCCCCTTTTCACCCTGTTCCTCTTCATTACACCCCAAATGTGTGCAATATGGAGAACCATGGAAGATGACTTTAATCTCAGCTCTAGCAGTGGCTGGGGGAGAGGCAGAGCCAGCCAACATCAGCATGTATTTGGCAGATTTAAACTATTCTTGATGTCAGCTGGGTTTACCTCATCAGCAAAATAACACCCCACTTAAGGAATGATTGCTGTCCTCCTCTTTACTTAATCTCTTTTTTATTATTTTAGCATGAAAGTCAACTGCAGAAGAAAGCATTTGAATGTGCTATTAAAGAAACTGCCTCCTTTTTTTCACCGCCACTCCTAGCGACCAAAGTGAAACAAAATGCCCAGTTCTGGTTTCATGTATATTTTTCATTTTCATGACTCAATTGCAGCATTTTTTTACAATTTAACTTCTGTGACTCAATTGCAGAATTTTTTGTTTTTTTCAATTTAGCTTGGAAGTGAAAAATTACTTCCAAGGTCACAAAAAGCCACAAGGAAAAGTTCAAAGGACTGGAAGGACAGTAATCCTAATTGAAGAACTCATCATCACAGTCCAACTCCTATTAAAGAGCAGATGAAAAACACCAAGGTCACTCAGAGGAGAATTAGGTACAGCCATTCAACCCCCTTTCCCACAACCACCTTTATCTTACATTCTGCTAGTCCTCACTCTGATGTCTCCTGTAGCCATTTAGTTTCCAAAAGACAGAAATGTTGCTAACTATTAATCATAAGGATAAGAATTCATTGACATTTCCAACACATTTTAAATAGAAACAGAATATGGAAACAGATTTTGCTGTCAGTTTCAATCTTTGAGTTCAGAGCCAGTGAAAATACTGTCATCTATTTCAGCTTCAGCCCAAGCAGGAGCAGAAATTCATCCAAAATAATGTGCAAAGTATTATTTTTGACGTTCAATATCATCTCACTTCACCAGCAGTTTCAATCTAACTAATTCTGCCTGGCATAAAACAAAAGTGTGGGACAACAACAGAGGTCATGCCACAAGAGAGAACCCATGACCCTCAACACTTGTATCTGCTTCTGCTGTTACCTATAAATGGGCTTTTGTTCCCTAAAGCTGTTGATAATCACACCAAAATACACAATCTTATGGAGTAAAGGAATTAATTAATTAACTCCTCTATCCACCATTTACTTTATGTTGTCCTGCATTTGCTATCAACATTCTGTTGTTTGAAGCAGAAATCCGTGCCCTGTGATCCAGGATCAATCAATGCAGGGGAGCTGTAGAGATCTACTTCCATCAGCTTGGAAACACTTGGGTAAATGCAGTCAAATAAACAACTTTAGGTTATAATTATTACTTAAACAGAGATAAGAGCTCTGTTTTCTTTGGCATTGAAAAAGCACATAACAGTCTTCCTCCTAAAAGCTCTATTATTCCAGTCAAGGAAGGACTATTTATTGACTTAACATTTATTTCTGATTTAATGTGTGCCAAAAGACAGCAAATGTAAACCAATTTAAGTGAGTCCACAGAAGGCAATTGATTTAAGATCAGTACCATCTGACTGAGTCAGCTGGATTGGTTCAGCTTGAACACCCAGAGCTCTACCCTACAAGGTGTCACAGCAGCCACTTCCTGAGCATCTTAAAATTAACTGCAGACCTGTTTAAGGTCTCCATTTATTTGCAGGAACATTTAAGAAAGCTCCAAGGACTGGGCTTCTTATCTTTTCCGTGTGCATTTTATCCTAGCACCATGGAACAGCCCAAGCTGGAAGGGAGCTCAGAAACATCCCTTAACCCAGCTTTTGAGGGGCAGGGACCCTCCATGCAGTTATCCAGCATCCTGCCCAATCTCACCTTGGAAATGCCCGGTGAGGAGGTGCCCTCTGTTTGGTCCCCCCAGAGCTGAGAGATCTCCTCCCTGGAAATAACAGAGTCCAGCCTACGGTGAGAAGGTTCAGTGAGGGACTCTCATTTCCTTGGGATGATGAAGCTGGAGAAAACTTTGGGGAGCTGGTTTTTGTCCACCCAGAAAATTCAGTATGAGAGCAATCCAAAGCGATGTGAGAGATGAGCTGGTGCTGGGAAGGTGTGTCTTGGGTTCAAATTTTGGGTTCCAACCCCAGGTAAACACCCAGCTGTCCCTGGTCTGGCACTTTTGTTGCTGTTGTTTTCTCTGTCTCTTGGAGCTGCCCAGCTCTGCCTGAAGACACAATGTGCTGGCTTGCAGCCACGAGCTTACATGCCTAGTCATGGGACTTCATCTCCATGCAGGGCAGGCTCTTTCTGGCAGAGACAATGAGAGAAACCCACTTTGAACAACCAAGAGCCCATCAGAGCATCTGCCCAGGTCCAGGAGCACATCCAAACACTCCCTGCACGTCAGGAGGAAAAGAAGGGACTGGGACTGCTCACTCTCATTGATGTCTAAGCACTGGGATTTTCCAGGGGCACCCAGTCCCACCTTGGTGGATTAACCATGTTTTGAATGTTAATAGAGAGTTACATGTATTTGTGCAAGAGTGAGGAAAACCTACTTAACTCACCTTGTTTCAAAGGGTTTGCTGTTTTTCCTGGGGTGAATGTGTAATAGGAACCGGGGTGTTTATGGGATTAAGAAGCATCCCAGTGACATTTTAAAGAGTGTCTGCAGTTCACTGTGGGTAGGTTTGGGTGCCTGTGAAAGCAGAAAGGTGCCATAAAGAATGAGAATTTTATTTTCAAAGGCAGAACAACCCAGGGAAGGGAATGGAGCAGGAGCCCTGCTGCATCCCAGGGTATGGTTGGAAGCCTCCTGCCCTCTGCGGAGACCAGCAGAGCTCTGGAGAGGCAGATGAAGTCAGGGAGACACTGAGGCAGGCTCACATCCTCCTCCTCGCCAAGCTGGGACCAGTTTGAGCGTGTCACTGGGATCAGGTTCCCGTCTCCTGCAGCGCCCCGGGGCTGGGCTCCAGGCTGAGCCTGTGCACAGCCCTGCCCCAGCCCCTGGGACCACAGCCCCGCAGTGGTCCGGGAGCCCCGCCGCACACACGGAGCCCTTTCAGCACCTCCCCGTAGCCCCCGGGACGGGACCGGGACCGGGTCGAGCCTCCGGCAGGCTGGAGCGAGGAGAGAGATGCGTCCATCTGAGAGTGGGTCACAAAGGGTAAATCCACCAAATGCTCCCAGCCACCTCCTGTTTTCGGTGACTCGCAATCCCATGGCCAGATTCCCAGCCGAGATACCGATGCCTCCGGGGGTTGTTTCCATTGTCGGGAGTCGCGAAGTTCCATTTAACCCCAAACTTCCCGGGAGGTTCCCTTCCTTGGCGTGCCCAGGAGCCTCAGCTCTCACCCAGGTCTTTAGGCCTGGCTTTGCTAAGCCTGGAAGGAGCTCCCAAGACAGGTCTTTGGATGCCGTCGGGCTTTGCTGTCAGGGATGCAGAAAACACAGCGGCCACCTACCCCGTGTCCTAAGCCAGGCTGGGGAAGAACCGCTCCTTCCATTTCCTAGGAAAATCACCGATTTTGGGGTGTGGGGGCTGAGTGCTCCCCTGCTGCTGCAGGGATGAGGCTCTAAGTGGTGGCATCACATTGAAAGTCCTCCTCACCCAGATTTGGAGACTTCCAAAACCTCCCTCCTGGATTCCACCTCTCTGAGATAATGAGCTCTGGAAAAGGAGGGGGTTTTAATATCAACTTCCTTCCTTGCCACGCTGCTCAGGCTGATGTCTCACTTCCCCGACTTCTCACTGGCTCTTCTGAGCATGACCATGGCATTAATCTCACACCCTGAATAAATTCCTGCCAGTCATCTGCAGACTTTCCCACTCTCCTATGGGAAGCCCTTTCCATCCAGGGACATACAGCTGAGTTGTTGACCAGTGGGTTTATTTGAGAATATAAAAATTCTTGCAACACACTCAATTAGCTTTGAAACAGTCATGTTACTTTTTTTTTTTTAACAATGACAAATTACTTCCTGAGCAAAACAATGAGATGTCAGCATATTCACAATATTTCAACATTATGTGCTAATTCATTTGTATCCACAATGATGCTTCTAGAAAAAAAAATAGTAGGCCAGCATGATACCAAGGATACTTCAACTTATTATTTTTATTTCTCCTCTTTTTTTCCTTTCTCCTTTTTTCTTTTTTTTTCCCTTGCTTTTTTTTTTTTCTTTTTTCTTTTCTTATTCAAAATATTCCAGGGCACAGTCTGCCTCAGCCTTGATAACTCAGAAATGAGACCAATTTTCTTCTCAAGGTGGGCAGTCAAAATAAACAAAGATAATATCCATCACTTCTAAAAACCATTGTCCTTCTGAGAGAACAACCCCATCAGAGCTAAGGATGCAAGCACTGCCTTTTATTCTCTGGTCCAGACTCTTATCACCTCCCAGTTACTGCTCTGGAGCCTAAATCCTGGAGACAGATTTATTTTCCCCAATGTTTAGGAGGTATCCATATCCTCCAATTATTGTCAAATTGGCTGGTTATAATAAAGCATGAAAAGGCATCATGAAAATGTATTAAAACCTGTCTTTTTCTACTGGGTACCTTACCTTACACAAAAGGAACAAATCCAACTAACCAACCCACTAGAAAACTGGGCCCATGAGCCAAGAAGATTTATCCTCTTTTGAAGACCTCCATTTGGGGAAACCTTCCCAGAGATTCTTTTAAAAAATGTGTTTGGGAGAAGGTAATCATGAAAGGGAAAAAGAAGACTCAGCTCAACAATAGGAGCTGAATAATTCCCACAAATGTTATTACTGATCCTTGCTTCCAGGAAAAAAAAATCCCCTCTGGATAAATTCAGCTTTCTGGAAAAGAGTTTAAACTTAACACTTCCATTTTACTGGTTTTGCTTTCCAGAAGAGATAAAAGATAATGACTGACTGAACGGCATGAAATCTTCTCGCTTATCCACACCTCTGGAAAATATGCTGGGCTCCACTTCCTTCCCTTCCCACATTTTCACCCTGACATAATCTTTCCCATGTGTTCAAAAAAAAAAAAACTGAAGGTTTCTTTGTATCTGGAGAGTAATCAAGTACTCACATGCCCTGGTGATGTAAAAGCCAATTTGTGTCCAAGGAAGTTCTACTGGAATTTAGGAGCTACTCCTCTCAGCCGTTGTTTGTGGCTGTCCTGATGAAACACCCCAGAGCTCATCTGAAATGCTGTTTTATGTGAGCACCAGAGCAGCAGCCCTGGCACAGGGGGAGCATCTCAGACCCTCCACTCGCGTCTCACCTGGGGCTGAGCCAAGCAGGCAGGGAGCAGGAGCAGGTGGTGGCAGTCCAAGACATGTGAGGGAAGCTCCTGCAAGCAGAGATGATGCTCAGGGGACAGCTGGGAAGAGAATTTTTTCTTGTAGTGCCACGGGAGCCTTGGTGCAAGACTCACAGAAAGCACCAAAGTCAGCTGCACTCGGCATCTTTTGGGAAAGAGCCTGGCCCTGAGCAGTTGTTTGGAGAGATCCTCAGCTGTCACACCAGGGAGGGGATGCTGCTGCTGGGGCTGTGGCTGTGGTCTGTGTTGGTCGGGAGGAGTCAGAGCCAGGCAGCAGATGCACGCCAGGACAGCTGAGGTTCCCACACCCCCGGGCTCCGCTCCCCAGGCACCCACAGCTCCTGAGGAAGCAGCCCCAGCCTCGCTGGAAATGGAGCTGGTGACAAATGAGGGACAGGAAATGTCAGGGCAGTGCCTGTGCCTCTGCCAGCTCCTCTGAACTGTGAAGATATTTAGTTCACATTTCAGGCACCGTTTATTTCAGTGGCATCTGGGGCTTTGTCTTCATTTGCTTTTCCTCACTGAGCATCCCCCTTGTAGTGAAACTATCCATTTCTGGGGGATTTAGAATCAGAGGAAATGCAAGCACCACTAAAGAAAAGATGCTAAAATTTGTACATTTTTACACTGGGTTTAATACTCTAGCAATCCCCCTCTTTCTCTGCTCTCTGAAACACAGGAGGAAGAAAGGCAAAGAAGAAACCGCCTCATATCCCTATGAGAAGGGTAAATCACAACAAAGGGTCATGGTCACCACTTTGAAGACGAATTTCATTGTCTTTCCTGTGCAAGCCAAGGTTCTCCATCTCTGTGTTGATAAAAAAACCTACCCTCAGGCTGCAGGAGCACAGTGGTTCACCCTAGGGGAACATGGTCTGGTTTTACCCTAATTTCAGAGGAGGTGAAATGCAAGAAAAAGTGTTCACAGCACAGGAATGATCCAGTGCGCTTTGTTTCTGTTTTCCCCAGGCTCCCTGCTCAGAGCTAGACATGCAGAGCAGATTTCTGAATGTCTCTGGCTGCAGCCATCTTAGAAACCTCCATTTGTGACAAAATCCTTTAAAGGAAAGAGCAAAGGCCACAGCGTGAGGGAAGGTTGGCACCATCTGGTGTTGCTCCATCCACTGGTCCAACAACCTTCCCAAAAATCTGAATCCAATTTCCAGGATGCTGAATGGTGACAATGTACCAGCAGCTTCATAAGCTTTTTATTTTCCGTTAAGAAACCGATTGCCTTGGATTTTGGATGAGAATTAAAACAACCCAGCTCCCACTCGCTGTTTGTTCATTGTTCACGGGCTGTTCCCCATTTGCCCGGCTCAGTGAGCTATTGTTCCACAGGGGCACTGCGAACCTCGGCGAGCACAAACTCAAACCACATTGTAAACAGCACATGGCTTTGTTTAATCCAGAGCAAACCCCTCGGCTGCAGCTGGAGGGGCAGGCACAGCAGAGGGACCTGCCCCGATTATCACTGCCTTTAGGCGTTGCCCACCCTGTTCCGGTGCCAGGACATTGTTGGCCTCGCCTATAATTTATTTCTGAAGGTACTGCAGCATGAAACGCTTCCCGGCGCTGGCTTTGTCGGGGTGAGGGGATGCCCTGGGGGTTTCCATGCGCTGGTTGAAGCAGCGCTGTCCTGGTGAGAGCTCTGCCAGCGAACCCTCGCTGCAGCCTTCAAACGCAGGCTGCGGATGCCCTCTGCTGCTCCGCCCGTGTCACTTGAGGGGTTTCTGCAGTTTCTGCAGAGATCCTGTTGTTCCTGCAAAGACTAACCCGGTGGGTACCATTTCCACTCCGAATAAACACGTGTGTCCCGCCAACAAGCTCTTGTAAATATTTTGCAGCCCAGATCTATTAGCAGGCAGCAGAACAGGCTGCTCATCACAGGTTAAATTGTAGGTGTTCTGTTTTGAAGAGGTGACGTGTGGCTCTGGTATTTCAGCAGTTCCTACAATATCATGGGAAAGGAGAGGAGGCCGTTGTAATAAAAATACCACTTGTTAAATATTGCAGTTCCACCAACACTGACAGTCACCACGCTGGGCTGGGAGCAGTGAAGAGCCGGGTCATTGCTGTGACAGGGAGAAGGGAACCACAGTAGCCAGGGGTCCCTCAGCCTGAGGAGCCACCTGGTCTGATCCCCAAGGAAGGACAGCAGTGGGGGCAGTGTTAAAAACTTTAATTTCTGTGTTCTCTGGCTAAGCACAGAGCATGAGGAGAGCATCTCTCTGCAGCAGCAGGGGGAGGTTGGCTCTGTGGGGCGATCCCACAGCACTGTCACCCTTTGCAATTCGAGCAGTTAGCCAGAATTTGGGGACACACATGCTGTTTCCATTAGGAGAAGTAACTGATGAAGAAATCAGATACTTGTCTGATGCACTCCTATTTTTCTGCAGTGAATGTACAAAGCCCCATTTCCCTTCCCCCATTGTGTTAGAGCAGCAGGAGATGAGACTTTTCCGTTCAAAACTCCAAAACTTTTTCCAGCTAGGACCCTTCCTGATGACTGTTTCTTACCCTTTTCCCTATGGATGCTCTGCAAACGTGCCTTTGGCTGTCTGTGGCCTCTCTCTCGCTGGCTTTTCCACCCACACTGCTCTGAGGGCTGTGTCCCACACAGTTTGGTGGGATAATTCCAAGGTCTGTCCCTCTGCATCTGCCCTGGGTGCAGGCAGCGCTCCCTGGCTCCTGACCAGCCCCACGCCTGGCCTGCACCTTGTTTCCACCAGCTGCCATGGAAAGGATCTCCCTCTGGAGCTTTTTGCTCTTTCCCCCACACAAAGGTTGTCTCTCCTCCTCCCCGGTGTGAGATCCCACTCCAGCACTGGGACCACGTCCCAGCAGGACGCCTGAAGAAGCATTTTCTGTCAGTGCTTGCTCCTTGAAATATAGATTTCCTCCTGTTAGCAGGTGCTAAATTAAAAGGCAATAACCAGGTGAAGAAAGCAACACGGGGAGATGATTTCTCCCTCCGGGTATAAAGAAATCTTCCACCACAGGAAAAAAAATAACAATGATTTAAAAAATCTTAAAACAAAGAAGGATAAATAAACCTTCCCTCACCTGTGCACACTACACACAGCTGTAACTTCAGTGCTTTCTGGAGAAGGTCATGGAGTCCATCTGCTAATGGGTTTCCTGCCTGAGGGTATTTACAGGGAGAGCACATTTGATGGACAAGGGCCATCACGGGTGAAAACAATTGGGCAGCACAGAAGATGAAAGCAGAGGGTGACCAGAGCAGCTCAGAGCAGAGTCCTTTGAGGACAAGTCACAGAAACAGCTCGGACACTGCACCCTCCTGGCAACAGCTTTTGGACAAAGAAAGATGCTTAAGAAATGCATTTGACAAGGGCTGTCATGAAAAGTGCAGCTCTGAGCAGACAATGGGGGAGGGAGGGAGGAAGGAGCAGGCACACGTGGAGCCTTCATAAGGAAGAATTCAGCTCAGGAGATACTTTTTCATGTAAATAAAAAGCATATCTCCAAGGAAACTGGCAAAATATGCTAAGAGTGTGGAAAGCAATAAAGAATTGATCAAGCTTTTATCAATAGAGAAGTGATAAAACTCCCTTTCATTATTCTCCTTCATACTGCAAAATGTTAAGAGCTGGAGAAAGGGACCACATGGAAAAAGTGCACAAAGAGGGCTTTTTGTCCTTCAGGGCACAGGAGTTCCACACTCTGACCATCACACACTGGCTCTTAATATTCACAGTATCTACCTCTGCAATTTCAGTCACCTGAAATTACTCTGGTCCCCCTCTTTGTCCCGAGCCCCTGCACCTCCCTCTCCTGCTGCGACGTGAGCAGATCCATCGGCAGCACTGCCAACTGCAGTGAGCCTCAGGACTCACCTCTACATGACAATTCCTGACTGTCCCCTAATCCCAGCTCTCTGCTGAGGGTACAGGAAAAGGCTTCTGTTCAGAAGAGGGTTTGAAGCCTGGTCTGTGAAGCCCCCATCAGTCAGCCTGATCCTTGGCCACGTATGGTGCAGTGATGGACACAGGACCTGCCCTCCTGCAGTGTGAAGTTACCCCATGGAATTGTAGTTTTAAACCCCGTTAAGCTGCCAGCCAAGCTGCTGCCAGGTGTGGAGCTTGCCTGCTTGGGCATGCTTCCATGCAACCCAAACTTTTAGCTGGGCAAGCCAGCTCTTGGCTTTGCTCCTCCAGCTCCATCCCAGTGGGAAGCAGTGAAAACCATATTGTCCAAGGAGATGTCACTGTCACTCTCCACTTGGCACATACTCCCAGTCTTTTTCTGTCATTGCTTGCAAAATGGTTTGGTTTGGGGTTTTTTCCCTTGCAATAAACTCCTGCAGCTGGCAGTTTATTTGCCTTTCTCATGTTTCCCCCATAGTACAGGCATTGTTTCTCCCTTCCTCTCGGGCCACTCTGTTTCTCATTAGTCTGTGTTTGTCTCTCGTTTTATACGTGACAACCGAGCCCCATTATTATTACACTTTCAGCTTTCATCATCAATTCTTCTCTGCTCTGCTGCTGAAGAAGGCACCACAGGGACAGTGTGAGGACTGGATCACCAGCTCCACAGTCTGCATGTTTTGGGTGCTTCACCTTCCCACCTGCAACAGCAAGGAGGACCAGATGTTTGAATCAAGGCTGTTGATATCTCTTTGGGAACTTTGCCCTGCATGAGGGCACAGGTTCCCTTCCCATGGAAAGGAAGGCAGGGAGGGGGCCAGGAGGGGTGCTCAGCTGTGGGAGCATGCAGCAGTTTAGACAGTGTGGTCGTGTCTCAATTTTCTGACGTGCAGAATCAAAGTGCCCTAAACTCAGAGGTGTCTCAGGGGGCAAGCAGCCAGTTGGGATGCAGGAACCACGACCATGGGGAAGAAGTAACTGAGACAACCTGAGTTAAAGTGAATGTGAGAGACTGGACTCTGATTAATGACTCAAACACTGGACCTGGTGTTGGACAAGCTGGGAATGTTGGTACTGAGGGTTCCAACAATTGTGTGTGCTCTGCTCGTGATGCACAGAGCAGCTCCCGGGTGCAGAACCTGATGAGGCTGCAAGCTGGGCTCCCAGATAAGAGAGGAGACTGATAAGACTCGATGCAGGCTAATTTTACCATGCCAGAGCCCTCCCTTACACACTGACCCGGCTGCAGAATCGCCCCTCTGAAGGACCAGGACATTCCCGGGTAGGATGAAGGGCTCACCTCTGACGGGCCATGGTGGATTCAGGTACCCTCACCTAAGGGACAGCTGCAACATCCTGGAAGGTGTCCAGGGCTCATGAAATGTCCCTGGCCCGCACTGCCACATCACCCCAGTGTCCCCTGGCCCATCACAGTGTCCAGAGTGAAGCTCCCTGCCCTGGGGAGGTCCCTGGGTGTTCCCACCTGAACCTGGGCGAACACAAATCCAGCAGAGGTTGTGTTCCCTGAACTCTTCCCTCCACCACCCAAAGCATACAGTCTGCAGCCACCAAGAAGACCAGAGGAAGAAGATCCTGGGACTTCACCAGGATCTACAGAGTGGTGATGTTTTTTCTACTTAACCTGTTTTTCTGTCACTTTCCCCCTACTCCCTCCCAGTCCTTTTTCTTACCTCTCAACTTCACTTTTGCTGGTAAATAATAATCCATACTATTGACTTTATGGTCTCGTTTGCACCTCAGCTGGGGCAGAGGCATCTCTCTAATAATTTTAATAGCCAGATCTTAACAGTGAAGGACCGGGTAAAATGTCCAGCAGAAGATTTACCAGAGGGCAGCTGTGCCAGGAGAGGGGAAGTCCTTTCCCTCTGTTACTTTTCAGGCCGCTCTGAACCCAGGGGAACCCAGAGCCCCTTCCCCTGTGCTGTTCCAGCCGTGATGCCGATGCATGTCGGGCAGGGCGGCTCCTTCCCTGCGCTGATTCATCCTGACAGGCGTTTCACCCTCTGCTCAACACCAAAATCCTGCCCAGGAATGGGGCTCCGGGCAGGCATTGGCACTTCCTCTGTCACACAAATGTCTCAGGTTAAGTGATGTTAAGTGATGTTGACGGAAGTTCTCTCGAGTGTCTTCCATGAGGACGAGCTGCTACCGGGCACTGCCATCATTTTTTCACCTGCAGGAGAAAAAAGGTTTTGTGCAATTTATTGACATTGCACTGTCACTTACGTGCTTTAAAAATAAAAGCAGCCCGCTGCAAACTCCCACCAGCTGATCTTGACATCCCAGGCACAAACCAGACTCTGCCCCTGGACACTAAATCTATCCCAAAGCAAGGTGTCTCTGCAGGTGCTTTCCACGGAGAATCTTATTTGTGTAGTGAACAATTAAATCATCATTTTGAATTTCTTCCCTATCTATTCCTCTTTACAAAAGAAAGCATCTCCTGTGACACCTGTTTGATTAGGAAACTGAAATCATTCAAGTTTAAGAAAATTTGAATTCTTCCCATTTTCTGATGCTTTTGAGACATGGCAAAAAGCTGTGCAAGGAATTTGTCAGAAAAAAAAAAGGAAATTAAAACCTGTGAAATGGCTGTTCTCTCTGGGGTTTGGTTTTCCTATTTTAGTACATGCTTCCATATTTACAGAGCCACAGAATCACCAAGGTTGAGAGAGACCTTCAGGATCATCCAGTCCCACCATCACCCCAGCACCACCCCCAAAACACGTCCCCAAGTGCCACATCTGGACACCTCCTCAGAGAGTGACTCCACCACCCCCCTGGGCAACCTATTCCCAATGCCTGACACCTCCTTCAGTAAAAAAACAAATTCCTAACATCTAATCTGAACCTCCCCTGGTGAACCTGAACCTCACTTGACTAAAAAGGAACGTCCTTGTGGAATTCTGTGGGCCTGGTCCTGTGGGATGTCAGCTCCTGAGCAAGGCACCAAAGGCTCACAGCCTACAAATCCAAAGGCCCACAATGAGCTTCAGCTGTGGCCACTTTGTATATCCAGAGGATGGGAAAACCCTCAGACTTCTAAATTAGCTCCAAAAAGAGACATCCACAACAAACTAAGAGAACCTACCAAAACACCAGCAAGTGCTGGGTGCATTTCAGCTCAGGTTCCTGAGCTCCTTGATCTGGATCTCAGGACCAACCAAAAGCACAGTTTGGGGGTGAAAGAGAAGAGGAGGTGGCTGTGCCACAGTTGTGAGCAGTCCTTCAGTGTGGTGGCCCAAGCGCATCCCCAGTGGGCACCATGAGCAGTGAGCAACCACCCAAACCATGCTGGGCTTCAGTGGCTGCAGAAAAAAGCTTCTTGTGGCGAGTCCAAGGTGCCCAGAGTCGTTTCTGTTTGAAGGCAGGCCCTTACTGAATGCTCAGTAGGGAAACAGCCACGTTTGCCACGCTGTCCCAGGTACAGCTTGGTCTTGGAAAGCATTCACGGTTTGAAGCCCCAAAAACGCTTCAGCTCAATGATTCCTTTGTACCTTATGAAGTTAATAACTGCAAGTTAATAAAGGCTAACTCAATTTTCCTTCAAATGAGAGCGTCAGGTCTGGTTTTAATCATTACTGCAGTCTAGACCAGGAATATTGTCTAATTAGAACCCGGACGCAGACAGCGCCGGGGTCGCGCTCGCAGGTGAACTTGGAACCACAATTTCCGCTCCTCTCCCTCCCCCAGTTTTTAACCAGCCTGAGATGAAGGTTTCTTTGTGAAATTATAAATCCTTCAGCCATCCCATGCCAAAGGTAAGCCAGCAAGCATGGCTGACAGCTTTCTCATCACAGTCTTTTTCATTTGCCGTACAACCAGAGAGGGGCTGCACTGGTGAGCGAGCTGCATTTGCCATGGTTGTCATTGTGAGCCACTGACCAGGGCTTGTTCTCCCTGATTTTCCCTGGATCAAGCACTCAAAGCCATTTTTAAGGAGGACAGAATTACCCAGAATGGAGAGAAGGATGGTATTAACACCGTGGGTGTATATAATTGGGTTATAAAAACTTATTGCCTTCAGGTGCAGAGCCCAGCCTAGAACTGCACTTGGAACACATGCCTACCCTTAACTGCACTGGAGTTCAAATTTAAACCCAAAAGTATAGATTTTAAACTCAAAAATCATGCCCTTTTTTTCCCCACCATCATTTTTACTTCACAAAATTACCAGTGAACGAAGAGGGAGTCAGCACCTGTCCACTCTTTCACAGCAATAAATGTGCAGAATAATAAATAATTTGCCCACCTTTTTGCTTCTTTTAATATAAGATAAATATTCAGATTATACATCCATAATTGCATATGCCAAGGAGTGTGTTTTCTGTAACTATGAGCAAAATAAGGGAATCTTGTGTTTTGTTTGGTTTAGTTTTTTTTCTAAAGCAAATGTCTACTTTTCCAATGGTCATCTGACATTCCCAATTAAAAACAAAGCAAAACCAAACCAAACCAAACCAAACCAAACCAAACCAAACCAAACCAGAACAAAAAAAAATTAAAAAAAAAAAAAAATCAAGCATTGAGCTTTAAAAAGAGCTAGCATTAAATTAAAAGCATGATTCAGAAGAACTCTGGAGAGATAATGTGTGCTGCTTGACCTGGTTCACATGTCAGGTTTTATCTTTCATCAAAAGTGATCTTCATGAAGGCTTTACCTAGAATCATTTCTTTTTTTTTGGAGGGCACTATTTTTTCACTTGGTGTTTTGGTGGGTTTTTGCAAATGGGGGAATTGGGTTTTG
Source organism: Lanius collurio (assembly GCA_020086605.1). Classification (NCBI taxonomy): domain Eukaryota; kingdom Metazoa; phylum Chordata; class Aves; order Passeriformes; family Laniidae; genus Lanius; species Lanius collurio. The sequence goes on along the minus strand of JACBWW010000065.1, from coordinate 1,166,651 downwards.
GGATGGGGATTTTTTTTTTTATTTTGTTGTGGGGGGTTTGTCTGTTTTTGTTTTGCTGTGGTGGTTGTTGTTGAATAAATATGATCCAGTATTCCTAGTCTGAGAAAAATACTAGTTTTAGCAAAATCAAATCCTTTTGTTTTGCTTCCCTGTCTGCATGTCACCACAATAGCTTCTTTCTGTCCAACAGAACACAAAATAAAGCACATACTTCTGTCAGCATGGAAATACTAGAACCCAGAACTGAGCAGTAGTTATGGGTTTTGTCAATGCAGTGCCATCACTGTGAAAAAAAAAATAAATTAAAAAAGGTGAATCTGCCCAAAGTTTTCCCTCATCCGTTGCAGAAACAGCACAGATGAAAACAAGCAAGCAAATCACACCTGTGACTGGAAGAAGCTAAAGCATACAGGGCATTTTGGTGTGAAGTGAAAATATGACACTGAGTTTGCATGTTGTATTATGTATATTTATGCCAAATACTATCCTCT
>JACBWW010000065.1:1150095-1161352 GCA_020086605.1 Lanius collurio | reverse complement strand
CGACTCTGTCTCGAGCGTGTCGATTGTTGGCTCGTTTTAAATTATTATTTTCTAGGGATTTTTTTACTCCCAAGGGTCTTTTCGGCTCTAGTTTGCATATTCAGCCCTTTTTTTTTTTTTCTTTTATCTGCTACTCTCCAGGCAGGCCTGCTCCGAAAGGGGTAAGGAGGGGGTCGTAAATTCCTGCATTGGAATGCAAGCCCTGATAAGAAGTTGGTTTCTTCACAACTAAGTGGGGGGTTTTTTTTCTTTAACTACAAGAGAAATTTTGGTTACAAAGCTACAACAAAGCACAAAATTACATTCAAATAACAAAGCTACAATGTAGTACAAAATAAATGGATAATTGTCAAATCAATAATCTGGTCCCTTATTTATAACATCTGGGTCATGAGCACAGCTCAGGGAAGGTGTCTCTCAGACAGGCTGGGCACTGGGGCAGCGGGTGTGTGCAGGGGGACGCACAGGATCTGTCAGCAGGGGGACGGTGCAGGAGTGGGGCTTGGCAGGGGTAGTGGGTCAGCCTGTGAGACACCTGCTCACGGTGCTTTTCTTCCAGGGCTGGAGTCCCCGTGCCTGGAGGTGCCCAAGGAACGGCTGGAGGTGTGCTGGGGTTTGGGGAGTTCCCTTTTTTCTCTTGAGGAATTTTCTCCCATATCTGTTACCGAGGCAACAAATGACTGGGTACTCGAGGGAAACAAAGGAACTGGTCACGGAGGGGAGGAGCCCATCTGGGGCTACTGTCCTGACCTGGGTGTGTGCTGGGCACTTGGGATTTGGTGTGAAGACGGGCAGACCACTCTCGTCAGCACTGCAGGTTTTCCTGCCGTTTTTCCTCTCTGCTGGAGAAACCCCGGGATCCCAAACCTGTCCTTCCCTGCCTCGCTGGGAGCTGAGCTGCAGACCCTGCTGCCTCAGCCTTCGCTGCCCCGCAGCCCTGCCCGTCCTGCCTGCCGAGACCTCCGGGGATTTCCTACCACAGCTTCGCAGCTCGATACATCTCGCCTGCCACCCGGAACTTGTGCTCCTACTGCGGCCCCAGCCTGCCTGGACAGGAGAGCCCGGACAGACCCCAGGATCAGCTGCCCAGGGAGGTTTGTGAAGCCTTTCTTCCATCCTTTCCCGGATCCCAGGCCGCCATCACTGCGTGCTCCCCGAGCTCGCTCCGGAGCGCCCCCTGCAGCCGCGGGGGAACCATCGCACCTGCCCTGCTCACCGGGAGCCGCCAGCGCCCCTGCCGGCTGTGACTGGAACTGCACCAAAGGGGAAAGGGCCTGACAGCCGAGAGAGGCTGCACTGGGTTTGTGCTTCTGTTTGCTGTCACTGCCAGAGTTATTGTTGTTTGTTTGCCTGTTTATATATCTGTATTTTAGTAAAGAATTGTTATTCCTATTCCTTATATCTTTGCCTGAAAGCCCCTTAATTTCAAAATTATAATAATTCAGAGAGAAGGGGGTTGCATCCTTCACCTCAAGGGAGGCTCCTGCCTTCCTTAGCAGACATCTGTCTTTTCAAACCACGACGAGATGGCACTCAGAGCTCTGGGCTGGGGACAAGGTGGGAATAGGGCACAGCCGGGACTCCATGGTTTGGGAGGGATTTTCCAGCCTCAGGGATTCTGTGAGTCTGTGATTTGTGTAGCTGGCATCTGCCAGGGACAGCTTTCACCACAGAGCCTCTTGGAATCATGCACAGGACCCACATCAGATATTTGCAGTTGTAGAAGTAAAACTCCCAAGCAGAATCTCCTTGCTCTAGGGGAATGATGTACTCCAGCTGCCCAAGCATCCAGAGGAGGTCCCTGCGCAGGGAACCAGACACAGGTGCAGGCAGAGGAGCAAAAGGCCCCTTCCCAGTGGCAGATCTCCACCTGCAGAGCCACAGATCCCCTCTCCTGCCCCACCAGCCCACGTGCCTGACAGAGACAGCTCCCATCTGGCGAGAGGGAGGAGAGCACTGTGTCCCTGTGCTGCACATGTGCCCAGCACGGGCTCCTCTGGGCACAGCTGAACCCCGGGGCAGCTGAGGGTCCCAGTTTCTGCAGGTGAGGCTGGCCAGAGCAGCCCCATCCCTCTGCACCCTGGGATTCCCTTGTGCTGTCCTGCACCACACATGTGCATGGCACAAATAAATTCAGCTGGCTTGTCTGAGAGATACAACCCTGCAAAGTGACCCCATCTCCTTGGATTAAAGGGTTTATGTGAGAAAATACCTGGGTTTACATCTTTGAATAAAGCTCTTTGTGCTGTCGTGTTTCCTCCTGCTGTTCAGATTTCCATGGTAAATAGTTTTGGTGTTTTTAAAGTCCTCCTCATGGCATTTCCCCTCCCCAGGCAGTGGCAGTTGTCGCTGCCACACTCCAGACCATTTCCACCACACAACAGTCCCCTTTAAACTCTTCTCCAGCAAGACACAATCAATGCCATGAGGTTTTCAGGATGTCAGGAGGAAAAAAAAATTTCCCAGTCTTTAATTGGGACCAATTGGGGATTGTAGCAATGCTGCCTTCTCCCCAAGCATCTGCATCCCCTTATTAAATAGATTGCCTTGCCCAGACTGGCAAGGCTCATCACAGCCAGCCGTGACCTGACCCTCTCCTGCAAGAGGAGGAAGCGCCTGGGGCTGGTGACTGCTCCTCTGCCTCACATCATCCGTGTGCAGGACCACAGGAAATCACATCTGACAGCCACAAGGAGCGAGGACGGGAAGCACAGACCCCAAGGAATAAATCTGCGGGAGGGGAGGCAGCAGCACTGCCTGGGTTTGCTGAGGATAAAACCTCTCAGAGTTCAAAAGAGGTTGGGAGGAAAAGAAGGAGAGCAGGAGGAAGACAGGAGAGAATTCCTTGCTGTCCTGTGAGGTGGGCCCCCAAAGGGGTGAGCAGACATGGAGAAGGTCAGGCAGCAAAAACCAGCAGAGGGAAAGGTGTCACCAGCCCTCTGTGGCAGGAGGGACATGGGGACAAGGCCACGGGCAGGATGCTCCTGGGCTAACTAGGGCAGGTACCAGTCTTTGTGAGCAACAGCCAGGAGGGGAAGATCTCAGTGCAGGAAACCAGGCAGGGCCAGGAAAGAGGGGAGTGAGATGGTGTACCAGTTGGGCCAAATTTAGAAATATAAACTCTGAGAAAAGGCAGATTATAAACCACCCCTCCCCCTGCCAGGGTCGGGGGAATTTTTATCTGCATTCCCTTTTACTTCTGAAGTTCTCCATGTAAGTTATCAGGTACAAATTGCTGTCCCTTGTTCAGGAGGGCCTGGAAGGGACACAAGTCCTGAAATTCTGCACCAAAAATCTGGACTGGCACATGCTGGAGATTTGCAGTGCTGAGCCTCTTGAGCACAAAGCCTGCAGATATTCACTCTGAAAACCAAGGTAAAGCAAAGGGAGCAGCTGGGTTGGAAAAGGGTGTGAGGAATGAGGGAGAGGACCAGAGGGAAAATTCCCTTATTCCCAATCCCAGTCCTGCAGAACCTCTCACAGCAACGGTGTGAAACCATGCAAGGACATGACAGGTCAGAATTACCCTGGCAGAACCATCAGGCACCAGCCAGAAGGAGAAATGACCTCTGTGGGGGAGAGAGATGCCCCTGAGCTGAGGATTTCACATCAGGGACTTGGACACTCAGGCTGCCACTGAGCAGGGCCAGCTTTTTATCTCCTCAGCCCCAGGCAGGACAGTCCTGCTCTTATCTTGGAGTGACTTTATGATGGGTATCCCCTATCACTGCCCTTTGCCCAGAGATTAACTTTGTGCCTTTCTGTGCCTTTAGACTGAGCCTGGGAGGGGGGAAAGAAACAAACAAAAACCCGAGTGGACTTTCCAGAGCAGTTGTTGGAGGACACAGACCCACACTCCTCTGTGTCCTGCTGCAGCAGCAAGAGCAGGGGAAGAGCCCTTCTTGCTTTTCAGGCAGCTTTCAGCTCCTTTTCTCCAGAGGGAGATGGAGAGTTGGACTTTATTTTCCTGGGACTTCAGGGTTTTTTTTCCCTTCTCCTCTTCTGGACTGTTTCAACATCAGAACACTCTGGGAGAATTTTCCACTGAGGTTCACACTGACCCAGCTCCCAGGAGGAGGAGAGAGACCACACTGACAGAAGGACTCTGAAACCCTCCCAGGTTTCTCCCCACAGCAAGAGGTTTCATTATCCAGCATTATTATCCTTTTCCTGTGTGTTTGTTAAATAAATAGCTTTTTATCTCTTTCACTTCCCTCTGAGGAAAAACCTTTTGTTTTCTCCCCCCAAACCTGGTGGGGCAGGGGTGGCTGTAACCTGCCTTTTATCAGAGGATATTTTTCCTCCACATTTGTCCAAAGCAGCACAGCTCTCCAGACCACGAGGAACGTCTGTTTAGCACTGGCACCCTGAGCTCTGTCCAGCACCAGCCAGTGCTGAGTGCCTGGGCAGTGTTCAATTCTCACCTCCTCGTGCCAGCCTCGCTCAGGTTCCCAGCCATTCCTGCTTTTCCTTGCTCCCTTCATGCAACAGATTAAAGTTTGGCAGCAACTGGCCATAGGCAGCCTTGGCAAGCTCTCAAAAGCTTGTGTATTCTGCCTGGTTATGTGTCAAAGAGATGCTTTTTTCCTTCCTAGATGAACTAACCACTTAGGACTCCACACCTGGTCTGTGTGACACCTGTTCTAACAAACAGGATGCCTTTGGACATCTCTCAAGTGTTTGAAGACCACTGAAGTATAATTTGCAAAGGCTACAAACAGCTAATTAATTCTGTAATCTAAAACAAAAAATGTGTTTGCTTGCAAATCTGGTTTTGATTGATTTTCTGTGATGCTGGGGTTTCCACTACTTGTAACATGAAAGCACTACAGGACTAAAAACATTGCTGTGTTCTTACTTGGTAGAAATCAGGGCCAAATTACGGCTAATTTGGAGTTCCCAAACTCTGCCTCTACCAGAAGAAAGGATGAGTGGGCCAGCAGTCTCCTAAACTCTCAGAAGCAGCAGTGAAAATCACATCACAGTACCCTTTTCACTGCTGGCAACTTCCACCTCTCTATTTTTATATATTTCCAATCTGCAAATCTCCATTCTGGTAAAGTCCCCAAGGGAGACTGATGGGATTTGGTAGAAGTTAACCTTGAATTACAGGATATAATGCTCATAATCCATCTCGTGGCACAGAGCTGAGCCGGGACGTTGAGGGTAAGCCTTTGTGACCAGATGTCTGCAGTTTCCCCACCAGATCCTTGGGGCAAACCTCCAGTTTAGACACAGGGAAGTGCCAGGATGCTGCTATTTCATCTGTGCAGTGGATAAAAACGCAGCCCATGCAGCCCTGAAGACTCTAAAGCCAGGAAAAGGAGTTTATGGGGACAAAAAGGAGGGGATGTAACTTGGGAAATAAAAGGAAAGCACATCCTGAGAAAGGAACTGATGCTGTTTTGTGAGGACACAGAGCAAACACAGAATGAGGGTGAGCCTCACCTTCTCAAAGAATAAGCAAAGAGTTTGGTTTGGGGGTTTTTAACCTTTATTGAATTTCAAAGTGTCCATTCCTGATTCTCTCATCAAGGCTTGGTAAGCTGGGTGAAGAGCTATGCATTTTGGCTTTTTGCTACAGGAGTAAAGTCACACAACATGGATATCTCTTACCCACAATGGAATGGTTTTTTCTCACCTTCTTTCCCAAGGCATCTTTGAGATGATTATCAGTGAATAACTGGCTAAACAATCTGTCACCTACTTTTCCTTTCATCAGCTGGCAAAAAACCTGCACAGACTACGTACAACAGTGCCAGAGGAAGAAAATACCTCGTTTCACTGAGAGAGATACACACTGCTAAATATAGATTTTACCAAACTGTTGGTTTCTAAGTTCATAGGACTCATTCCCACTGTTTCTCAGTGGCTCCTTCTCATCCCCCATGTCATTGTCTTTCATCTGTGCAAAGTAGGCAGGAGAAGCCTTGCACTCGTAGTGCCTGTCAAGAGACTTCAGGTGGATGAGCATGTGCAGAGCATAGGCCAGGACCAGCAGCAGAATCAGGGACATCACCAACCCCATCAGGATTGCTGGGGAGAAGAAGGATGCACAGTCTCTGGCATAGGCAAAATGTCCATCTTGAACATTAAAACCTTGAATCTACAGAGAGAACAAGAGGGATCATGTTAAATAAAGTATTGGTCCTTCATCAATTTTATCGTGATGGCAGTAAGAATTTCTAAATTCTAAATTTGCACAGGGCAAATTTGTGTCTCCCACTGATAGCTGGAGTTAAAATGCTCAGAGTTTATCCAGGTCAGTCTTCTGGAACTGCCAGCTATTCTAATCCCCTCCACTCTGCTGCCCAAAGGATTTGCAGCTGTGTTTCAAACAAAATCTTCCACGCTCAACTCTTGTTGGCCCCACAATATTGAATTTCAAGTGTGGTACCTTTCATGGCAACTGTGCATCTCCAGCAGCAGTTGCTGGGAGTCTCTGCTTCAGACTGCACAAACTTCAACACAACAAACTAGGGAGTATTCCCACTTGCCTGCCCTAGCATGAGGTTTTCCTCACCAGTTCCACAAGGGTGGTACATGGCAGCAAACCAGCTAAACTGCAGGAGGCTGCACCCAGCTGTGGAAAACACCCACGAGTTTTACTCGTGGCTTCAGCTCTGATATGGATTTCACCACACTGGAACGCAGGGAACTGTCTGCTCCACTAAATCAGTCCATGGACATTTTTCACAGTGAGAGAAAGGGACCAGCATTTTTCATTCCCCTTTTCAGCTCCTCATGCCCTCTGACTCTGTTATCTAAAAGCAAGACACTTTAGTCCTGCCATCTTAGGCTCCCTCATTGTCAAACGCAGAAGAATTGGCACTTCCAGAAGATTATTAATCTCATCCTAAAATAAGGACTTAAGTTGGGTCAGAGGAATTATCCAGTGGCTTTAGAGGCAGGCTGGGGTGACTATAATCAGGGCACAGGGTTAAAATTCCTAGGCATCAAAAGTGAAGTGAGATGAATCCCATGCCTGGGGGGGTGTGGTGCTGTTACTGATGCCGGGTGTGACAGCTCAACTCAGAACTTGTAACACCAGAAATTAACCTCACTCCCCACGAGAGGGAACACAAGCAGAAAGACTACCAAAACATAGCCCTTAATGCCCTTTGACAGGGAAAGTGTTCATTTCTATTTTGTTCCATGCCAGGAACAAGTGTAAACTGTGCATGGAAGGTGACCATCTTTCCTCAGCACAGCAGGGCAAAACTTCCCCCGAATCTACCCACGGGATCCTTTGGGCTTAAATCCGTGGCATCACCTGGAAGTCAGTGAAAGTGACCTCCCAGAGCTGGGAGAGGTCGTTTGCAGAGCTGGGGACGAGCAGGGCATCATATCTCTGCAGGCTGCTGACGTGCTCGCAGTGGAAGGAGTGCGTGGCCGGCGCCTGGATCCCCGTGGCGTTGAACGTCGCCTGCACTGAGTGGTTGTACAGGAGCTGCAGCCTCTGCAGGCTGAACCAGTTCTGCACAGACAGCTGGTAGTAGCTGGTGGTTAACAAGAGCCTGGAGATGCCGTGTTGGAGGAGAGGAGAGTAAGAAAATGAGTCAGGGGATTGCAGCTGTTAAATTGATGTGCTGAACAACTTCAGGACAGTGGCTGGCATGGCCAGTTTGCATCAGAATGAGCTCCTGCTCCTTCCATGGAGTCTGGAAAGTGAGGGACAGCTTTTCATGGAGGGGCAGAGCCCTGCAACAGCTGCCCAGGGAGGGCCTGCAGTGTCCCTCTCTGGAGACAGCCCAAGGCCAGCTGGACACGTTCCTGTGCCACTGCTCCGGGGGACCCTGCCTGGGCAGGGAATGGGCTGGGGCAGCTCCAGAGGTCCCTCCAACTCCAATTATCCTGGGATTCTGTCATTTAAGGTTATTCTCCCACACAGCAGGAAAAATATGTGGGGATTTTGCCTAATTAGTGGGGAAAATAGGAATGCAGCACTGGTATTGTACCTCCACCAGGGGTATGGAAAGTCACTCATCAAGAAATGCTGTTTTCTTCTATCACCAAGAAGCAAACATAAAGTAGGTCACAGTGGGATGCCCAGTCTGTAGTTAATCAGCAAGGCTTAGCTAAAATCTCAGACATGGGAAGATTCTACACAAAAGAGATGAACCAAACTTTTCCATGAGTGGAAAAGTCAATGCAGAAGAAGAAAAGCCTTAATAAAACAAGACAGGTGACAGACAGATATACTGAATGCAGGTGTTTCAATTATACAGGAGTTTCTCTCACATTATTTTTGATTAAACAAATTCTCTTTAATTCCCCAAGCAACTGTGTAACAATGGATGTTAATGTGTTATTATCTTGTAAGGGTTTTATTATAACTTACCTGATAACAAGTCCCTTTAGATCGCCAATGTCACCAAACTTCAGGGAAAGTCTAAGTCAAAAAGCAAGTAACATCAAGATAGGAAAGAAATTCAGAACTCTTCAGAGAAAAGAGCAGCACAAAAGATTAAGCTCAGTTATACATGGAATTTTTTGCTCAGCCTACCCTTAAAGTCAGTCAGGAAAAAGAAACCTGAAAGGATTAAATATTCCTCCAGTGAAATACACCTGCCCACCTGCCAAATGGAATGAGGCCCAGACTACCCAGCAAGAATAGAAATTCATGTTTAACTTCCAACACAACCCAATCCCACTGCTTCCCACATTAGCTGAAAATTAGGCTCAGTGGATGTCTGTTCTCTTTCTCAAGCCATGACACCCCAGGCAAGCATCACCCCTGCCCGGCACCAGAAAGGGTAAACAGACACTTTATCCTCATCTTTGTACATTTCAGAGCACAAAGGAAAGCGGATGGAAGAGTTCAGGTTTCCACATTCCTTCTTCACAGCCACACACACGCCCTGGCCGTGAGGCATCTCTGCAAAGCTCACCTGCAGCAGCCCTGGGCACCTGGGCTTTAACAAAGGGAAAGCCCTATCAGGTTAATTAATGTAACACACGATTAAGTGGAATATACTCTTACTGCTTAGAAATAATGTTTTGCCTCTTTGAAACCTGCCCGGAGATCCTCACATTGTTCACATAAGACAAAAACAGAACATTGTGAAAACATGCTGATTCTGAAAGACTTCCAAAATTAAAGTGGAAGAATATTTTCAAAAACAAAAACAAAACAAACAAAAAAAAAAACAAACAAAACCCCAAAACAAATCTAAACAAAACCCAAAAACAAAACAAACAAACAAAAAACAATAAAAACCAACCAAACAAAGCCACACCAAACAGTTAGCCCTACAATTTCATAGGTGATTTACACTTCTTGGGTAGCACTGGTCCCATAAGACAGGACACTGAACCTAGACATTCCCTTGCTTTATTACAAAGGGAAATCAGAGATAGCTGAGGATTAGATGCAGGCAAATGTGGAATTCAACCACAAACAATGCAGCTTGGATTGTTGTATCTGATACCATTCTCTGTGTTTTAAAACCCTTAATTTTGCCTTAGTATATTTTCTACTGGGTTACAATAATTTCTAATCAGACTAGGATTATTTTCAAATCATGGGCCAGAAGAGAGGGAGGAATGTTTGTCATCACTTTTTATTTTTAATGTATTTTTATTCCATTCTCTACCTCTGCCTGTCAAAACAGTGCTGGATTAGTTCCCATGCTGATGATGTGTTATTCAGACTGCCTTGTCGAATATTATGATGCTGTAGGCAAAAATACTGGGTTCTTTCTGAATTTCACTTTCAGTTTTCTAGGAACCTCACCAAAATGCCTGTGCACCTTGTGCTGTACACTCAGAAAGAGGTAACACCTACTTTTCTGTGAGAAGGTATTTAGATGTACAGGTGAATTTTTGTATAGAAGATAAGTGAAACTGCTGGGATTGGCCGTGTTATTTTTATTGCTGTGTGTGTCATCACAGATTTAAACTCCCTTTGTGGGGTAGAATCAGTGCTTGTTTCAAGTAGGAATCTCCCTCCTGATGTTTAGGCCTCCCAGAGTGGAATCTGGTGTGAGCCATGAGCCAGCGTGGCAATCAGGCAAAGGAAATAAACACCACCTGCCTTCCTAGGACAGAACTGGAGGATTTGGGATGCAGTGGGGTTAATATTGGTCTCTCACTCAGGGTGAGAAGCATAAAAAGTAAAATTTTGCTGAATGCTTCTCACTCAGGGTGAGAAACGCTTAGCAAAGCTGCTAAATGCTGTTCATACTGAGGAAATTAGTGGCAGGCTGGTGTGCAGAGGTCAGGTTTGCAGACACTCTTGTGCCACATGCAGACCTGTGATGAACCCACTCTCTTTGTCCAGCACCTCACAGATCACAGCTTGGGATTTGGGGTGAGCATCCAAACACAGCCCTGCACCCTGTGCAGCACTGCTGGCACACACCCCAGGATAATGAAGGGATAATCAGTCATGCCCAGCTCCTGAGCCCCACATTCAGCACAGGATCCACTCTGCAAGCCCACAAACAGCTGGAGACTGAACAGACCAACAGCTCCAGCCCCACAGACACCGAGAGCAAATCTGGCTGCTAGGGAGGGACCACTGCAGCAGCTGAATATGTGTGTCCATGAAAGGCTGGGTTTATCTACACAACCCCTGCTGCCTGCCATGGCAGGACATGACCAGGAAGAGCCTGGGGCTCTGCAAGGTCTGTTCTCCCACACGCCCAGAGGGGTTATCTGGCCCCAGTTCCACCAGCAGAGCAGAATTCCCCTTACATGGCACTGTCCTCGCTGCAGTTTGAGTCCCCAAGGTCCACGGTGGCGTGGACACCAAAGGTCTTCTCTGTCAAATCCAGCTGGGTGTGGTTTTCAAACCTGATGAGGATCCTCTTGGCCCAGAAGAGGATGCAGGGGGTGCCGTTGACGGTGACGTTCAGGGGGCTGTAGTGGCTGTGGGGGAACGGCCTCCAGGGTGCTCCTTCCCCCTGTCCTGCCCCACTCCAGTTGTAGCTGACAGCCTGAGGGACCACACGAGACATTCCTCTCAGAATTTGTGCTTGCAGGAGTTGCCACCTCCCCAGAACTCGTGAGGCTGGCACTGGGAGCCATCCCTGGGCTGGGGAAGGGGAGGGATATCAGTCTGTATCCCCTTCCCACCTCGGGGATGGCACCCCACAGAACACCCAGCACAGAAGGGCTGAGGCAAAGCAAGAACCACAAGGTACTCCCCCCAGCAGAAGGCTCTCTAGGACAGCTCCAAGAACTGCTCCAGCATGCTGGGAAGGACTCAGGTTGTGCAAGGAGAGAGCCCACCATGCTGGAAGCACTCTGGGCA
>JACBWW010000065.1:1047673-1125207 GCA_020086605.1 Lanius collurio | reverse complement strand
TGTATGATTTTTGTATATAAAAATTCTTTAAGGTATCCTAAGTCATTATGGTATAAATAAAAATGAGAAATTGGGTGCCCACTCAGCCACTAAAAAGGAGATATCCAAACAGGCTTATTTATCTCCTTGGTCCCAAATTATTTATGTTACCCTGTATTTGTTCCTCTGTCTAACCTCCATGTGTTTGTACAAACTGAGCTGAATTTTGGTGTTCCAGGCAAATTTCAGGGAAACATTGATACTGATGATGACACTGCACTGTCACCTCGTTGTTTGTGATGTTGGGAGGTTCAGAGTTGTGGCGGGGCAGGGAAGTTCTGTTTGCTCACCCATTTCATGGTCCTACAATCAGCCCTGTCTGAGGCACTGAAGAGGGGCTTGGAGGGGCCTTTTCAGCAGGGAGGAAGCAAAGCAGAGACAACTCCAGAATCTGGGAGCAGCTGGAGTGCCCAGCCAAGGAAATGTGTGGCTGTAGGACACCCCAGTGACCCCTGGGAGAGGATGTGTGACAACAGCCTGGGGCTGTCCCTGACAGAGCCCAGTACAGTCTGTAAGGCCCTGCTCAAGAAACCCTCCTCTTTGTTTACAAATAGTAAATTAAGGTAGAAAGTAATGGGTGTTGAGACTTTTCCTATGTAAAATAAAAATATTTATTCCCCTTTACATATAAATTCCACATTTTGAAGGCTGAGTGCTTCTACTCTTCTGTTCCAGGGTATCACAAATGAAGATCACAGAGCAGAGGTGAACATTTAACAGCTCTTAAACCAGCTGTTACCTCCTTTTGTTGGTTTTTCCTCCTGAGTCTCACATAAATTTAAAAATGGGCTGTGGATGCAATTATCAAGCATGTCTTATCAATAGGGTTAAAAAAATCAATGTAGCTGTGGGCCATATTTTGTAAATCTTACACAGAAAAAATGGCTTTTCAGGTTGTTATGACCCAGAACAAAATAAATGACGTGCTTTCCTTATTAATTCCAAATGGCTGGCAAACAAACTCTGCACCAATGGAATTTGAAGGACTGCACCCTGCATTCCATGTCCACCAATGACAAGTAATGGAAGTGAAAAACATAATCTGAAAAACCAGCATCTGGATGCATTTCACACTGATGGGGCACACACTGGACTCTGTGTGCAAGTGACAGTTGCTGAATGTACAAAGTAAAATCTGTGGTTCCATCTCAGCTGCTCAGACTCTGTTTCATACTGCAAATAAAACAGGATTGGCAGAGAAGCCAGGACGGGAGGTAGGGAAGTTCCTTGTAATCTGGTTGTCAGTGGCAGCACCACCAGGCACTTCCCCAAAAATCAACAGCTGTCAGGGGAGGCTGCAGAAGCAGTGCAGGGTAGGGAGCAAACCTGTGAACAACCACAAGTACAACGAGAAACACTAATTGGGAACAGCAGCAGGTCCCACGGGGCACAGAGAGCTGCCCTCACAGGCAGCGGAGCACGGCACAGCCACATGTTCCCCACGGCTGCTCCAGGCACCTGAGCTCCAGGGCTGGACGTGGTCTCTCAGCTGCAGACTCCAAGGGCTCTGTCTGTCACAGTCCCAACCCCATTTGCTGCCTGATGCATGCAGGGGATACTCCTGGGATGATGATGTTCTGTGGGGTGGGGAACACAGGGGTGGGCCCTCATCAGGCTCTGCTGGAGGTGGTTGCCAGGTGAAGCAGTCTCAGCCCATACCCTGACTGCCACAAGCTCACACCACGTCCCACAAGCAGTTCTCTGTGTTTATATTGCATTTTCTGCCCCATAGACGGTGCAGATTTTCTAAAGACAGGTTCAGTAGATGCAGCAACTCAGGTCTGGCTCGTGCATGTGTGTGCAGCCTCACCAAGGGCACAGGCACAGCAGGCAGGAGAGGAGCGACTTCAAGGGCCAGAGCAGTCACAAGGGAGATCAGGGCTGGTGGTGCTGGGAAGGTGTTCCCACAACTGCAGCCAACTCTCACCATCATCACTGCTGAGTTCTGGCCAGAGGAAGGGCCATGAGCAATCATTTCCACACTGGCATGGCTGACCAGACAGGAAGGATCCTTCAACTTCATCCCCAGGGAAGTCTGCAGCAGCTTCATCACAGTCTAACCACCACCAGTCCTTCAGCTCTGGGCTCTGGAGAGATGACAGCAAACACCAAAAAGGGATTAAATTAAAATCCTTGCAGCAGTTATGCCAGACCCCCACCCCTGTGCTGAGGGAACCAACAGCAAACACTTCTCCACACCTGAGAGAGACCCCAGGACATCAGGGACCCTCATGAAGGGTGTCAGCAATGGGCTGAGCACCTCTCTCTCTGCACAAATTTTCATTGCAAAGCAAGTGAGGCAACAAGGCAGACAGGTAATGAAAACAGGGAAAGGTGAGTCTCAAATGAACTGAACCATGAGCTTCACAGGAGGAGGTAATGGTCCTGCCAGTTCTCCATCTGATCTGTGTAAAGGAGGATGGGAGAGGAAAGGTTTCCTTTTCTCTTACCCTTCAGCTGAGTCAGTGTTTGTGCTCTGCTCTGCTGCCAGCTTCGCGTAGCTCAGAGGCAGATTCAGGCCCACAACTGGGCCTACAGTACTGAGCCACAGTATGATGTAATTTGTGTGTCTAGGGGAAAAAAAACACCAAAAAAAGCGCCATAAACATATTATCCTGGCTTTTTCTGAACTGCAGACAGACTCAACAGTCACAAATAACTTCAGATAGGGCTATTCCTTCATTCTTGCTAAGGCAAATATATTGTAATGTTCAGGCCTAAAGTGCCAATACAGAAATCTCACTCTGCTTGGACCAAGGAAGTAGTTTTGGCCATTTCTACTCTGATTGACTCTACCTGCATGGCACAAAGCCTTGCAAGGCCCAGCAGTGCCCCTCACCTGCGGCGTTTCTGTGAGCCACCCAGCACGGCTGAGATGAATTCGGTGGTTCGGCAGGGGTGCAGAACAAAGAAAGGCTGCCCGAGGATGGGGTGCTCCTAAGGGGGAACAGAAGTTGCTTTGTTACGGAAGGACAGAACACAAAACTCATCACATGGATTTGGAAAAGACAAGGCAGGGTGCAATCAGCCCCTGATGCAACTTTTCTCACTTGTGAATCTTAGTTCACATTGCTCTTCCTATGACAGTCATGACAAATTAATATATATTGTATATATTGAACATTATTCATGCATATTCTCTTTTGAAAGAGAAGCAAGACCAGAAACCCGGCTATTGGCTTTATTTTAGTTAAAATGTAATGGTTTGACAAAGTAACTCGGAGTTACTGTATCAGCATTAACTGGCTGCAGAGAGGCAAAGATACTGTGTAAACCAAAGTCTGATCAAATGTGACACACACACCCAAGGAGATAAGGTCTTCAGCAACCCCCAGACCAGGCATCTTCTCAGGCTGGTGCTGGGAAACACACAGGGTTCAGAGAGGGAGCAAGAAGGGAGAAGGAAGCGCTCTCAAGGTGGCTTTAACTTCCACTACGTGGCATTTCCTCGTTTTAGGCTAAAAAGAGTCTTAAAGCAGTTGTTCTCCAAGGAGCCCAGTCAAAACCATCCTGAGGAAGAACAGAAATTCACGTTTTGACTGCTGAGCTTGGAGTGAGACACAGTCCCAGGCACAGGGAAGGGCTCTGCTTATTTCTCCCCCCACCCCACAGCTGAACACGCAGCCCAGGGCTCCACAAAGCTCTTATGGGATCCACATCATTTCATGCAATGGGCAGGATAAACGTTCCATCTCAGAGCCACAGCAGTGATCCCACCAGCTCCTGCACACACGCCTTGGCACGCCAGGGAAATCGTGTTCCCTCATTGCTGCTGAGGCACCAGCACAAGCAAACCCCAGCTCATCCCCACGCACGGGGAGCAGGAAATGCCACACTGGGGCTCCGGCAGGGACGTCCCCTGTCCAGCCCCTGAGCCCTGAGGTGTCCCCTCAGCTCGGGCTGAACTGCAGGCATGGAAGAGAAGGCGCTCACAAAGGCTGCCTGGTGCACAGGAAAAACTCCTCCTCCAACCAAGACACACAGCCTGGAAAACAAACCAGAAAAGCTCAGAAACAAACCCTGAGTCCTGCCATCTTCAGTGGTAGCACATGTCCAACACTGTTAACTACTAAACAGGGGTCTCACAGCTGAAGGACACTGGGTTCTGATGCTGAAAATGTTCTCATGAGGATCAATCACTTGATGTGTAAGAGAACTTGAAAAAACTTCAAGAAGTTTCAGAATATACAAAAGAGTGTTCACAAAGCTTTGTTTCACACTGCAAATGGGTAACTTGCATAAGAATGCTACCATCTGCTGTTGTTAAAAGTGAATTGATGCACTTCTTCTTTGAGAAAAACTAGTATTTTGAGTTAAAATCCCCTTTTCACTATCTGCTACCTCAAACTCACTAAGGCCTCCAAATAATTCCAGAAAATACATAGATTGTGCCAATGGTATTCCTTAAAGGTAGCAAAAAAACACCATGTATAGCTAAAATAAAGAATACTTAATTAAGGAAAGTTCAAAAAAAAAGTAAATTGTGCAAAAATTTAAGACACCTCCCTTACACAGGAGAAGAATGCAAGAGGCAGCATGCACTCCCAGAAAGAAGAGAGAAGTAACCTGGGTTTAAGTGACTTAGCTATTTGAACAAGGCATGAAGAGAATTCCCAAAGCTAAATATTCAGCCTGAAGTTATTCCCAACCATCCTGACCCTCAGTATTTGATTCTGCCCTGCACTTCTTGCTTCAAGAAGCCACCAGCGAGGGACACACAGAGGCCAGACTTGGTTTTTTAAAATAGTTTATTAGCTTTACATTCTACATCTTTCTTCTTTTAGTCCTTCCCCTTCTTACAACATGACAACAGAGTGACACTGAAACCATTCCAAAAGTCAGGAATTCCATGCTACTCAAAAGACAGGAATGTGTCACACACTGACAGGAAAACCACAGAAGTACAAGAGATCACAGGAAATCCTGAGCCAAGAGCCATTAAGGAGCAGCCTTTAAAAAGGGAAAAGGCTGAGGTGGGGAGGAGAAGCTTGAGGAGCATCAGGGAAAACACTCTGAGAGCATCAGCTGTGATTCAGTAAAAATCCTGCATTCCAAATCCTGCACACAATGGCATCCCTGAGAGGCTCTGATGTACACTCAACGTTAAACCACTGACACAGCAGTGAGGAGGAAGCATGGGGATGCTGCCAATAAAAATGCAGGAGTTACCAAAGCTCTGGGTAATTTCAGAATTGCTAATGGGCTGCACAGCCTCTCCCTGCCAGGCCCCAGCCTGGGGCTGGCCCAGGAGCCAGCCTGCCCTGAGAGAGGGGGGGGTGTCTGCAGTGGGATGAACCCCAAGTCCTTCTCAAACACTGTCAAAAGTGTGAAAATAAACAGAAGTCTGTGCAGCATCAGCTTCATTAGCATTGGTTCACTATCTGCTGCAGCCCCTGGCAGAAAGATGACACTCCACATGCACTGGAATGTATCCTGGGCAAAATATTAGGGCAGCAATACAACCCTTCATCTGTGCTGGTCAGTGCCAATTACACCAAAAATATAAAGTCCTACTGGGACTTCATGAAAAAAGAAATAGCACAAACAGTACATAAGAATCATCCCACTTCTAGTTTACAATTAATCTTTTTCCAGTCAGTCATTCACCAGGGCAGTGTGAGAGTTTCAAGTCAATTCCCACAAGCACTTGCTGGCATTGTACTGCAAGAACCCATTTGCAGGTTGCCCACAACTCTTCTGGGCAGTAAAGCTCTGACACACAGTTCATTTGAAATCAACACCATTATTTTCTTGAATATGTCTACGATTTTGGATCTATCTACCTATGAGGCTGATTTACAGCACTGCCTGTTCAGCTCCATAATCCTTCACATATTTGCATATCCCACTGAGTCTGACCCAGCTGGGATGGGAAAGGAATACTTCCACAGGCAGGAACCAGCTCCATTGAATTTGGAATCTCAAAATGTTGCTTCATTTATTTTCTGTATAAAGACCTCTCTCCTAGGTGACCTCAGGAAAGATGTGTGAGGATGTTCTGTGCCTGATGCTGTAGCTGTTGCCTCAACTCCTCCCATTAAAAAAACATGGAAGAGAGAGATGGATGAAAGACATGAAATGTTTCATGAGGTAGATTGAAAATGAATCAAAGAGTCCTGGAATGGTTTGGGTTGGGAGGGACCCCAAAGCCCATCTCATCCCACCCCTGCCATGGCAGGGACCCCTCCCAGTGTCCCAGGCTGCTCCCAGCCCCAATGTCCAGCCTGGCCTTGGGCACTGCCAGGGATCCAGGGGCAGCCACAGCTGCTCTGGGCACCCTGTGCCAGGGCCTGCCCACCCTGCCAGGGAACAATTCCTGCCCCAGATCCCAGCCAGCCCTGCCCTCTGGCACTGGGAAGCCATTCCCTGGGTCCTGAACCCGGTTTGTTCAGGAATGCTGCCCCAGGCTGAGTTTGAGCACTGGCAGCACACAGCTCTCTGCTCATTGTCTGTGCAGGTACAGCCCTCCCCGCACAGGTGCTGAGCTGGGAAATGTCACAACACGGATCCGAGCAGTGGCAGACCCTGGGCAGTTCCCAAGCACGAGTATAATTAAGACTAAACTTCCGTCAGATTGGATTAAGTAGTTTTATCAAGCAGTCTCCATGTCGGATTTAAACCAAAAATAAACATTACTTCAGATAACAGGTAATTGTCTGTAGGTTTCAGTACCCTGCTCTGCTGCTCTCCTCCCTAGCCAGCAGGAATTTTGTTGTCAGTGTATCTCTTGTAACAGCACCATTTATTTTCTCTGTCATAACTGGAGCTCTTCCAGAGGTAATGGCTTCTATTTTCTCCAGTGCTACATTAAACTGCCTTCAAGCATCCATCACAACATTTACGGTCTCTCCATTGATGATAGTGCAGGGGATTTGTGCCTGAAACTGCCTCTTCCCCGACCTGGTTTGCATGATATTGCTTTGCAAAAACAAATTCACTCAGGAGTGTCAAAAATTTCATGCAGGATCCTACCAGCAAACACCACAGGCAGGGTCAATTGATTCAGGACATCTTCCCAGCAGTGTCCAAAACCCCAGCCACCAGGTCACAAAAAAGAAGGCAGAATTAATAAAACATGTCCCCCACAATCTCTTCCATTTAGAAAAAGGAAAGAGTGATGCAATTCATAAAGAGCACACAAGTTTCGCCCTTCCTCACAGTTTCTGAGCACATTTACTGAAACAAATGCCTGGGTTCAAGTACAAATTCTTCACTCAAGCTCAAACCACAAGGAATTTACGTTCTTGAATTCATGATCTATCTTCTTTTTTGTCCCTTATTTTTAAACACATTAATAATAACTTATTTTTAATGAAATCCAACTCTACACATTCAGGAAAAAGGCAGGAAGATTTCTCTCTTCAGACTGACCCTGAGTCCCACAGCCAGAACAGTAACTGCACACACGGAACCTCAAACGTGTGGAACTTGAGGTCAAGGTGATTTTCCTCTAATAATGGAATTACTACGATGGAAACTCTATTACTATGGAATCACTACGCTGCAAGTGCAACATTAAGGAACTGTAATTATACAGGGAACTTTTATAATCCTGAGAGAACATGTAAATCACAGTAATAAAGCTGTTGGTAGGACAGTAACTGGGGCTTCTCCATCCTACTGACTTAGGGTTACACTGGATCTTGGGCAGGAATAGTTCCCTGGCAGGGTGGGCAGGCCCTGGCACAGGGTGCCCAGAGCAGCTGTGGCTGCCCCTGGATCCCTGGCAGTGCCCAAGGCCAGGCTGGACATTGGGGCTGGGAGCAGCCTGGGACACTGGGAGGGGTCCCTGCCATGGCAGGGGTGGGAATGGATGGGCTTTGAGGTCCCTCCCTCCCAAACTAGTCTGGGATTCTGTGACCTGGGACAGAAAATGTATTTATGGACACGGACTTCAACTCACACCCAGAGGCCGAGTCATCCTGCTGGCACAACTGAGGCAATTTGCCCCAACTTTGCCATAAAAAACAGAAACCCCACCAAACGCAGAAGCTGAAGATGGAACAGCCTCCCCTGCCTGCAACAGGTGCTGAGGAGTGACCAGGAAAGTGCCACAGCCACAGCTCTTCTGCTCTTCTCACACAATCAGAGCAGATCTGCACTGGCACCGAGCAAGAGAAAGCACAAAGGGGCCCTGACGAGACCAAGAAGTGCAAACTGGCACCAAAAAGCAGATTTCTGCAGTTACTGAGCCTCTTTTTGTCAGAGGAGGCAGCAGTGTGGTTTGATTCACACTCCAGCTCTTTGCAGACGAGTTGCAGTTGCCCCCATAATTTAATGTCCCTGTTCCCCATGTGCTCCCTAAGACACACAACCAACTTCAGTGACAATTTCGTATTAACACTTTTACTACTTCCAACACCCCCCAGCCAATTAAGCTGGATCCTGTCCTTCTTTCATCAAACATGAAGTCCAAAGCAAAAAGGCAATTAAATGGCTCCATTTTCCTGAGGAAAGCAGAGATGCTCTGGCAGATCCTACAACACAGAAATATAAGGACACTTAACACAGCCAGAATTCCTTTGAGATGAACCACGCCTACCACTTTGCATCTGCTGTTTCAAATCCATCATGGATCCCAACAAAGGTGCCTTCCAAATCAAACCATTCTGTGATTCCCTGTAATTCATATTTTATGCCCCAATTCTAGATTCTAGAATATTTACAGCTTTGTAGAGGTGGGGATTATTATTTACATTTTATGACTTTATTATTTTTTTAAATAGCTAACACAAGATCCCTGAAAGGCAGGAGAGGTAATGCAGGACAAGCAAAACAGTAATCAAGAATAGCCAACACTGCTGATCTATAATTATATATTTCATATATATATATATATATTATAAGTTTTGAATTATTAATTTTAAGAACAGGAGGAATCAAAGCAGTAGGTGACACTCAGGCATGTTTCTGAAGCTTAACAAGCTCCTTTTAAGGCTTTAAAGCTTCTCACAAGCACGTAACTTATGCGTTTAGGATTTTTCAAGAAAACTTTATACTTAAAAATTGGCAGGTCCATAGTTACATTGTCAAGAAATGGCATCTCAGCCATTTTCCTAAGAAAATAAACAGATGATTCTTCTTCCATGCTTGCCAAAAGTAGATTAATTCAGTTGTCACCATTTTAGTTATGTAGCATATAGTCTTAATTAATTACTATTTAAAATCTGTTCTTAAGTTATGAGATTCGTCTAAGGTGCAAAACTGAACGATCCAACAAGCTGTGGAAGTATGGAAAAGACACTGGAGACAGATTTCCTACCCTGATTAAAAAATGATAAGGGGGAAAAAAAACCCCAAACCCATACTGGCATTTGATAAGTGGCCTGGAAGGGTTCATCCCATAATCCCAGGGATTCCAGTGGGTTCTCCAGCAGCACCTCCTGCCTCCCCCAGCAGCAGGCTAGCAGAGCACAGGCCTGGGCTCCCTCTGAGGCTCCCTCCCCCTGTGCTGCTCCAGCTGATCTGCACCACGGGCAGCAGAGAACACCCTCCTGCCAGGTAATTTTGCACCCATTTATGGACAAGTGGCCTCATGAATTTGTCTAAATGGTTTTGAGCTGCTGACACCATCCGCTGCCACCATGGTGCGTAGGGATAAACTGCTTTCTGTTAGCACAGATACCTAACTTCCATTCCAGTGGCACTTAAAATGCTTTTTTTTTATTAATAGAGTAAGAAAAAATATGGTTTCCAATGCCTTGTGGCCACTCCAGTGGCCTTTCAAACAGACCTGAGTGTGCCATACGTGATCCTCACTCCTTTCAGGTTGTGCAGTCAGTGTTGATGAGTAATTTAGGATTTTTCCATAAGGGGGGAATGTTCAGTAGACAGATTCATTCCAGAGGTCACGGTGGGGGGAAGACAGCAACCCACCTCAGCCTACAAGGAGAAATGCCAGACCAGGCAGGGAATGTGCTCTTAAAATGTACTCCACAAATCTCTGCTTGGGAAGCCCTCTGGAAGCAGAACCACTGATAGATAAATTATCTGTAAATGCAATGCACGGAACTGAAACAG
The DNA here is from genome assembly GCA_020086605.1 of Lanius collurio. NCBI lineage: Eukaryota > Metazoa > Chordata > Aves > Passeriformes > Laniidae > Lanius > Lanius collurio. The sequence continues at coordinate 1,115,148 of JACBWW010000065.1, read as the reverse complement.
ATTTCCCACAGAAGAAGAAAATAATCAAGAGAATCAATACCATTACACTGTACTTTGTTCTATTAATTATGAATCAGCGTGGAAAATATTACTGAATGTTTATTTCAGAGTAACTCAAGTAACAATAGTAGTGGGACTTGAAAGTCTGTCCTGAATTATGCTCAAGAAATTGCCAGGGATCTTCATACTGCTTTTATCTCTACATGAAAATTATTATAGAAGCCTGGAATGGTTTGGGCTGGAAGGGATTAAGGGCCCATCCAGTGCCCAGACCCAGACCCTGCTGAGCTTCATGAGATCCCCACAGTCCCACCCCTTGACCCTGGTCTCCACCTGGACATCGACTCATTGACCCCAAGTCCCCATGTGAGACCACCCAGCCCATCCCTCACCCACCAAGGGGTTCACCACCAAGCCCATGGCTCTCCAACTCAGAGACAAGGATGTCATGTCAGACAGAGTCAGGTGCTTCACACGAGTCCAGGCAGATGCCATCAGCCGCACATCTGTCAGCTGCTTGTCCATTAAGCTTCTGTATTTACTCTACATTTAGGAGTTGTTCCTTATTTGGTCTTTTCCTTCTATGAAATTAGTTGGACTTGATTATTGTCCATGGAGTCTTATGGGGAATTGCATGACTAAACTGTAGGGCAGCTCAACATTATTAATTAATGGCTAGTTTTAAAATAAAACCTCCTCAGTAGCTTGTACAGCTTGTTTTAAACCCCAGGAGTTCAACACATCACAGAAGATTTTAGTGGGAAATAAATACCCACCCAGCTTTGCCATCCTCGTATTTTCCCCCTGTCAAACAGCTTTCCAGTCTGTACTGGTAAGACTCCGTTTTCTCAGGAAGTTGCACTAATAATTTTCCAAAAATATTAGCAGGGGATCCATAGCAACTGTTGATACGACTCAAAACCATTAAGAGCGATCCTAGCAACCTTCTGCTAAGAAATACTGTATACAGCCTCCCCCACTCAGCAAAATCCCACAATATGGCAAGAAAGATTTGTATGTCTAAGAATAGCTACCTACACACATTTTTCAAACTGACTGAGCCGTAATGATTTAAATCCTCCCTATCACATTTTCAGCAAGATGTGCCTCTACAACACTGTATCAACGTGTTCTGTTCAGAGTTTTGCCTCTTTCTCCTTTTTTAAATCACACTATTAACATCCCTGACATTTTAGAAATAATGTTTATTGATTTTTCTGTTAACACTGCTATAAATTAAGTGATGTAATGGACAGGATTACTGAGGTACTATAAAGAATGTGTCCTGCAGATTCTTAACTCCTGGTTGAAAAAGACTCTGGATTAACTCAGAAATAGGTGCAGTTCTGTGCTGTGATTTCCGTAGTTTAGGTTTGGTTGACTACTTTTTATATGACAGAAAGGACATATTAAAACTACCTGCTAAGTATCAAACGACAGAAGAAAATCACTTTGTTTAGATGAAACTGAGAAACAAATGGTAGACAAAAAACAGATGCAAAATTCCTGGTCAATTACAATTATTCAGAAACTTAAGATACAGTCAGTACCAGAATGGTCCGAGTTACTTTATCTGCAGCAACAAGGAACTGCTAAACCAGGAAAATGCTGATTTCTTTGCTGGCAAATCCAGAACCAAGCTGTCACACAGGAAACGTGTCCCCTCCCATGGCTGGGAGCACTTTGGTAGCAGAAGTACTCGTATCTGAACAGCATTGGTTAAAAAGGAGGGGAGGGATGTAAGGACACATGTGCTGCTCCACACAGAGTCCTTTGGAATCCCAACTCACAGATCAATTTTTTAGACTATTTCTGCAGGATCTTCCAGTCACCAAGTTTTGTTCCTGTTTTATGGGGTAGTTTTTCAACCCTTGAGCCTTCTGTAATAATGCAATTCGATTTCTACCCTTGGATGTTTGATTTTACATTCCATCATCACCAAGCATTGATTAAGCCTTAGCACATACACTTGATTGTGTTTACGACTTTGTTTCCTCAGGGGAAGGTCAGGCTTTATGACAACATCACTCTGTTAAAAACAAAATTGTTGGTGATGCTACTGACTGTGATCAGCTTCATCCATCAGCTTATAAAATTCTCTTGCTAGTCTGCTTCCATACGGAAAAAAAAAATTAATGGAAAGCATGGATTAGCACAAGTAACCAGAATCAAAAATGGACTTGGGCACCAAGTATTAATTACATTAATACTCAGCTCCATCATAGTCCTAGAAACACATTTGTCAGAGTGTTGTCTCTCCCCCTGTTGAAGTCCTTCTGCTTTGCCTACACTTTTATACTATCCACCAGCGCAAACAAATTATGAAGCATCAGTAGTGTCTTTACCTTTTTTTTTTTTTTGCAATCCCTTATTCCATTACTGTTAAATTTCAGAAGGTGCCTGACAAATGAATGGGTCTCAGTTTACCTCCTAATAGGTGACTGTACCCATCAATCCAGCATCATTCCACACATACTGTGGAAAAAAACTGGATGTGAAGGCTACACCAGTGCCCTGGGTCTTGATGAAGGCACTTCATAACAGGTGTGGAGCCATCAGCCACACCAGGATGAAAATTCAGGCCCTGACAATGCCTATCCCACACCCACCCTAACAAAAAAGCCTTCCAGTCTTTCATTTCCAACTCCACAGCAAGGACCCAACCACACAGTCTGAATTTCTGGCTATAACCACAGAGCCACTTTCTGCTGCTTCACATCTCCCACTCATCTTCAGGAACACTTCCACATGATAAAAGGTCAAATGCAGCCTCTACAGATTAACTCAGTATCAGTTACCCTTTTTCTTTTTTAATTCCTGGTTCTTACACCACGCACTACCCTGTCACAAAATATGTTCACCTTAATATCTGGGAAGATTTCTCCCCATTTGTCTAATTTCTGCTCTTCACTATTTTTTTCTGTTCTTGTGGGGTTTTTTTCTCTCAATTTTCCTCACCACTTAGCATTTGACCAGGGCACTTTTGGGCTGCCACCTTCTTAACTGGGACATTACACCTGCTATTTGTTGCATTCATTACACACAGAAGGCCCAGTAAGTTTGAGCTGTTTAGATGATGCCACTATGTATTTGTGTACAACCAGTACCTTATAAATAACTAATAGCAATATTACACATCATACATATGATATATGTTCATATATTATTTAAATTACTAATATAAATAATGCTAAAAAGCACCCCCCCAAGTTACAAGTAAACAATTCAGGAGATGGGGCTGTAGTATCTGTAATTCCACTTCTGAATCCTCCTAAAAAGAAGCTGAAAATCACAGTTGGCAACGTTTCTGGAAGGCAACAGTAATCCATAAATACTCCTTAATTTTCCTGTCATTGCAGAATTAAGCCACTTCCAGCTCACACAGATCTTACCAGGTGTGCTAAATTGATGTCATTATAAGTCATCAGGAAATACCCACAGAGACCTGTAGCAACATTTGGAAGTTTTGTTAAACAGCTGTGTGTTCTAATTGATTTGTATTATTTAAAACAGCTAAAGCAAGTTATCGCCGGATGTAGAGAAGGGATGACTGAAGACCCCAGGGAGATTTAACTCACAAGAAAGCCAATCACAGGAACTTCATTTGAGCATTTTAAGATTATTACTAGAGGAAGTGCAATTAAATCATCACCATTTATCAATTATCATTATAAAATACTATGCAACCTTATCATGTTAATTTATTTATGAGAAGGTAACTAGTTGACTTGTGCTTTTTGCAGTAATCTAGTCAGGGAAAATATTTCAAGATGCTTTCTCTGCAAATGAGCACAACTTTCCACCATAATCAAAAGTAACTATAAAAGACCAAATTTTACCTAAAATTTGCAAATGTCACATATCTCCACTCTTTGGAGCTTGTCTCAGTTCCTGAGATATATTTTATTATAAATGTATTCTACCACAGAGAGTATACACCAAAATATAGTTGTATCAGAAGTGTGCACAGGCCTGGCACCCACATTTCATAAAATACATGGGGAAAACGTCCCAAAAAGTCATCAAGCCTTTATTTTCCTGGTCTGCCAATCACAGTGTAAATCAGCCCTAGTTAAAAGTTAAGTAACATGTGTAGAACCCCTGGCAAGCCCAATTTTTCTTCCCAGTGGTGGAGGGCTTGTAGCATTTAAAATTCGTATCTCTTTTGGATTAAAATCCTAAACCTTTTTACTCTGCTGCTCATGTGCACTGAGTGCTCAAGCCTGATTTGATGAGTTTGCCCAGTGACTTGCATTATAGGATCTGTGTCCCTGCAGGCAAAGCCTAACCCACATAACAAAATGGGTCAGCCGAAAAGCAGGGAGGCAAGACAAAACTCAGTGTTTCAATTCAGAACCCTGATTCATTTGAGGGTGAAAAGCAGTCTTTTTCTTGTAGACCTGACTCTTGCTTTGATCTGAGGCTTGAAGGCCAGTTTTTATTATGTTCCATAATCTCCTTATTCAACAGAAAGTAACATTTTGCAGCTGTTAACTTTGCTAATTCCTCCAAAATGTTCTTCCTGTGCTTGTCCTGGACTCAGAGTTCACTGTACCAGCTCAGGAGAGTGTCCCAGAATCAGATTCACCACTCCACACATTTTGCCACCCAAACCTCTTGTTTTTGTAGGAATTTCTGTGTATCTATCCCACACATACCTCCAGTTATTAGATGCAGGACAGTTTTTACTTTACTCTCCCTTAAGAGGCAAAAATAATCCCCGTGTGGGAGTGACCTGATTTTCCTTTTGAATTGCACAACTCTGATTTCACACATTCCAAACATCCCGTTTATGCTCTATTCTCAGTAGTGTCACATTATTACATTATGTTATTAAAACCTAATTTCCTCGTCTTCATTCACAGACAAGCCAGGTAATTAATGCTCCATGTGAAAAGTGTGTATTACAATAAGCTGCCAGCTCACAACTGGAATTCAGACATGCACAGCAATCACTAGAACACCCATGGCTTGGTAGGTTCTCAGGAAGAAGCTGTTATAAGATAAATAATAGTCTGTGGCTGCAAAAACAAGAACGCTGCTCGTGTTCCCATGGCTGAGCACCATCTACAAGCAGGCAGCCTGTAATTAAACTGTGTTATTTGAATTAAGGGAGCACCTGTAGGAGTCAGTGGATGTTACATCCTTGTTGTGCCACTGTGGCAAGAGACATGAGTGCCTGAGAACAGCTAAACTCAAAATATCAGCAGGGAAGGGAAGGGAAGGAGAGGAAGAGAGGACACATTGGTATCTTGGTCTGATGGGAAAAAATCTCACACCTGGAGAGTCTCAGGTCTTTGTCAGATTTGCACATGAGACCTGTAGCAAAGGGAAGACACCAGAGTAAGCAGCTCAGCTCTGAGCCATGGGTCATACTAGACAGCACCAACTTATTTTTTGTTGAGAGACCAATTTTCCCTCACTTGATCCTGAGGCTTGCAAATCTATTTAAAATAGAAAATTACACACAGTCTTTTTTGGTAATTTGATTACCAGACAATTCGTGAAATGTTACACTGATATATAAGTAAGTCTGCTTTTGTATTTACCCAAATTCACAATTACTCAGAAACTGCCTGAATTTTTGAGGACTGGCTTTGGGAAAGTATTTTAAATGTGAGATACTGTCAAAGCAAGCCTTAAATGGAGAACACTTAAACATCTTTCAAAATCCAGAACTTGAAGCAATTGCTGATAAATGGCTCAGCATGACATGAGATAGACTTATATATTTGTTTATTATTTTTATTTTAATTTTTCTTTCCTTGTGTCCAAGAGAGGAATAAGGCCAGTGATAATTAAGGCATAAATTGCATTCCCCAATTTCATGAAGAAGCAGAGGATTCTCACCTGCTGTGTAATAGTGTCCCAGGGCCCCTCCTGCAGACGAGCTTGGTAGGATGCATGAACACTTTCCCATATTTCATCCAGAGTTAAAGGCCTTCCATCTGTGAGTGGGCAGAAACAACCACCTTCAGTCAAAGCTTGTAAGCATACTATATCTTTAATACAAAACAACAAAACTAAAACTGAAAATTGTTCAAATCCTGACTGAAGGTGCACACAGAACTACCCTAAATTCCCTGTTTGGTTTTCTTCTCTGCCACCTGAGAGTAAAAGCTCACTGTTCTGATTGCAAGGTGTGAAGTGTAACTAGTTTTGTAAAACAAAGTTTGGATAACATGGATTTAAAACCACAAAACATCATGAAGAGTCACCTATTGTAAATACAAGCAATTCATAGTGAGAGAGTGGAGAAAATCAAAGGAGCAAAACTCTGAAGATAAAAGTCTACTGCATTTTGGTCTGTCCATAATGTTTTCTTGAGCTGCATTTACACAGCATTGTCGCATCAGGTTTTTAGCTGTGATGCTAGAACTATGCCAAGATATTAGTGTCAACCACTTAGAAAATAAGCATGTCTATTTTTAATGAATATCTTATGGCAAACAGAGTATTTCGATACACTTTCAATAAGTAGCTTCATCTTGGCATTTATTAGGTGTCAGAAACCATCATCCTCTGATAATTAGTTTTATTCTACTGACATTTGCGTGTCTGTAAAATGAAAAAAAAATTATGCACACAATCAACATTTGAATGCCATGTTAAGATACAAGTTCAAACCAGCTGCCTACAGCTTCTGTTTTACTTTCTGCACGTATTTATAAAAAAGCACGAAGTTCTGAACTTATATAAGCACCATATAGCAGAATCATGTAGCAAATAAAGTGTCCGAGGAGGTAACAACATATCAATCAGCTATTCCATGCTATCCTCGAAGGTGAGACTTGTTAGACCATCACATCCACTGTCTTGCAATGACAGATACCAGAGCTGTGCTGGAGACAGTCTAGCATTTACAAAGAAATCTGCTACAACAGCACACATTTACTTTAGAAGGATGTATTTACACTCAGATCCCCAGTGTGCAGGTGACATGAAATCCCACGCATACCCACAATTTTGTTCTCAACAGAGAAAGTCCAAGTGTAGAATCTACAGCTACAGACATTCTAGTGCAACATCTGATTTGCCACTCCAGATTGTGCTCTGTACATCTCTCCCCAAGAATTTCTACAGTAATACCTGAGCAAATTCACCTACATGTGGAATGGATTACTCTGTTAATCCCGTTTATAGAAAGATCAGATGTTATTGAAGTATTAGCCATGTTATAGTTAAAAATAAGTTTCATCTTTACCTCGTGGTGAATTCATTCTATTCAGGAGCTCCCAGATCTGCTCTAAACACAGGTGTGTATCCTTTGGGCACTCTTACCCCCTTTTTCCAGCACTCTGACACGTTTAGCAGCCCTGTTACACAGTCTTGCAACCCACTGAGACCTCAGACATCCAGCTGGTCTGACAGAGCAGTCACTAATTGTTGCTGCTGGCAACAAGGGCCCACTGTGGCACCTGCTGAGCCAAGCAGCCTCTTGCCTCTGTACCTCGTTATTCCCTTGATGGAGCTGAACTGGGAAGTTCAGTCAGAAAGAGAAGGAAGCAGAAAGAAGGAAACAAGCCAAGAGAAGGGGCAGGAGAGGAAGGTGAAGGCTCCAGATTCACCCATCAATGCATTTATTTACTCATCATCCACCCACAAGGACACAGCTTGCCATGTGTCCCAAGGCTTATCCCAAGTCCAGCTGGTTTAGTTTTATAATTTAAACTGTTTAGACTACAACAAACTTTTCTGAGAAAACCTTAACTGGACAGTCAAGAAGCTTAAATCAGTCATGTCACCACAAATAAGAAGCAGTTATAAGGCAGAAGGTTGAGTGCCTTCTCACAGCAGCAAGGTGAGGCTGTCAGACCACATGGGAGATGCAGCTCCCAGCTGGCACCTTAACTTCTGCAAAGAGCAGAAATTCTTTAGGCAGAGAAAATTCCATACTTATTTTCAGAGAAAAATTTCAGGCTTCCCAAGTTGTTGTATTCTATTTTCTTGATGTTTAGTGACAGCTTTTAGTAATTTCTGAGATTTCCAATTAAAAGCTTTTAACAATTTCTAAGATTTTCAGTTAAAGGTTATTTGTTGCTTTGGGTGAAATGGTGCACAAATTGTTTTGAGGCTTCATTATGATGTATTTTATAAAGAAACAACCTTAAGAAGCCACTGCTGAAGGAGAAAAAAAAAAAACTCTTACAGCTTAAGACAATATATGATCATAAAAATTATTCAATTACAGTTATGTCTGAAGCCACAATAAAGCCAGTTCTTACAGGATATGGTCTTTAGAGCAGCTGTGTTGCTGAGAAATAACATGGTGGTTACATGTTTTTGAGCTCAGGAAGCAAATCTGTATTCTGGAAAGCACTTCAGTCAGACCCAGTGTGGTTGTGAATACAGAGGCATGCCTTCAGGGTTGAAGGAAGTCGCCCTATCTCAGAAGCTCCCTCTCCCTAACCTTGATTAGCATTGTTTTTATTGGCAAGGATTTAGCTGTCATTGAGATGAGAGAGAGTATTTTGAGCAGGTCAGCCTGAAAACTCCATTCCTTCTCTCTTCTCCAGAGGTGTGAGGGTGCAGTCCTTGTTGACTCCCATTAGTCCTGCTCTTTCTTCTCGGTGTTTGGTCACCTTTTGTGCTGCTTCCTCTGCCTTTGCAGGAAAAAGGAGAAGTGTGAAATGAGCCATTATTTGCTTTACACACAGGGTGATTCCTGAATGGTGCCTGCGCTCACCTGTGGCTGTGCTGCTGATACCTCACCGTGGGTTTTCTAGTGTATGGCAAGAAGGTTTTGAATACTTGGCTTCAGATGGGGATGGCTCAAAAAAAGACCAAAGCTCCTTGACATCTTAAAGACTAAGAGAAGAGGAAAATACTCTGCTGATTAAAGAAAGCTTACTGGACCTAGCTCAGCCCATCTGGCTGATGCCAGCATTGAAGGGGAAGGATAATTGCCTATACCATCTGTCTCCAAGAGGGCTAATTGCTGACATCAGATATCAGCAGGGGTTCATGCATTTCTTCAACTACCTATTTGGTAGTCTCAGAAGCCAGAGAAAGAAACAAGGGCTCTGTTTCCGGAAGGTATGGCAGGCACAGGGCTGATCTGGGAGAAATGAGCCTCTGCCCTGAGCTCCTGACACTGACTGTGACTGCGGCAGGTCTGAAGTTAGGAATATATGCCACGTGGAAAGTATCATGAGGCAATGAAAAATGTTTCTTATGTATATACACACCACCTAAAAATACCTTCTTGTACCCTGTAATGTTCCCAAACACCTTTCCAGACAGACTCATCATGCTTAATCACTATTTTCAACTGAAGTATTTGTTGTTACACAGAACAAGATCTTCCCTGTAAATCCATCCCCTGAAACGACAAAAAGTTTAGATGTCTCTCAAAATGTTTTAGTTCTGTTGCAGTTAAACTTTCAAACCTTACCTTACACCACCTTATGTACCAAACTTCATCTCACAAACAACAAAAAAAAAGGTCTAGAGATGAGTTCAAGAAAGTAAGTTATTTCATTCAATTTAGACACCAGCAAGGACAAGGACAGAATGCAACTTTTTTTTTCTGCAGGAAGAAGTGATCTGCAATGGTTGAACATAACTGCTGGCAGAGGAGTGAAAACTGGATGTCTTCACTGACACAAGCCCCTGAGGATGCCAACTGAGCTGGAGATCACAGGAGAATCCCCCCAGCAACGCTGCAGGGAGCCTTCTTCTTAGGAAGGACCAAGAGATCAGGTAAATGGAAGCAGGACTCACATGCAGTGGGAGAAAGGCAGGATTTCATTGATTTCATTATTCCAGAGAAGTTTGTAAAGAGTCTGCTGGAGTGCAGATTGGGACAGGCTGGCATCAGGTGCTGTTATACAACGGGAGGAAGTGAACACTGCAAAAGCCCTCAGCCAGGCTGAACAGAGGAATTATTGTTTCCCAGCTGTGGTGGGCATTGCAGACACTGTCAGGGAGGAAGCAGAGCTCTGAATTCCAGCTCTGTGCCCTGTGCTGGGGAAGGCAAGACGGGGCAGGGCTGTGGAAACACTGGAAGGATTACAGCTCACCTCCACCTCCCACAGCCAGCTCCAATTAACACCAGGATCAGTACGGACAGGATCCCAGGGAAACCAGGAACAGCTCACAGCACACTTGTGAGGAGCCAACCCTGTCACCGAGTCTACAAATAATGGTAGGAATTTAGACTGGGAAATTGAGGTAGGTCTCGGGGAGATTGTTCCTTGATTAGTTCAGGTGAGGAATGCAGTGAGTATTGCTAGTTGTCTCAGAAACAAAGTGAGGAGCCCATCACAGGAAGACTATTGCCTCAAAGGAAAAAACTCAGAGCATTACCTAGAGTTTTCCTCACACCAGGTTTCGGGCAAGACAAAGGACTTGAGGTACTCTGCTCAGGTACCTCAAGTGATTGTGAGGCTGTGCCAGCTGCACACTTCCAAAAATCTCACTTTGGGACCTTCAGACAGCACAGCACAGGCAGGCCAACAACGTGCAGGGAAGATAGAATTCTTCATTCTCAAAAGGGAGCTGCCCATAATTAAAATCAGAGGATATCAGCTGGAAACATTGTAGGAAACACACTTACTGCCTGCATTTTGTATCCTGCTCCCTTCAAGAGTCAGATATTGCTAAATTTAAAAGAGAATGTAAAATGCTGAAGAGAACCCAGGTGACCTTCGAAAGCATCTAAAAAAAGCCCTTGTTTTCCATTGTGAAAGGCTCCCAAGAAGTGTTTTAAAAGATAATTGTACTTGTAGGAACAATTACAGTTCTGTACTGCAAGGGGAGCTGTTGGCACATAATACCATGATTGTGCATTAGATCATCCACTGGCTCCTGTAATATCCACTTCCAGCTATAAGGAGTCATGTTTCAACACCTCCGATTCCCTGGTGCTGACAAGCTAAACAACTTGTTTTGTCTCTGTGAGCTCTTCTCTGGTGATTAACTGCTTATGGTGAATACTAATTATATGAAAGTACAGTACAGTAGAGATAGTGTCCTACTTCCTCTACCTGCAGCGTCTCCATCCTCTTCTGTAGAGACACTGCACTATAAATTCAGCAAAAACCAAGAAGATTACATTTTTCAGGTCCACAAATAGGCTAATTCGTCCCTCACAGCAAAACTACCTTTATCCTCCTGTCTGCACAATAAGTTCAAAGGCAAAACACTGCACATTTGTAAATGCCCGTAATAATGCTGGAAATAAATTTGCAGCAGGATGTGTGCAAATGAGTTCTGTTGGTGGGAAAAGCAGAGCAATGTCCCCAATTCCCCATGTCCCACTCTGAAAATTTACCCCAAATTATCCATTCCTGAAACTGCACCACAGACTAAAATATTTCTACCAGGGAGCCTATGAGAATTTGTTCTTCAATTTTGAATCTGAAGTGCTTTTTGAAATGCTAACACTGCAAAATTAGAAACCATTAAACAATATAAGGCAGAGAGTGATTAAATCTACCAAACACATTCAAAGCAGCTTAAGCTACTTTTTAATTAAAAAGGAAAAGATATCACTGGCAACATTCAGACATCTTTATCTAGATAAAGTTAAGATATTATTCAAAACACAAAAGATGCTGATCATAGAAATATTTAGGTTGGAAAAGAGCTCTAAAATGATCGAGTCCAACCCTAAACCCAGCACAGCCATGCTCACCACTAAACCTCATTCCTAAGTGCCACAAGCTGGTCCTGCTGGCCACACCACTGCAGGCACAAGCCACTGGAGCACAGGTACACAGGCTTTGGGCAGCAAGGAACAGAGCACAGCCAGTGCTGCAGAGTGATCACTCCGTGCCTGCTGATTAAATGAGTGACACCAGCAGTGGCCTCCGTGGGAGGCTGAGTGTTCCTCCTTCCTCCCCTGACAGGATGGGGGCTGAAATCAGTGGCTACAGCCACGGAGCAATGGGTAACAAGATGTACATACCAGGGAGGAGACAGGATCAGCTACTGCTTCAAGAGCCAGCTTTAATACAAAAAAAAGTCAATACCATATCGGTATTATTTTATTTTCCCTTAAGCAGCAAATTTAAACAGAAAACAGCATACATTTTTAAAGATACATTTAGACCCCAGCCTTGTGGCTCTAACTGGGGCTCCACAGAAACAGAGCTCTGCTGAAGCACTGTGGTTATGTCCACTGATTGCCCAGCCCCGCTTAAACCTGCAGCACTAAGTTTTTGCAGTCATTTCAAGAAAAGAACAAGAAAAATGACCGGCAGTTTCAGTTAACCACAGGCAAGATGCCAGGAGCCAAAGATCAGCCTCCCTCAGGCTGAGATGATATCATCTCCTCCACAGTCCTGGAGCTTGGAGTCCAGAGCATTGCAAAATTTGCTGGTGAGCAGCCTCATCTCTTAGTTTCTTATTACATCTTCTCCTCAACTGAATATAATATCTCTGTTTTCAGCATCTATTGCACCCAACACATCAAATCCATGATGGCCTTACCCAAAAAGCATGCTCTGAAGTACAGCACAGGCACTTGGTAGCTGCTGGAGTAGAGCACATGGTACTCATAGCGAACCACTTCTACTGCACTGCCAACTCCAGCGGCCTGAGAATCATCCAAAGGCTCCTGAAACGACAAATGACCACAGCCATACATCAGCTTCTGTATTTGTACCAAGGGAAATCGTCATAAATTCAATAAATGCACACAACAGAAATAACGGCAACCACCCCTTCCACAGCACTACTCATGCAAACTCCAAAATGAACTTTTCTACACCAGCAAATCAGACAAGTCCAAAACCTACAAAGACATCTTACACACTTACTTCCACAAACTGTGAATTATTTGCAAGGCTTTCCAGAACTGAGGTCTTTCTAAGCTGCACCAAGGCTCTCTAAAATGTTCATGGCACAGTAACTGGCACAATAAGGGGACTACAGCTGTACCTCTCCTCATTACATTCAGTATAGACCATTTTAGAAGTGTATCCTTAAATAATCTGGTTTTCCTTGCCAAAAGACAAATCAAATGTATCCACCAAAAATCCTCTGATCTACTTTCTTACAGGCTTTTTGCCAGGAATTGTTTTTGCTAATAATTTAAAATACATAATATAATAACATAAAACGTAGTAATAAAACTGAGAGGGTTTTTTTTCCTGTTAGTGTATATTCCAGGTGTAAAGTACTAAAGTTTATGGTAGATTTGAAACAAATCAAAATAGGTGAAACTAACTGCATTGAGATATACCCCAGCTGCAGCACAAATTTCGTAACATTTCAAATTAATATTCCAACAATGCTAAGCATCTAGTTGTTTGGACTTTTCTAAAAACTGTCATAACTCTAATGCGTCTGAAAATGGAACCATTAAATTAATACTGCCATTAAGATTAAAGAACAAACTTTCCAAGAAGACAGTCAGGGTGTGGACTTGTTCAGTGCTCAAACCCCCAAATTTACATGCATGAACTAAGCAACCATAATGCAGCACAGGTTGGGCGTGCATTTCACAACTTGGCTATTGCCAAGCAACTCTGAATATTGGCTTATGGTATCTGTCCAAGCAAAACAGAAAAGGATTGAGTAGAAAAGAAGAACCAGCATCCTCTGAACACTATGTTCATATAACACACAAGAAATTTAAAGCTATTTTGCATTTTTATGTCATATCCGTAGTCAACGCAGCAATGGATGAATCCATATATGAAGATATATAAAAACTGATAAACTATAACAGTAGTGACACCCAAGATATGTTCAGGTTTTTGTCTGGTGTGACTCTCCCCAAATTTCTTGTATTAGACAACCAGATGCTGCTGAGGCACATGGACAGAAGTTCACAAATGAAAGCCCAGTCCCTGGAAAGCTGCAGACCAGGGAAGTGTCTATATATACATTTTCGGACATGAAGTGAGAAGATCACAGATGGCCACAGAGCAGAGGTTTCCTGGTAAATCCTAGATGGCTGCAGGAATGGTTGATTTCAGCTTATGGGGAAACAGGTGCCTAAAGCACTGAAAAGGAATGTTTTAAAATGTGTTCTCTGGCTTAATCTGGTTTTAAAATCTGTATGTGAAGAGATCCTAAAGTCACTCTGCCAGAAGGACAGATGATTGTGGCTCCTGACATCACAGGCCAGATAAAGACACAGGAATGATAGATATGCCCAGTTCCCACACAAGAGTGACAGACCAAGAAGGGGAGCTCTCTTCCTCCTCACACAAGTCATATCCAGTGGCTACATGTAAAATACAGGTTAAAAAAACCCTCTAGAAAACATAAATTTCTTCTCTATATAATACTGAACCTTCTTTAAAATTGATCAGTGCTTCAGTAAGAACAGCAAAAGAAAGACCATCAGCAGCCTGTGGGAAAAGAAAAGGAAAAAAACCAAACCCAGCTACAGATCAGTTTCCATTTGTGTAGGGGTGGGGAGGAGAAGGAGTCTGTGCTCAGAACTGAGCCTACATGGTGCTCCTCGGGCATTAATGTTTCATCAGATACCACAGCCTTGCCTCCTGCTTAGTCACCAGCTCACTCTGCCCTAAAAGATACTTCTGGAAATGTCAAGACTACCTGTTCATGTGTTAAATATCAGTGTTCTAGAAAACACTGTCTGCTTACACTGCATTCTGTATGTAATGGTAAAATGACTAATTTGTGACTATTTTAGATCTGCACACAAAGGCAAACAGCTGAATCCTTCTCGGGGCTACTCTCATCCCCTTTCTTCTCAGTAAACAGCAATTTCACGTTTTCTTACTTAAAAAGACACATTATTGATGTGCAATCGTGCTCTTTACAGTCTCTGTAAGTACAGCCCACAGTGTTTTTGCAGGGAAAGTACATTTTGTAGCCTACAAGTTTTGATGGTATCTCTGTGGCTGATGAGATGAACTTTGCTGATGAGATGAATAAAACGAGTACAGTCATTTCAGGTGATCTAATAATCTACAAATGGCTCACTAGAACCAAGGAGTCTCAGACAGGTTTATATCAGCCCACAAGACTTCATTTTCACCCTTTAACCAACTACTGATAAAGCCATAAATACAAAACACAGGTGTAGCTTATTTTAAAAAGCAGCAAAACTCACACTTTATTTTTATATATGTCATGATAGCCTATTTTAACTTTCTTTGAAACAGTTAGTGTCTTTTTCTTATATATATTGATGCTCTAACTCTTTTCAAACTAATGCTGAATTTAAGTTACTGCACTAGACAACACTGAAATCAAATTTAAATTTGGATAGTTTTGTAACTCTTGCAGAACATTCATGTGTATACACGCACCACAACACAAAAGACAAAAACCACACACATCAGCCTTAAAAAATGTCACATAAAACATTCACCAAACTGCAATCATTAAAAATGATACAAAGAAACTTATTCCTCAAATTTTTTGTTTCTGATTTTCAAATTTATTTGCATGACTGCCATGCTTCAAGTCAAAACTGTGAATCCAGGACTGACTGGCTGTTTTCTAAACAAATTGGGAAGCTGTCATCAGGAAGCATCTGCTCCTCTATTGCTCTCAGGTAAAATCACTCCTGGGCTATCATAATGGACTATTGAGCAGATGTTTAAAAGCAATGTATGTATTAGAAAAAAGATAAGCAGCAACTACCTAATTAATTACATTAGTTCCATCATAAATGAATTACCACTGATTTTAATTGATATAAAATTGTCCTCAACCTTTAAGTATCCCCAAAACAAATTAAGTCGATTTGTTCCTTTTAAAATGCTAAATTATTTAAATCAATAGATAAGAAACACTGCCAGGTGTCATTCTGAAGGCAAAATAATGTATTTGTAGTATTTCAATTCCTTTTGATGAGGAAGGCAAGCCTAAAACCTGTGGTAACAAGTTAATTTTACAACAGGAGAGATTTGGTTTTGGGTACTGTTTAGTGGCACCAGGGCAGCAGGGAGGTGTGGGTTAAGGAACCTTTGGAGGGAAATCATGAAGGAAAGGCGAGGCAGACAAGGTAAGTTGGGAAGGTGACAGAATTAGCTAAAAAAATGGGTTTCCCTGCTGACACCAAACATTTCCCTCTCTCCAACTCACCTGCAGAGGCCCATCGAGCCAGACTTTCTTGCTCAGCCTAATAAATTCCCTTTGAAATTAAGAAGCAGGCCCCCTTTTGGAAGAAAAGGTAAGAGAAGTGGTGCAAATAAACACGTCTCCTGGATGTCTAGACACTATTGTCTTTCTCCCAGTTCCCATGTTCCTCCTCTCCTTTCTTGCTGCTTTGGCCTCTGCTCACTCCTGCCTTGTCCAGACTCCTGGGAGATGCTCCTGTTGGAACAGGGCAGGACTGGGAAGAGGTGACACAGGCACAGGTACTGGTAATGATACTTTCAGTGCGAGGAGGGGAAAAAGGAGCTGCAATCCAGATTAGTAAGCAAATTTGCCTTCATTGCTTGGAATGCATTTACATCTAACTTCATTTCAGCCTCTGAAGCTGAAAATGTATGGCTCTTTCTCTTCAGAGGTGCACAGCCACCACTGAAACACAAGAGCTTTCAGGAGCAGCTCTTCCAACACTTTCCCTGTGCCAAACAGGGAGATTTGGGCATGGAACCTGAGTGGTGGGACAGCATTCATCAGGGAGAATTAGGGCAGATGTTGGGGAGCAGGGTGTGGCCTTGTGGTGAGATTGTACCTCTGTTCTGGCTCCCAAGGGTTCTCCCAAGCATTCAGACCGTGCCCCACGCTCTTGCTGCAGCCCCCACGGGTCCTGCAGGTCATTTTCCTGCAGGCTTTGGTCCCTCCTGTGCAAGATCTCGGCTCAGCCCCCAGCTTGGCACAGCCCTGAGACCTCCAGACCTGATCCTGCCTTTGCCCTCGCCACTGACCACACAGTGTGGGGTTGCAGTGGTCAGCAAGGTGACCCTGCCTGGGGAGGGGGAGACTGAACTGCATTTATTGATTGCCACTTTTTTCCAACACAACTAAATATTCACACTGTGCTCAAATTTACAGGCTCTAATCAAAGTAGCCTATTCTAGCACAGCCTGTAAAAACGCAGACATCTCCCTGAGGAATTTCAGTGCAATATGAATGTTGTACAAAATCCTCTACCACCAGTTGCATCATTTTTATGTACATTGATAAACTGCTCTTTTATGTCAAGAACACATGGGGAATCCAACAACCTCCAGGTGTTTTCTGGTGCTGATATCATTAGTGACAGATGAGGCAACACAAGGATAATGGGAGTGGTCTGAAGCAGAACGAAGTGATCTTACGGATTTATTTTCTGTGTGCAGCTACAAAATCCTCCCCACTGTCCTGGACTTCTCACAATTTAGTCATCCAAGTGAAGAACCTGGTTAAACACTCAATAACAAAGAAAGTGGCTCTTAAATAATTTGGTGACACCTGAAATATCATGTGGAAGGAGTCTTCTCCTGCAAGACACTGCTATTCTGAAAAGCCACCATGAAACCAGTGGAAAAATTCAGAGGTGAGTCAAGGTACACAGCTACTGGATCTCTGAAATATGTCATTTTCCAAAGGAAATCTTCTGACTGAACTCAGCACCCCAGCCATGATACTGTGAAAGTGTCGAGTGATGTCCACTGCATGGAGATGTCCAGCATTTTCAGAACACCTATTTCCAAAAAAAATTTGCCCCCCTCCCCACCTCCCAGCCTTCTGTTATTCAAGGCTTACCAAAACACCAAAACCAAGACTTCCATCTCGAAAAGACATGGCACATAAAACTGCAGTTTTATGTGCCATGCAGTTCTCATGCATGAACAATCATTTCTAACAGCTGGAAATTAGATTTGTCTTTTGATTGCTTCAAAACCACTATCACAAGTGAAAGCAAAGCCTTTTCAAGCAAAAGAAGCAATGGACCGTGAAAACAGAACAGTTGTGAATTTTGTCTTCACATAAAGGTAGGGAATTGTTACAAAATCACTCCTCATTCTTCCTGGGTTGTCACATATAAAATGCAGAATTTGGTAGCTTCTCTCCTCCTACAGAAGAAACATTTTCTCTTGCTCTAATGTAGAGTACAAAGCTGTCTGCACAGGACTGTAACAGAGGCATGGTGTGTTAGGAAACCTCTTCCAGCGGGAATGACAGCAAATCTGGGAAATGAGGCAAAGAAATCAAAGGAGACAGAGGGACACAGACCTTGCTGAGGGAGGATGGACCTACCCAGACTACCTGCAATTCCTGAAAGGAAGGTCCCCCTGAAGCTATGGACACAGACCTTGCTGAGCATCAGAGCAGCCCCACCTGGAAGCTGTAGGGATTCAACCACTTCCACCACTCCCTACCAATGTTCTTTGACAATGTTATTCCTCAGACTGAGGAATTTACAGCAGTTTTCTTTCCACTGAAGTGGGATAAGGAGCAATCAGAGATGGTGGTACCTGTACCCACAGTTTTTTGCCACCTGCCTTTCAGTAAGAATCACTGAATCCTGGGATCACTGAGGTCGGAAAATCCCTCACAGACATTGAGCCCAACCTGTGACACCACCCCTACCCTGTCCCCAGCTCTGAGTGCCACCTCCAGCCCTTCCTGGGACACCTCCAGGGATGGGCACTCCAACCCTCCCTGGGCAGTTCCAAGGCCTGAGCACCCTTTCCATGGGGAAATTCCTGCTGGTGCCCACCCTGCCCCTGCCCTGGCCCAGCCTGAGGCCGTTCCCTCTCCTCCTGTCCCTGTTCCCTGGGAGCAGAGCCCGACCCCCCTGAGCCCCCTCCTGTCAGGGACTTGTGCAGAGCCACAAGGTCCCAGTTGAGCCTCTTTTTGAAGGATTTTCCCATCATTTTTGTCATTATCTTCCATTTACACAAATTGGAGTAAGCTACTACTTTGAGGTTAAGTACTATTCCACAAGATTATTGCTTCTTTTGAACTGAAGTGCTTCCAGGACTGTGCTCTGTGCTTTACAACAGGCAAAAAAAGGAAAAAAAGAATTGCTACACTAGAAGACAACAGTAGCAGTTCAGCTGTATTTTAGGTCAGCTTTATTTTTTTAGAACAAGGATTATTATTTCTGCTTTGTGAATCGCAGCAGCAACCCAGTTTTGGCCACACTTAATTCAACAGGGAGACTGACAGCAAATGCCTACAAACCTTTACTTTTTAGAAGACAAACTCAAATCTTCATTAATTTCTCAGATGGGAAACTGTATGAAAATGATGCCAAGACTGACAGACAGTGTTTAACAGTAATTCTGGTGAAAAAGTTACAGACAGAAATGCTCAAATTATCACAAAATCTGGTGCTGTAAAAACAAGAAATTTGAAATTACGGGTTGCAATTATAAGTGGCTGCACTGGTGCCCACCTAGGACACTCTGAGGGAACAGCTATGACTATGGGAAAGTGAGTTACTGCAAGAAATAGAACAGTTGGATGCAGCCCACTTGAAAAAGGAAATAGCATCTGATTAAGTTAATATCTGACAAAATTATACATCTTGAAAGTTACCTGAGATGCTAACCTAAGCTTGGCCATAGACTATATTAGATAAGCACAACCATTAGAAACAATCATCATAAACAATGTGGCTTAATTACAACTGGCTTAATTGTATGTGAGAGATCCAATCCTATTAACTACATGTTAGGGCTAAAGCATACATGTTACTCTCATACTACGAAAGCAGGAAGATGAGACTAAATTACAAATTTAAAATAGCCTGAATTCAAAAATTTTAGCTATCACTACAAATAATTATTAAATTACTCAAAATAGTTGGGAAGTTACTCCTAAAATCTCCAAAAGAAAACCTGAATTTGTTTTTACACTTAGACAAAAATGGTAGCACATTAAGATCCAGTGATTGTTTGCATTTGGAAATACCTAAGTGTAATAAATTTATTTTTTCAATGGAACAAGGTAGACCCTACCAAGTCAAGTATGTTCAGCTTTTGCCCCCTTTGAAAAGCTGTTTGTTGTATTCATGTATGATATAATAGATGAGCACTTACCTTCTACTCTGTAATCACTGCTACAAAGGAAATGCAAAGTTCTGAACTCAGACTGGGGCAGGTCAAAAGCCCTTAAGTTCATTTTCAAACAAAATACTCTGTAAGAATATTTTAAGTATTAGCACATACAAAGTTATCAAATGTCACTGATCACAAACACACCAAATGTATATTGGAGAGATTCACAGTGGCTGGAGAGAAGTACTGAATTACTTCCTTTATTAGCCTGATCTCAAATGAAAACTACCACAGAATGTTACACATTATTTTTAATTTCCAGAAATGTGGTACATAATAAGTCTTGATGCAAACTTAACCACTTGGAATTTGCTTTACAATTCCTTAAAGCCAAGTAGAAAATTTGCATGAATTATTGACAATGTTTTTGTCTGGAATGACTCTTCTAACAGTCTCCATTTAAATTGTGTTTTATTTGACAAGAAAGCCCAGTATAAAATCAAGAATACCCAAATATTTCCGCTGCTGTATGTGGTGGAAAACATGCAATCAACAACACCCACAAACACAATGACCAGACTGTGGAAGAAGGGTTAAAATCACCAAGAAATGATACACATGTAAATAACTGCACTTGGCTGAGCTCATGTATTCTTACAAAAATATTATACATCTGCAAAATCAGCATAACAGCTGAACTGTTAAATAAATTAATTAATCTCCTTTCAAGGAATTATTCTTGTAGTTGAATTGCTCAGAAGTAAGTGGAGGGACCTGAAGAAACTGTTCTGTATACAACTGTTCAATGACCATATCAAATTTTCCCTTCGAACTTTATATAAATAACCTACATAAAATACTTCAGGCAATTAGCAAATTGTTCCAAAAAATGTTCAAACTCATTATCCCACAGGATGGGAAACAAGAAGCAAGGAAAGAGCCACTAATTGTACACATGTGCAGAGAAAGAGCCAGAAAATGGCTCTGACTGTTGGGACATTTTATCTGCTCTCATTTCCCTCAAAAGCTGCTCTATAATTTATTCCTTCAATTTGATTAAGGTATCTCAGGGGTTATTCCATATATTTGTCCCTATTTGCAACTAACTGAAATCATAACTAAGACAATGAAGTACAATGAAGTACAAGGAAGTACAGAGTTGGTTAAATTGCTCTTGCTTCTCAAAACTGAGATATTCCAAGAGTCCTGAAGGCATTTAATTCCAAAACAGGAAGCCAGAGAGGAGAGCACTCAATAATTCTAATCATGTGCAGATCTCTTGGAAAGTATTTTCCTAAACATTTGCTGAAAGAACCTTTTATTGTACTGCGTGCTGCTGCTTGTACCCCAAACAGGGTCCCACAGCAAGATATTTACTACTTAAATTGTCTCTGGTTATGTAAAGGAACCAATTTGGACATGACCAAGACCATGCTTCCCTAAATTAAACTTCAGCCATGTGCAAAACCAAAAAAGTTGGGGAAGAAAAAGCAACTAAAAACATGTTATTATATTTTTAACATCCCATATGATGACTTATTCATAAGGCAGAGGCTACAAATGGTAGTGCTGCACCAAAATCTAAGACAATTCAACTTATTTTTTTCTTAACTTCAATTTATAGGTTTCTGCAACTCAACTGCAAACCCTGAAGGAATAATTTTAGAATAAAGGCCTGGTGTCCATATGGTATTTCAAACAGTACTGCCAAGGTCCCTATTCCATAATGTTTCAGGTAAAAGAAGACTTTGGTGAATCTGGAAACAACACGTGAGCATATCAGGAATTTACGGCTGCAGAAATCAGCTCCCAAGTGCCACGGTCCCTCATAAGCTGAGTTCTAGAGGACTCCACCCAATTTAGAGAAAAAAAGGCTAACGTTGCCTTCTAAAATCAATTTGCAAGTTTTCACAAGCATCCACACACCTGTGCACAGCATGAGTGCAGGTATGCCGAACTCTTTCACAGCAGACTTCCTTCCCAGAGGACTCTGCTTTGGATTTTGTAGAATCATGGAATCATTCAGGCTGGCAAAGACCTCTGAGACCACCGAGTCCAGCTGTTAACCAGGACATCTCACTGTTGAGAGGCATTCACACAACACTGAGCTCTCTCAGTAAAAAGACAGCACGGTCACTCATATTTACAGGATAGTTAGTGTTTTAAACCAGGAAAGTGTTGAAGAGATTTGCCTGTTACCCAAAGAGAGAATAAAAGCACAGATGAAGAAAAAGCAAAATATAAATAAAATTAAAAAAAAAAGAAAAACCCTGCAGTAAATTATGTTTCTAGTATTTTTGGATGCAGTATTGGTATTACTTCTTCACCTAAATTTCCTGAATTAACAAACAAAAATATTTTTATGTGGATTAACAAAGTTTTAAGATGATTACAGGATAGCTGCTTACATAAAATAAATCTGACTCAAAGATTACAATTACATACAAGTACAAATGAAGGAAGATAGGTGCATACATCATAGTAAGCTTATTTGACTTTTGGGTCTTCCCCAATCTCTCAAAAACAACCAACTGCAAGACACCAAGTCATAAGGGAATCTCATGTGCCATCAGACTAGCAGAGATTACTGAAATTTTAATGTCTTGAATGGAAAATCAAGAGTGTGCTCGGCTTTCTAGGATCAGACAGGAATTTTACAAGTTCAAGAAGTGGCAGTCAGGATTTTGTAACAGATCTTTGTCTGGCGGACAGGGAAATGTGTTCTGGCCTGCAACGTCCAGGTGACCACAGAACAAGCATTTCATGGGTCCTCCTGAAGTCAGCATTGGCTGAGGAACTGCCTGTGATAAGCTTTCTAAATCTATGTTTACATTTTTTGAAATATTTGAGAAATAAGGGAGATAATAAGTTAAAGCAGAAAAATTTATATGGGGAAGGACTGGAATTTAGAAGAGGCTTAAATTTATTTAAATCAGAGATACAAAAACTTCCTAAAATTTACACCCTGAACAACTGAAAACAAAATATAGGATAAAACTGCAGATCTAACGGAGTGAATAATCACTTCACAAAGAATACCAAGAGTATGAAAAGAAAACCCCTACAGAGAAGAAAACAGAAGTATGGCAAGCAAAAAAAAACTATTTCTTGAAGCCTAAGTTTAAAGGAGAAAGTAAGAACTGCCACAATTCAAGTTGTATTTACAGATGGCAAAAGGGATTAGAACCATTTTTGAAGGAAAGAATAATTAATCATACAGAGCTATGCAGAAACTGGATTAAAACTTAACATTGGTTTGTCAAAGAGAGAGCAAGCCAAACGAACCTGATATCTTCCCCTGATAAGATAACTGAATTAGTGGCCAAGGAAATGCAGGAGATTCAATCTGGCTGGATGCAGTAAAATATTTGATACCAGGCCAAATGGGAAGCAGTTCTTAAAAGCAAAGAAGATGGGGATTATGTTCAAAATGTAATACATAAGAAAGTGAAAAGGAGAGAGAATAATGTGAATAGCTAAAAAGAGAATTATTGACCAAGAGACAGTCAACTAACAAAGCACCTGTAAAGCTGGGCTGTAAAGTAATCTTAGTTACAATATTCCTCAACAACCTGAGCACAAAAGCAGGAGATTGTTGACAAATTTTGCTGATGATACAAAGCTGGGGAGCACAGTCAATAGGGCAGGAGATGGAAACCGTGGCAGGAAATGGAGTTTATAACACCAGCACTGCCACACTGAGATTGCCCTCTCAGCAATGCTCTCCCCCTGTCACACGAGTATTGACAGGACCAACAAATCACAAGACAAACGCCCCTCATTCCCCGCTGCCACCAGGGATCCCACACGCACTCCACAGCCCTCGCTGCCTCAGCCGTGATTTACACCGAGAACAGAGAACCAGGAACGCTGAGATTCAACCAAACACTGCCCCCTCCACTCCACGAGAAAATCCGGGGTTTACACATTTCCCTTTTTCTTTGATCAATACGGAAGCTAAACATGAACCCTCTTCACAGGACAAAAACCTTCTGGTCCGAGATGGTAAAAACTAAAATAGAAAATGTCAGGATTTCCAAATTAAAGTGCGCCATATAAATCTGAACTGGCTCACTCAGAAACAGCTGGACATTCAGTTTAATAATCGTGGTGGTCTGCATTAGGACATTGGTGGGGAAAGATTTTAAAAATACAGCTCTGCTGGGCAATGAAGCACATTATTAAACTTGCTTAAAAAAAAAACCTTCAGAAAAGTTTAAAACCTTGTCATATTTTCAGTAGAATTAATCTGATCCTAGATGAATTACTTCATTTGTCTACTTAGAAAACCAAATTCTTGAAAAAAACCTGGGTTTGTAGACAATGGATTTTCTACTCAGAAATTCTCATGACATCTTCACCTGTACTGCAGCACTCACAAAGCACTGAGCAAAAGAAAAGTGAATGTTCATTAAAACGGGAATCATAACTCTGAAAAAAAGAAAAATAAAGCCACTTCATAGTCAAAGAAAATCCATTTATTTTATAACATTACATGAAAACATGTAAAATTAAGCTAGACACAAATTTAACCCCATTTTCCTTGTTTTTATTAACGCCCAATTTTGGGATGGAAGAGGAATGCAGACTACCAGACTAAATACTAACTATACGAAGTTCTGCTGTGAAATAAAGTTTGTTCTAACTTTCAAGGATAGCTGGCCATCTGAAATATAAACATCAAACAGCTCTGTTCTGAGGTTTTTTATCCTCAAAAACAGTCTTTAGTGTTATGGCTTTTTTTTAAGCTGCACCATGTTTGTTTATCTTACAGTTTCACCCTTAAAAAAAAATTAGGCAAAATTTTCAGCAATAAACCCAAGAAGACTAAGATACAACAGGAAAGGCAAAGTCCTAAACAGAGTTTTTTCTTGTTTAACATAGGAATAGGTGAAAGGAAAGTAAACATTGCAAAGCAGTGATGGAATTCAAGGGAAAGCTCTTGCCTTAATGGTCTCATTGAATATTTTAAGGTTTTCCAATTCAAAGTGACAATACAGAGTTCACTGAATATTCTGTATGAGGATTATTTTCACAAAGTTATTTTGTTCTGTTTACTTTTACTCCCTACAAGCAAGACCTACTCTGTGCAAACTGAGACAAAGAAGTGAAAAGCTTTGATCAAATGTACACTGAAAATTCACAACAGAACAGAGAGTATAATTTAGTTATCCTGATTCCTACTGCCAAAATGGTATTTCCAAATATTTAAAAAAAAAAAACAAAAAAACAAAAAAAAAAAAAAAAAAAAACCCAGTGACTTTACAGCTCACTATTTTAGCAAAGTAAATGGTTCTGTTTACGGACATTAGCAACCTTTGAAACAAGGGATGGCAGTAAAGTACACAACACATATTTTAGATATCTTTGCTTTAAAATCCAAACATTCCAAAATTAAGATCAAGTATGACCAGGCTGCAATCATCCAGCAGTAAAATACCTACGTATTTTAAAAGTTCCTTCAGTAACTGTTTAATCTTACAATTGAAAATTGTAAAAAACATGCTCGCTGCTTCATCACAGGCCAGGAGAACCTCTAATCACAAGACAACATTATCATAACAACGTCTCAGACAACCTTGGAATACACCCTGGCACTTTCACAGCTTTAGCAACGGTAAAATCTGTGTTTTGAAACCATTTAACAAATAACTTGTTGAGGAATAACAACTCTCTGAACTAAATACCTAAGTCTAAAAACAAAGTCACTGCCAAATAGTTTTGTGAACTGTTAGGCATATTTTCAAAGGCTGGATACCCCCACACCAGCAAGAATTCCATTTTCAGCAACCTTGAGGAACAGAAAACAATAATACCTGAAGCTGGCCACACCAGAATTTATTAATTTCTTCACGTGGTGCAACACTTTTACCAGATATAGCCCAGGAAAACACTACAACTGTGTCTGTAGAACCAGTAATATTATCATGCTAGAAAGTAACTTCCAGTGTAAACCAAGGTAACAGAACCGGATGCCAGAGAAGCAACAGTAAAAGCAAGATTGGTTTGTATCTTTAACTCGAAAATATCATTTAAACACTGAGAGGGTTAACACTTTTGCAAATTTTGTCTTCTATTCAAAAAAGCATTAATCACAAAAATAGGCGCCAAAAGCATACTTAAAACACAGACTCTTTTCCCACATTTTCCTCTATAGAAGAAAATACAAATTCTTTATATAGTCTTTGGAGGAAAGACAAACACAGGAAAGAAAAAAATAAACACAAATTTTATTAAAAAAACCCTAAAAATACATACATTTCCTTAAAATTATGACGGATGATGTGTGTGTAACACACAGTTGGAATCAGCTATCCAAAACAGACTGACCAGCTATGGTGTATTTGTTTTGCTCCATTTTGCTATGGTTCAATGGAATTTCTGTGGCTTTCATCCCGTTAATATTAGATGCCCTCAAAATAACTAATTTTTTTCTTGGTTTATCTCTTAACCACACAGGCATTAAAGGAATTGTTGATACTGCAGATATTAAGTAATAGATGTTGAACCAAGCCAAATTTGTAAGGGGCAAAGGGAAAAATCAGATGCTAGATAGAAATATGTAACTTTGCTAATGTAAAATAGAAAAAAAACAGTGATATGAACTCTTAGCTATGGAGATAAGCCCCAAGAAAAATGAAAAAGCATACACCATGTTGGGAAGTGAAAAAAAGTTATTACAGATTTTAATTTGGTTTTAAGGTATAAGGCTAGAATCTGCTGAGTTGCCAATGTTTAGCATGACATATTCAATGCCCATTCTATTCTATATTTACATTTTCCCTCTTTGTCCCTGGTCCTTTCCATAATAACTTTAGTCCCACAAACTTGTTCCTTTGAAAAAAAAGCAGTGCAACCACATCTGTACCTGTGCAGAAAAGCAAACAATGACACTGTCTGCTCCGAGCCTTGTCATTGCCATGAGGAAACATGACAGTGTTCATTTAATTGCTATTGATTGCCAATCACGACTGGGAACTGTCTGAGTCACTCAAAGTTAACCTAGAAAGAGCACATTAATATTAGATTTTATCACATCAAACTATAATTCTGTCATCAGGGTTAGCTTCTTTTTTTTTTTTCAGTATAAACCTCAACTAAGGCACTCTGTACAGATGTTGCCAGGGTGTTTTCCTACCACTCAGCAGCTACACCAGGTGCCCACAGACCCCTCCAGTTGGCAGGACTCCCACAGAGCTCCTGAAAACCCCAAACTTCTCCCAAGTTGTACATCCCTGCTGCTTTCCTACAACACATTCTCCTTGGAGAAGACTGTCAGTTCTGCTCCTTTTCAGCACCAAATGACTGACAAATGAAAACAAATTCCACCCAGGAAAGGGATACACTATGTTCTTGGTAACAAAGCTGGAAACAAGATTACCAAGGAAAAGGTAAAAATCTAAAGCTATGAATAATCTAAATTTGTGTGTCATTAAAAATGGCATTTTTAAACACCAGGGTGTTTCTCTGCTTCAAGACAAAGTTTGGCTGCAAAGGTGAAATAAATTACTAACCTTGCAGCACTCTTTAATCCATCAGGACATAAAAGAAGAAATTCCTAGCTGAACTTGAAAACAGAACCAGGGGGACAGCTTTTTAAAAGAATAAAATCTGAGGGATTTTGAGGATCATACACTCTCAAAATCAGATCCCAGGCTTTCTCTAGGCCAAAAGTGAAAATCCCTCTCACAGAGCTATGTAAAGATGAGGGTCCTGTTTCACACAGGGAAAATATTCCTTCTTGTGCAATCTCGGCTTTGATTTCCTTGCTCTCCAAGCAGCCTTGCAAAATCTGATTTTACATATAAACAAAGGCATTAACTCTAAATGTGCATCTTCCACGCAGCCACGGATAACACAAATGAACAGGGATCTATGAATCAGGAGGACACGGGGCATGCTGGGTGATTAAGGTCAGTATCTTGTTACCACAGGTACCCAACATCCTAGAATGCCTTTTTCCAGATTTATATAGTTCTATCTGCAAATCAACAGACTTCAGGATACTACTGCTCCTTTTGGAAAGCTATTTCAGCATCTCACTTCTCTGGTTCTCGTGCAAGTTTATCCAAGTTCAGTTTATAACTAAATTCTCAAGCTAACATCACAGTTTAGTTTAAGGAGCTTTTTTTCATTCCTTGGCATTTCAAACCTTTTTTGCCCAATGCATTAACAGAGATAAATCATACTTCCTTTCGGGCTTTCTTTTTTTAACACTAAACAAGAATTCTTCTGGTCTTTTCTCTTTTCCCAATCTGATTTTTCCAATCAACATAAAAAATCGATTATATTTTAATTATCTTTATTTTTATTTCAGTGGGAGTAGCTGTAATTAAACATACAACACGACACACAAGTCCTCAATATCCTTGTTTAATACCAATTCCGTCGGAGAGCAACACCCAGACGGAGCCTAAACCTGTCTTTATTTCATTCATGCCCATGAGCAGTTTGCAGTAATCCTATGATCAGCTAAAACATCCATTTATTTCTCCTCCTCAGTCATTTCCAGCTAATGAGCCACGACCTTCTGAAGCAGCATTACCTTACCATACTCCCCAAGTACATGACCTTATACTTTGCACCACTAAATTTCATCCTGGTTCTGTTGTGCCAGTCCTTGAGCTCCTCTGGTTCTCTCCACAGGAATTTCCTACCTTCTGCTGTATTGACAATGCCTCCACATATTTTCCCATCAGCAAATTTCATTAACCCTCTCCTACTCCCTGTCCTGCAATTAAAATTGGAAATACGAGATTTGTCTGAGGGCGATTTTTTTTGGTATTACCACACAGCTTTGCTTTCCTGTGGGCCATTGATAAAAAGTTTTACACTAAACACTACATGAATTAGGAGCACTGAATTTCCTTTGTCCAGTAACTCAGTTACTTTGCCAAATGATAGATAATGGTTCAATGCATCCACTACCTTCTGTAACATCACCCTGCATTCCATCCTATTTCCATATTCAACCTTTACTTAAATCTTAAGAATTCCTTCAAAAAGTTTGAATATCACTGATGCCAGACTAATAAATATATCATTTTTTGCCTTTTGAAATGGAAAAAAAACCAAAACCCAACATATTTCTGACATCTGACAGAACTTCTTTCTTCTTCATTACCTCCTCCCAAAAATTGTTTCCCCCTTGATTGAAGTCTCTACTAACTACAGTAGTTCCTCACCAGACATCCCACCTTGTCTGAATATTTACGGGAAATAGGAATTTATTTCTGTTTACCTGGTGAACAGAGTCAAATATAATTTTGTCTGAAATCTTTTCCGTAAGCTTTTTTCTCTTTCTTTAATATTGCAATATGCAATATTGCAATAAATAACCTTCTGGCATTTGTCTCAGCATCTTTTCAGACCTATTTTCCATATATAAAGCAGGTTCTCTTTCTGGAAATTCTTGAATGTAAAAAGCCAAAGCTATACTTCTGTGCCATTCCTAAATGTTGGGGTTTTTTTTTCCCTAATGATCTTGGTAGAATGGCTGCTTCTCAGACTACCCCACACATCTGACTGAGGAAAGGTGAAGCGTGCTTCAGTCAAAAACATTTTCTAGAAATTAAAATTTGCCCTTTGGAAATTAAGAAACATAAACACTCAAATTGCCCATCTATTTCTTTTAAACAGAATCAATTAATGATAGATCCTCTCAAGCCTGTTTTCTCAAGCCAGCTGTTCTGTAGTTCTTACTACATGCTAAAACCAAGTCTGAAGGAGTTTCAGGTTTTGCTCATAAAGAAACACAACTGCTGAGAAAAATCCATCAGCTGTTAAATGCCAAAGACTCTTACCATTTTTAGAAATAATAACCAGAATAGTAATTAAATTTAATAATGCCATAGTTATCAAAAAGCCACTTGCAGAAGACTAGTGGGGAAAAATAATTCTACAACTCTGACTTCAAATCCGATTAGTGACACATTCAAAACTTGTTTCAGTTGTTCTTTTAAACTAAAAAGTTGTAAATCCTCTCAAACTGACTTCTGGTCCCAAAATGGCTATTTTCCATAACCTGTTTTTTGAGAGAAGTGTTGAAGAAGCTTTCTCTATCTTCCATAATATTTAAGAACAAATATTTTGCTTCAAGATCAGCTGAATATAGCTGTATCTACTCTACAGTCAGAGAAAATAAAATTTTTAATATCTGGGGTTTTGATACTAGTAGGGGAAAAATTAAGTAAACGACAATTCAAAAAATGGACAGGGAAAAAGAAGAAAAAAAAAACAAAGCAGGGAAAACTCACCCTTCTGCTCTCCTGATGCCGAAAATTAAACTATTTGCAATCTCACTTCTGGCATTAAGAAGCTGCTAAAAAAAAGTCTGTAAAGTACTAGAATGGGCTTATCCCCTTCCTTACAAAAGTATTGCATCAGCTCACTTCCCTCCACTCTTCATGCTTCTTTCTATTCATCCATTCACTTCCTCCCAGTATGACTACAAATTATTAATAAGTTCAGCTCAAAGTGTAAGTGTTCAGTTCTTAATAATTATTATTTTAAAAACTTTGAGGCACTTGATTCTGATTTGATTTGCTTAAGCACTTTGTTGTATTATTCATGCATGGCCATTAAATGTTCTTTAATCACTAAAGAAAACTGATTATGCTTTTTAATTACGTATTATTTACATCTTTGAAGAGGCCTGTCCTTTATGAAGGACTTCACACATGTAAGGGAACAGCTCATGACAGCAAGATTCCCAAACCTGACTGAAAAAACAAGAGAACCCAACACCTGCTACAGGTGTTTACACATGGTTATAAGATCTGTGATCCAGGGCTGCCTTTGAAAAACAAAGTGAATTCTCAGAAACAGTTTAAAATACCAATGGAGAAAATCTGAAAGTACCAGCTAATTGAAATAGCATGAGAAAACCTTCCAGAAAACTAAATGTACCTGAACAGGGATTTCATTTGAAGGTAATGAAGTACATTAACTGACAAACATCACTAACCACTCCACTCCTGTTATTTTTCTATTTCTTCTTTTTTACCAAGATTTCTGTCACAGTACTATCTCAGCTTTCAGAAAGACTTTTTAAAAAAGGACATTAAAGTCTAGTTATTTTTAGAGGTACTTCTAGAGATGGGTTTGAAATAAAATTCTGTAATGAGACCCTACTGTGGCAGCTCTTTCCATGGAGAGATAAAGAAAATCAGAAGAGCTGGTAGATGAGGTAAAAAGCCTGGAGCAGGAAATAAAGTCTAATACCACAAATCTGGTTAATAGTGGAGAAGAAAGATACCTTGCCAAAGTATTCTTACTGTTCACAGGCATTTAAATCTGCCATTCACAGGGACAGATGTTGTATCAGCTACAGGTAAGCTGGGTTTCACCAAAGAATGCAAGGTTTTAATATCTATGTACTTTGCATATTGTGCCAGGAATACAAGGGTGCCTTTACTCACATTTAATCAAATGCTCTCTCTGTCTTCCCAAAGCACAAATACGTGAGGAAAGAGGGGAAAAATCAATAGCAAAAAAGCAGTCTTTTTTTTTACGCAAGCATAGCTCTTTAATCAATTCATATTTATTTTTTTGTATTGCCTCAGATGACAAAATATTTTCAAATTGCTCATCAAGTTGCTTGCTAAATACTGTAAGCCCAGAATTACCTGGAATTACTTTGAAATATTTAGTCTGGCTGATTTTTCTCTTCATCAGATCTGCATCAAGTGTTAGGCCCAAGGAAGGAGAGGGCTCTTGCTGCAGCTGGGACATTTACAAAGGCCTTGGTCCTGTGGATTCTCTGGCACTCAATAAGTTACCTCAGGCAGAGAACTTTCATGCCTTGTCCTCCACTCAGCCACTTACCTCCATAAAACTTGCAGGAGCTTAATTATCTTTAAAAAACTTTACTTTGCTCAAATGTGGCTATCATCACTCCACGGAAAGATGAATTTTTGAGAAGGGGCAAGGGCAGAGACTGAAGCACACATCACAGAAAAACAGATCAAAACAGGTTTTCTAGCACAATCCAAAGAAAAGTGTTTTACCTTGCTAACCTTAGCACAACAGACCTTTTGCAGACTCATCTTTCCAATGTTTAACATTTTTCTTAGAATTCAAATTTGTGCAATTATGGTTTACACAGAAACAACATCTGATCTTAAATAGCAAGTGTGCTTCTATCCTTCTAAAATATAGCACAAGACCTGGGGAATTTGAAATTAAACATCTAACAAAAGGTAGCAATTAGAAATATTTTAAAAACTAGATACTCATGAGAGTGTCTGCATTTACATTTGTATTTAAATGGACTGCAGTAACAGCAGTAGTTATATTTTTTTTTGAGAGCTAAATATTTCTAGCTAATACCAGACCATGGGATCAAAATTTTGACTCAATACTCTCTTCAATTTTTAACTGCATTTCTGCATCTTAAACACTGGACTAATTAAACATACATTAAACATGCATTAGAACACATGCTGTGACTCTGCTGAAAGACAAGAATCCTACAAAGGAGATGTTTAAATAAATTCCATGCATCCTATTTGGTTTCAGGATTCATAAATTTAGAAAGCTTTTTCTAGCTCTTGTGTTCTTTCTTCCAAATCTGTGCAACTACTCAAGACATTTTGCCTTAGCTTCAGAATCTCAGACAACACCTTCAAAATCAGAGATTCTCACTCAAATTGGCATTGTTCTGTGTAAGTGCCTATGTGGCCTGAGCTTCCCAAGCATCCTGTGCTCAGAAGCTTCTGCTGAAGAGAGGCAAAGACCCACTGCTGCCAAGGACCAGGTCAGTTCAGACACCTGCCTCAGCTTCCAGAGCTGCTGGAAATTGCACGGCCCAAATAACAACATCTAATTCTTCTGACACACCTCCCTTCAGAGGTATTCAGATCAGTACTACCTATCAGCATCCCAGAAGTATGGATTTCACTGAGCATATAGATGAGGGACAACAAAAGTTTCACAAGCACTAACTGAAGCACTAACAAAGCTGGAAGATGGAATTCAGTTTGCTTAAGCCAGACAATTCAGATTCATTAAATTAGAGCTGAAATTCCAACTTAGTTGGTGAAGAAATAACTGGTTTGGAAGGTCACCATGACCATCCAGCCAGCCCACATCTCCACAGCTGCTGCCTGAACTCAAGCAGATAAGATCTTCATTTAGAATTACTCAAAAGCACATAAAAACTGGCAAACGACCTCAAGAATACACAGTGGTGCCAAACAGACTGACTCTACAGTGATCTCCAGAGCACTTGCAAAAGAATTGAGTCAAAAAGAGGCACAACCACTGGCTCCCACACACCTGCCTGTGAGAGCTAAGCTTTCATCCTAGAAGCCCTGAGGGCCTTCAAGAGCAGACCTGGTGGGTGGTATTTGAGCCTCTGCACCCACAGCACACGAAAACACAGCAGTGGCAGATCCCACACACAACTACCACGGTCACATCAGTACAAGCAGCACCAAAGCCTTCCAGGGAAAAAAGCTGGAAAAGACAAAGGCACATAGTACAGCACCTGAAAACGCACATATGCTGAAATAAATGTTTCCAAGGTCATCCCAACACACCCCAATACTGCTCAGGATTTTTGAAAGCAACACCAGATTTACATAAATGTACATCATTATGTAACATTCAACTAAAATGGGCAGAATGTTGGGAATTCCTGTAAGACTTTCAGAAAAACTATTAATAAGCCAATTTACTTGCTCAATAGTGCAGGACTAAAGAGACAAATTTAATTCTGGGACAGGATAACGTAGGATAGGTGATGGCTAGCCCATCTACTACAAACACATCACCAAAGACTGCTGCTGTATGAACATAGTTACTTCAGATGTTCAGGGAGGACCAAGAGTTGGACACTTTCACATGGTTTGTGCTCAAAAATTATATTATGAACTCCTTTATCTCATGGTCTGGCAATAAGAACTGTGTCTTCACTTGTTTTAGTTCCTTAAACCATTCCTCCCTCTCAAGAGTAACACCTTGCAGTCAGTTGCTATCTCACCCTCCTGAAAATTAACCAGTCCAGATGCAACAAAGAAAATAACCATGCAGATCCTAAGAAAAGAAGGAAAACCAAGGCTGTAATGCTAGCTAATACAAGCCAGCAAGTTTAAAGAGGAAATTGAAATTTCAGCCTGAGATAGACGTTTTGGCACAGATTTCGCATGATTTTCCTTTAAGTATTGTCAGTCAAGATCCCAGCTCCTGGGACTACACCTTCACAGCACATTCCAAAGATACACAACATGCGGAGAGGCTCCGAGAGCTGATGATATTTGCATTTGGACTGACATCTTCTTGTAATATGTTTGACACTGAGCACTTCTGCAACAAAGAACTGAGCTGCTTTCAACCCAAGTCTTTTCCAAAGAATCGCGGGCAACTACACAAGAATGAATAAGTGAACAGTTTGCTACAGCAGTGAATGCCTCCGAAAACAGCAAGTTTGCAGGCACCAGATGGAAGAGAACATTATTGCAATTCCTGCATCCCATTGTGTAACAGCCAACAGAGCCGTTAACGCTTTCTGGTGATTTCTAAGCTTTTTAATGTGCTTTCCTTTGAAGGTGGGGTTTTTTTTTGTGCCCTGTCAGTCTGCAAGCTAGGTTCATCTGTCTGGGAAAGAAATTTTATTGGCAAGCTATCAAATAGGGAAAAACACAAAATACAGATGGAAACACTAATGATCACATTACAAAAATCACTAGATGGACACAAAGCTTATGTTATTTAAGTATGACCTACAGCACAAGTCTTTTGTCTCTCAGCTTTCTCTCTCCCATACTAGACACGTCTGCCTTTCCACAACTTTGTTGATCACTTATCCCAGAAAAATGTCTATCTCATGATCATGAGTTCTTACACTTTATTGTCTTCCTCTTCAAACAGCAAACTTAAATCTTATTTAATGTATGACATGATATCTTCCTCAGAATTCAGAGCAAAATAGTGGTAAGAGCTGTTTGAATCAACTCAAATAACTAATTTTCATTGCTACCACCATAGATCATCATGAGAGAGCCACCCATTAAGCGAAATATTGCCAGTTACAGACACCCATTTATGCCCAGAATTGCATTTTCCACTCCCAAGCATTGATGTCCCTGGTGCTCAGGATGTGCTCTCAGTATCCTGCACTCAGTAAAAGTGAGTGTCTCATTTAAATAAGTCAGTGAGCATGTCCAAGTGCTGCCTGAACTAGTCCCTGGCAAACCAGGGTAGAAAGATTACACAACATTAACAAGCTGAATTCAAGTGAAAAAAGCCTGTTCTGTATTAACAATCTATTGTCTTGATCATTCAGGAAAACACCTGTCTCATGCAAGTTGACAGAACCAAATTAATTTCTGCTGTAAACTAACACAGAAATTTTGAAATTGGGGCATTCATAATCACATTAGTACCAAATTTTAACACTCTGCATTGGCAGCATCATGTTGAGTACCAGTGCAGTACAAGAAAAGTCTTATGTTATATACATACTTTATATATAGACTTGTTCTTAAACCATACATATTAGGTCTTGACTCCTGCAAGGTAAAAAAGCAGCGTCTCCTCTCTGTGTGCTGGTCTAAATGGGGAAAAGTAAGTTGTATTTATGATTCATGAAAAATAATTTCTAACTCTAGAACACATTTCCCAGCACCACAAGTTCCTAAGTCTCAGTGAACTCCAATGCTCTTTAGTTATATATAGAAAAGACCTGACCTCAAAATCACACACTGGTAACACAATATAATTCTACAATTTTCTTAAGAAACGCCACATTCTGACCTCAACAAAAAAGCTAAATCACTTTATTTACAATATTAACACAAACCCAGCAGTGGATGCTTCTTAATTAATAAGAGCAACAAAAAGATTTATGGTAAAGAAAACCTTATCATGCAGGGGGAAAAAAAAAGTTAGAGACAGCATCTTTTTCCAGAGCAGAAAATCACAACCATCCTTTGTAACAAAGGGGAGAAAGGGATTTTTTCATGTATCTTGAGAGTTCAGAGACAATGAGAATGAGATGGTATTGGGAAGGAAACAAAACTCACAGTTGGACCTCACAGCTAAAAGGACAATAACCATGAATTTTCCACAAAGCAGCAACATATGGAAGTTTGGCCATTTTGCCTGGTTCTCAGGAAGCCACTCTGAGGCCCTAAATCTGCAATATTCACTCTGAGCCAACACGACCTGTGTGCTGCAGGCGAGCAATCCAAACACACTGAAAGATAATCATATGACACTGCTAAAAACACAGGCACTTGGCCAAAATAAAAGCATTGTTCCAATACAGATGAGCATCATCATCCCCAGAAAATTAGAGCGTAACATTGAACCAGTACAATTTAATTTAAGAGAAACAAAGGCAGGCACATATGTGAGGCTGGAAACATGAAGTGTTTTGAGGTTCACCGTTAAAAGTAAAATGCTAACAATTGACCAGATTGTGATTTTCTCTCTGCTGTGGTAAAACAGTACTGACAGTGTCGTGTCTTTGTGGGTTAATGTCATTAAGTATTTGAAAATGCATATTTATCTATAAAATTTATCTACATCTGACAGAGTCAGGTTGTTACAAACACACTGGAAATTTGCTTTCAGGAATGCCACAATGTTAACATTGATCTTTCTATGATATTTAACATCACATTTCAATGCATGTGCTTTTTTGGAGGAAAATCCTTTTGCAATGTGTGTATCTCAGTGATTAAACAACTCTGAACAACTATGACCAGTATGAACCATGTTCTACTGCATCCTAAAGTATGTCTTGATATTAAAATGCACAAAATTTGGGGAATTTAGATGCCCCCCTAAACTCTTCGTTCCATTATCCTCAGGCATACAGCGATGTTTAGGAAATGTCACAGTGGTACTGTGTTACAACATGCACCAGTTTCAATATATTAAATTACATAAAAGGAAGCCAAGGTGTGGCCAAATGTGCCAAACATAAGCACTGCTGACATGGCCATCAGTTCAGTACCTCCTCCAATCATGGCAGCTCATTTTGAACATTTTCTGGAGGAGAAAAAAGGAGGGAGAGAGAAAGGCTGAACAACACAACAAAGGAAAAATGTCTTTTTTCAAAACCGTGTCTCCTATTAAGAGACCACAGCAGTAATATTTTTTAAATTGGAAACAGAAGAACAGATTTTAATTTCTCACAAGCCTTTCCATTGATAAAACTGCAGAAGCTGAGATCTCTTGATGTTTTTCCCAGCTATCAAGACATATTTGATGGAAGAGTCACCAAGACTTGCAAAAAATTGTATTAACCCAGCAAGTTGAGAGGGGAAGCACACAGTCCACATAGGTGAGTGACTGTGTGGCCTACACACCTCTGACACTGCTGCTGTATATGCAATTACATACAGCTCTAAGGTAAATTAATTTACTGGGGGAAGACAACCACAGTTCAAGTCCACTCTGGCACAATTTTTAAAAATTGTTTTTTACAATCTTATAATAATGACTTACTGCACAAAGAAACCCCATCAGAATGTACATTTATGACATTAAATCAAACTAGAATTATTTAACTAAATTTTAACTTGAAGAATTTAAAAAGTGTGAATACTTTACTCTGATTTTGATCTTGGCCAGATGCTCTAAAACCACCACACACATTTTTCAAAACAGCTTTTGAGATGTCATAAGAAAATGCATTAAATGGAAACAAAACAATACCCCTTTTTAATATCTAAAACACAGGATCACCAGGATAAAAGGGTGAGCTTATAAATATTTTTGTCCCTGGTATTACTGGTCTCTCAAAGTTCAGATTCTGAAAAAATCACCTTCACTTCCCACAGCCTCAGTGTGTGCTCTACAGGAAATGAATGTTTATTTACTGCAGAAGAAAGACATTCTGCTGGAATGACATCACACCTTCAACCACGGCAACTCCAACTAAACTGTCACATTCAGTTACCAAACCTGAATTAGAGCATCTTTTCCTGTGTCTGATATAGCATTTATTTGCTAATATTAAGTGACAGCTCTGAATACCAAGATGGCAGATAAAAAGTTGAAATCATTCCATGCTAACATCTAAACAGAAAATGAATCACTTTTGGAGGTCACACAAAGTGGTCCTTCAGCTTTCCCAAAAGCGTCATAATTAGTTGATGTACTTGCTTTTGATGTCTTTCCTAAGATTTGTGGAAAGTTATTAGTGGGTAAAACAGAACAGCAATCAAAGAATGTGCAAGATAGAGAATTCAGATCAGGGTCCCACCACCCACAACGACAGTCAAGCCAACAGCATGTCATCAAAGCTGTTGGAAACTAAATGTAACTACTGCTAACAAGATTTGCCAGGATTCCAACGCGACACGCAGAAAATGATGCACAAAGGTCTGTGTGTGGGAGACAAAAACTTCCTGTGCCTCCAGAACTTTACAGGAGCAGAAGCATCTAAGCCTGTTACCTGAAGACTCAGGCATCCCATCAAAGAAGGAGCCCAAAAGCAGGACTGGGACTCAGGTGGCTTCTGTCACCATTCCTCCTTTTCTGAGGGCTCTCCAGCTCGAGGAAGGGGTGTAAAGTCTACACCAAAGTTCCTTCCAGCCTTGATATTTCTAAACAATGCCGTTATTTTGCCAAGCCTTCCCATGTAGACAACAGTTAATAAAATCCACACTGGAATACTTTCCTGTGGTTTAATAAAGGCTAATTCCACTTTCAGATTAATACATTTTTAAGCAAAATCACAAGGATCTTCACAGTGTTTTGCAACACACTTTAGAACTCTTTGGCATAAGTGGTTTCTTGATTTATTTTTTACAGGTCTCCACTGGGGTTTCATTTCTGTGACATGGCATTTGAAAATGGTGCTAGTACATGAGCAACTCCACTGCTCTTGAGCTGAAAACATTTCCTACAATCTGATGTTTTAGGCATGTAACACTTGATTTTCTTCCTCTTTACTAAGGTACTTCCATTGTTTCCTGCAGTGAGTACTGGATTCTATTAAATGTATTTACATTTTTCTCCTTAAGCACTGTTTGCTGGGTTTTCACTTAACCATCCAACAAATACTGTGGTTATGCAAATGTTTACACTGTATTCATCTTATTTATTTTTGCACAAAAAAAAGGACTTGTTTCTAATTGTAAAAATATTGTATGTGTTTGGATTAAAAAATGATTAATAAGTGCTAAAATTTGTGATTTTCTATTTGCTATAAACTTAGAAGCACAGTTGAACAGCAAAATACGGAATTATGACGTTTAAGAAAGATGTCAGACTTGTTCCCACATCCCCCATCAGGCAGATGAACAGCTGCCAGCAAAGGTGGAGCCCACAATACAGCAAATGCCTAACTTCACCAGCATGTTTGTTGAGGTTCAGTGCTCATTTTCCACAGGCAATATCAGGTATGAACAGACCTTCAGCATTCCCAACCTGCCCACTCCCTTATAAAGTGGCAATGGCTCCAGCTCCAGGAATGGTTCTATGCTGACTCATTTCTTCTGCAATACCCAGAGGAGCTGAGACAAACCACACACTGAGAATTATTACTCCAAGTTATTGCTTCCCTTGGGCTATTTGAATAACAAAAACAAAAAGAATGCATAAAGTGAATCCAGATTTTCCCATTTTAGTCTTTTAGAGTGTAAGCTCTTTGAGGCAGAAGAACTACCTTCACTTTGGATCTTGCACAGTATTTTTTACCTTATCAACAATTCATGCAATAATGTATGCAACTGTTCTGTCCTTGCCAGAAAAGAAGACACAGTCCCATGTTCACTGATAAAGACCCTGACAGATGTCCTGGGAGGACTGATTTGATTTGGATCAAGAGAGAATACATACTGAAGATTGTTGTTGAATTAGCCAGAACGCTTTATGGTGGTTACACAAGATTTATGCTGTCTGTGGAAAAGTACAGATGACACTCAGCTGGCATAAAGTCAGAACAGCTCAGAAAGACAACAACTGATTCAATAAAAGTTTAACCAGAACAAAATGGCAACTTAAAAATTTTCAAATGGCGCCCTTGTGTTTCTAGCTGTCCCTTGCTTTGCATCTCAGGCTATTTTTATTCTCTCGGAAGAGACTCTAAAAGGTTTATGGCTCTTCAGCTCATATCCAAGGGACTGAACCTGATCTCACTGGTCAGAAGGGCACCCTCCACCAACTTAGGCTAAAATTTATCATCAGTCACATGTCATTAGTAGTTTCTGTTTACCAATCAGGATGTTGAAATAAACATCTTGATTAAACTAAAACCACAAAAAACAGAGGATGGTGTACCAGAGGAACAGCGTGAATCCTTTTCTAGGAGGATGGCAAATGGAGAAATAGGGTCTGCCCAAGACAGGATCCCCAGGCACCTCATTAAGATAAACAGCTTGACAACTGAGACAATGCCAACTATAAAAAGACAAACTCCCTTAAACAGTCTGTAAGTTGAAACTTTATAAAACACAATCCTCAACCAAGTATGAGCTTCACCACCAAAGTGAAATCTGGGCCTCAGTGAAGCCACCAGCACAAATTCCCACAGCTCCAAGGAGCCCAGAGCCACGTTTTGTTCCACGGGGCTCACATGACAATAGGCAGGCACCTGCAGCCTGGTTAACCATGTAGCTTCCCTTGATCATCCCTGAGGAAAAAACACACACTTTTAGACTCATCTTCTCTTAGAGGAGACACCTAAAATAGGTCAACTGATTTATACTCAAAAATGCTTTCTTACCTCCTCAGGCTGAAACAAAGATTTAAGTGACAAGCTCTGTATTGCAGATATCTAAAATAAGCAGAAAGAAACCCACATAGAATTTTATTCTTGGTTTTCAGATGAAAACACACTTGTATAAATGGAACCAGCACACAATACAGACTGCTCTGTGGAAAAGACCAGATTATGAAGTTATTCATCACTCCTTCACCAGGAAGGCTCCTGATATTTACATACCAGTCAACGAGATGGAAAGTTGGAAACATTAACTGTCCGTACTGACCAATGAGGTGAAACAAACTCGAAGTAAACTGGTGAGGTTTCCAGTAGATCCCATAAGATTGGCACATTTTTGATACTATCATAACTGATAATCCATTTCGTATTTGAATGAAGCTACTTCAGGCTATTTGTGTATTTTCCTTATTGTATTATTAGACTTCAGTGTCTCTTCAGAGACTAAAATGTTAAGAACAATATTCTTATTGCCTGTCTGCAGTTTCATCATCCTGACTGTACCCCACTACAAAAGGATAGATTTATGATTTATCCTACACCACCCCCTCTCGATGTGTCTTGTGTTCAGTCACTTACACAGAAGTTAAATCCTCGCTGGGGACAACTTTCCCATAACTTCACCCAACTTCAAAAATCTGTCTGTGATTTTGCTCCAAATTTTCACCTTGTCTGCCAAAACCAACGTTCTGTTTCTAACCTTTGAAGTGGATTTCCAGGACGAGGAGAGGAAAATCATCTGGCCTCTTATGCCTGGGCATATTTCACAGTACAGAGTTTTTTTATGTTTGTCAACAATGGTGGTTCCTAACAATGAATGCTGATTACTTATATCTTAATTTCCGTATTTTTCCTTTCTTGCTGTTCCTAGTTAATTATATTATTACAAGCACATGCATCATATCTACCACACCTTGGGGGAGATCAGATTAGACAGATGGAAACATTCCAATAAGATACAAATAACAGAGATACAATATAGAAAAATCAAGATCATAACAGTAATTCTGAAACTGAAAATTGTGAAATATGCAACTATCAGTCAATAGCCATTTTTTTCCAAAATGAGTTCAATTTCTTATTTAGAGCTCTTTAAACTCCAAATATATAAAAATAAAATGTATTACTTAAAAAAAAGAAGATAAATATTGAATGCATATAGCCAGAAGAAACTACCAAGAC
Organism: Lanius collurio; assembly: GCA_020086605.1. NCBI lineage: Eukaryota > Metazoa > Chordata > Aves > Passeriformes > Laniidae > Lanius > Lanius collurio. Next base: position 1,073,415 of record JACBWW010000065.1, on the reverse strand, counting down.
CACAACTTTTCCTTTTCATCAGAATGTATTTCAACAACTTATTCAAACAGATTGCAGCAGTAATTCCATAATACCGTATAATTTATGGGTACAATATTAAAACTAAAAAAAACCCCAAAACCCAACACCTATTTAAACAACAGATTGTTATTAGAGTGGAATTGGTCTTTAGCATTCAATATCTGTGAAAAAGAACATGCATCTTACACAGGAACTACCGTGCTGAAGAAAATGCAACCCCTCTACAGTCACCATTTTCATCTTTCTTAGTGTTAAACACACAGCTTTACTTTATATATCCATAGCAAATTTCATTTTCCTACTTGATAGATTAAATAACTTTAACAGTCTGGTTAAACTTCAGCTCAATGAAGAATGTAAATTTGACATCATCTCTATTAGGCTCTGAATATTTGGGAGAAAAAAATAATTCTTTTTTTATGGTCTTATACCCTCCATAATTTTCTAAGACCTTTCTTTTGCTTCACTCTTCATCTTTACTGCTCCTACACGACAGGTGCAAAGGCTCCTTCTCCAAGGGGCTCCTTCCAACCTGCACATTACTGTGGTTCAAAACAAAGAAATCTTTCAAAATATCTCAAGGACTATTCACTTCAGCATCCTGATAAATCACAAAGCTTGGCCTGGAATCTTATTTCAGTGTATTATTTATTATAATATTGTGGTGTATTTAAGACTCCATTTCAGTATGTTAGAGACTCTGAAGTCTGTTCTGTGACATTTTCTGTAACTGACACCTTCTTTCCAGAAGAAGGACTCAATAGCTTTTTACAGATGTTCTTTTAAAATGCACTCTGTAATGAAGACTTGATTCATTATAAAAAAAAAAAATAAAAAGGTCACAGTCATCAAAAGCAATTTTCAATATAAACAGTAATCTGCTGTTACAAGTCAGGACTGAAGTATACAAACACTGTTGTTAGTGACAATTAAATAACAGCAAGCAATGATATGAGCCTTCTTTTTACAAAATACTAGAATTCAATATAAAGGAAAATCTGAAAAATGCTTCAGCTATTCGTTAAATGACTTAGATATCTATCCCTCTTTAAAATGCAGCTGAAACCTGTGAGTGAGCTCAAAAATCAGCAGAAATGACTGTATCACAGACTAATAGCACAATTGTTTTAAGTGCCATTTCCTTCAGAAACCAGGCCAAAAGAATACTCATTTCAGACCAGAAATGTCTGAAATGTACCAGAGTCTCTGTGGGGGAAATAAAAAGCAATCAGAGTGGTGATGAAAAAAGGAAAGGAATTGCAGAAAAAGGTAACTGCAAAGTATACCACATCCACCTATTCTATAGCTAATAACACACAGAATACATTGCTTTCAGTCTATTATAATCCAAGATTTATTTTCTTATTTATGGTAACAGCATAACAAGGGAGGGAATCCCTGTCATTTATATCCTGATTAGTCAATAATCTGGAGGTCTAATGCAGACTCAAACAAGCAAATAATTATTCAGATCAGTCCAACCAGAGTTTAATGAACAGTTTTAATTTTCTGGAAGAAAGATGCTTATTCTCCTTCAGGAACACCAAAGCCATTTCATTGCCCACCACCAGTTTCAGAGAATTGCTCAGTCTCTTAAGTCAGTTCCACAGTAGAAAAGTAGCTACTGAGCATAAAAGTCTTATTCAACAAACATCACTTCAAATTAATATTGACCTCAAAGTTTCCTTAATTCTTTTAATGAAAGTTTTCCTCTGAGATAAACAAATCTTGATGTTTAATCTTTTTCCAAACACACACACACAAAAATTTTCCTTAATGTTAGTGAATCAACATGTTAAGAATATTATCTTATGAGGATAATACCTACACAAAGGATGCTGAAATCTTTCCCATTTCTTCCAAATTTTCATCACCAGTACACCTCAATGAGGTGTATTAATTAGTTTTCGTATAACTGTAGGATAAGTAATTAAAAGCCACTGATAACTTCAGATCCAAAGTCTTACTGGAAGACTAACTAGCATAGTGCTTTTTATTTCATTATTTATTTTATAAACACATAAGTTTAAAAATCTGTACTTACTTCAACGTGTGCGAATAATGTTGGTTCAGTGTTATCATTGCTTTTCTCCTCAAGGTCTGGTGGGATGTGTCTATTTCTTACTTGGAAGTGTGTCTTACTAAGGTAACCATCACAAAGGTCCTGTGTTCAGAAAAAGAGAAAGAAAAAAAGAAATTTTCTGTAACCAAAATGGTAAATGCCTTCACTGTTCTAGAAAATAAACAGAGCATGGTATTTAGGCACAGGCTCCAAGTCTTTTTATAGGCACCTATGACTGCAGTGCTCCTCAGCACCTTCTCACAGATAGTTTACACCAGTTCGTGGTGTTGAAGGAAGTCAAAGACCTGAACAGCAAAAATAAAGTTTAATACCACTATTAATGGAATAAGACAACTGCTCTCTGGGGATCAGGGTAAGTGCCAAAGAACATGGAGGCAGTGCACCAAGGTGATGAAGACACAAGGAGTTATTAATGATTTTGACCTATTTCCATGAATTCATGCCAGGGTTAACTTCCCAACTCTTACAAGGATGGTTTGGTTTTGCTCTGTTTCCCCCTCTAACTTTACAAAGTTCTGAAAACAAAACAAAACCAAACCACTTCAGAATTTATATATGCAGAATCACAACTTGTTTCCTTCTCCTGATTGCCTCTGAGGTCAAATATAAGAGAAAACAGATGAAGCTGTACCTTCTCCAGTGCCCATTTTACCATTCTGCTTCCCAGGCCACAGAGCCCACACTTGTAAAGGGCCCTGGTACAATTCCAGAGTGGCAGAAGAAAGGTTTAGGAGCTCTCCTGCTTTACTGGCCTGTCTACCTGCACATTTTATTTTTCTTAATTAGAAACAAGAGGAGAGAAAACGTTTAATAACAGGTACAGTCTGAAAGGGAGAGAGCATGTACAGAACACAAAGAACAGTAGTTGCATGTCGAGAATTTATTTCTCAAAGGAAACAAATAAATTGGGGGTTTATTAGCTGTTTCATTACATTTTATTTTAGACAAACAGAGAGCATATGCACAACATCTGATGAAAAAGGATTCTATTCAAAACAGTTTCGCTACAAAATTCATTGACATAGCATCAAATTACTTGACAAGACTGCAAATTTAACTATGATTTAAGTCTTGGGTTAATCTGTCATTGACACAGTTTATGCCATTTATTTTGACCTTTAAACCATCACAGGTTTTATACTGACACACTAGTTCTCTCTTTCCAAAGACATTGTAGACTATATGTACCTCCAAAATCTACTATGAGCTACTCGTTTACTTTGTTCTGACCAAGTTACAAACATTAAAAAAGGATAATGCTCTCTACATGTATTTTTTCCATTGATTTTTAAGCATTAACAACACCATAGGCAATTGCATTGCTCACAACTTCTCCTACTGCATGTCTTATTTATCAATAAATCTCATTAAGAGCATGAATCCCCCAAATTTTCTGCATGTCCTGGCTGCAGAGCCAAGTACAGCTTGTGCAGGGAGGAATCCAGTGTGCAGAGAACGCTGAAAGAAAAACCAAGTCTAAAATGGTGGCAGAATATCCATTTATTTCACTCTCAACGCCCTCTCAAGTGTCACCTCATGGAGCTTCCCAACAGTGTCAGCAAGAGCAAAGATACCTGCACAGGTATTTGTCCCACTAAGAGCAGCAGAGGAAGCACTGCAGCCACTCAAAGAGGTGAAACGCCCCACGGCACAGCAAGCTTTGCCAGAGCAGGGCTGGACAGAGCCTTCACCTCCCTGAAACAGTTCTTCCCTCCAAAGGAGTGCAGTCAGTCTTCACAGCCTTTGCATTCTGTGAGTGCCATGAAAAAACACGGACAGATGGAGACCTGGAGCAGCAGTCTCTGTGTTTTGTAGCTGTGTGTCAGATGAGGCAGCAAGAAGGAGCATCCCTCCTGTTGCACTGCACAGTGTTCTGGACTCTGCACACTTCTATAACCCTATCAATCAAAGCTTCAGCCAGAACCTTGATCCCACTAATGTGCAAAGGGAATCCCTTCCTACTGCAGCTGTATCATAAGCTAAAGGGAACTAAAGCAGCTTTCGGTGTGATTACCTGGATTAACCTCACTAAATACAAAACAAACAAAAAGCAGAGAGAAAACAGGGCCTCATTTGCTTTTGCTAAATCTCGACCACCACTGCAAGATTTAACCACCCATCCACAATGGCAACACCCAAGTTCAGCTCCACCAGCTCCTGCAGGAGAGGTGCTCCTGGCTGTTTTACAGCTCTCTTCCGGTGGAAAAAAAAAAAACAAACCAAGAAAACACATTATAAAAATAACATCATTTAGAACATTTCACTTACAGCTATAAATACAAGGTTCTGCTTGGGCCATGTGAGCTTGTGCATCAAGAGCCAGCTCCACAAGAACAATGAGTATTTCATCATCTAAATTTAATCTCCACAGAAAACACGGGAACACAGGAACACAGTTCTACCAGCCTGGTTCACTTGTGTGGTCTCACTGCTATCAATGGGTCTATTCACGTGCGTCAGGAATGAGGAATGGGATCCAACTGCATTACATCAGCAAAATTAAGAGTGCCCCAAACTACCCACAACACATATACTAGTTAAAAAAAAAGGCAAAAAGACAATGAGACATCTTGTTGAGGAAAATCTTTCCTCCCCGACTCCACACTATAAATGGATGGTCTCCATGGCCAGGTTTTTATCATACACTGAAATCACAGAGTCACCAACTTGGCCTATTAAAAAAGAAAACAACCCTCTTAGAATTTTTTTTATATGAGAACAAAAATCTATCTCATTCTGCTATTTCCAGCAAAGCTTCTTATTTCACAGAAAGTTCAGACTTTGACCCATGTATTAAATTCCCAGTAGAGGCTCAGAGCATCTTTCTTTGTTGAATAAATCCTCACAAATATAGCCCTGGACTGAAATCTAAAGTTTCAAATGATTTTCTGTAAGAAAGGGCGCATTGTAACACTTGGCTAATATTTGCACTCTTTTAAAAACTCCTAAACAGAACAAATCTAAGTCCAAGGTTCTCCTCTTACTGAAATTCTGATTGTCCGCGATGAAAGGGTTACAAATATAAATGTACAACTACACAGGCAAAAATGATGACATACATTTGGAAAAACATGACTTTACTCTCCAAAACTCATGAAAGCACGGGAAACCACTAATGCCATTAAACTCTAAGAAAAAAAAAAATTCTACAATAAAAAGAACACAAAGAAAAGAGAACATGAAAACCTACATATAAGCCCACATGTATCTTTATATCCTGTAACAATCTTTATATACTGTATCAGTACATATTTATACACTGTAATACATACACTGGCTGATTTGTGTACCTATACACGTGTTAGTTTGACCTTATCCTGAGCAAAATAACAAAAGTCATACAGAATTCAGTAAATGAAAAAATATGTACAGTAAATGCATTTTTCTTAAAGAAAACAGAATTTGTCAGTGTAATTTCAAAAGATATGTTTGGCTGATAAACATACAGGTTAGAACAATACATGCTCAGAATTTCCTAAGATATCTGTTGATTCTGCAAGTGGAGATTAAAAAAAAAAATAAAAAGAATCCCACACTTACCTGACACATGCTATATGATGAAAATTCATTAATTCACAGATCTCAAATGTAACTTAAAAAATGGGGAAATCATCATGAAAGAAGTTACTCTAATGGGGTCCTTTGAGACTAGTCTTAACTCTGTGCTATTTAAAATTTTGATTAATGACCTAGAAACAATATGTAATTATTGTTGTAGAGGTTTGAAAGTTATGGAGAAGCAGCAAATAATGAGAACTGATCATTAATAGTGGTAGATACTTCTGGTTGCTGTATGCAACTGGCAGGTATTATAATGAAAACACTAAGCCAATGATCCAGAATAAAGGCTATGTGTTTTTTCAGCCTAAAGGGACAAAGTGAACCTTGGGTCTAAATGGCTTGAATGTCACAGTGACACCACATGCATGGTGTGGTCCTGCCCACAGCTGAAGAAGGGTTTTGATAGATTGGCCAGGATTCAGACATCCACAAGCCTATTCAACGCATGCACTGGCCTAAACCCTCATGTCAACACACCCATGCACCTGTGCACAGACCAGCTGTGTAAAAAATTTGTTTTGTGTGTTGTTAAAGGACATTCCAGCTTGTGGTGGTTGTCAACAGCTCAAAAAGACCATCAAGGGTATCTAAAAGTTAACACTCTGATTGTTTTACCTTGCTAGTTCTCCACTCCCAGCCATCTTCTATCTGCTGCGAATGTTTAACAAAGTCTTCACAGTACTGCTTGAATCTTTTCTCCTCCAAAAAGAAGTCTTCTTCACCTGCCATGCTACAGGATACCTGCAGAGTAAACTGAATGTTAGTGCTGGCAGATAAAAAGAACACAAAAAAAATCCAGTAATTTATAGCAACTGAAGAGTAAAGTAACAAAGCATAGAGAAAAAAGAAAACTCTTGCTTTAAAGAAAACAAAGACTTTTCTTCAATTCCATCAGGGAATCATGGATAAGGCAGAAGAGCTGAGGCTGTAAGAGACCTCTGGAGGTTGTCTGGTCCATTCCCCCTGCTCACAGCAGTGTCAACTGCAGCAGGTTGCTGGGGATTGTTTCCATTTGGATTTTGATCATCTCCAAGGATGGAGATGCCACAGCATCTCTAGGGAACCTGTTTCAGTGCTCAATTACCATAGCACTGAATACTTTTTCCTCTGTTTGACTGGAAACATTTACTGTCAGTCTGTGCTTGTTGCCTCTTGTGCTGTCGTTGCACAGTACTGAAGAAAGTCTGGCTCCATCTTCTTTATTCCCTCCCACCATGTATTTATGGACATTCAGAAGATCCCACTGACCTTCTTCTTCTCCAGGCTGATTCATCTCAGCTCTCTCAGCCTTGCCTCATGTATCAAACACCCTTAGACACCTTTTGGGCTCTTTGCTGGACTGGTTCCAGTATGGTAGTGTCTTCCCTGTACTGGGGAGCCCAGAGCTGCACTTTTAACATGCAGTTCCTCCACAGTGCTGCACAGCTCTCTGTGGCCCAAAACTATGGCTTCTAAGCTTTCCCTAAAGTGTTTTCTCCCAGGGTTTTAAAGATAAAATTTTTCTCAGAGAATGTGTTTATTTTTACTTGCACCCCCATCCCCAGCTGCTTTGGGCACCCTGTGCCAGGGCCTCCCCACCCTCCCAGGGAACAATTCCTTCCCATTATCTACTCTAAACCTACTCTTTCAGTTTAAAGCCATTCCCCTTGTCCTGGCAGTGGCTATCACAACAATAACCCGTAACCATTACAACCAGATCACACCTCTCCTTAACAAGAAATGCAAGTGACACAGCACCTCATGCAATGCTCATTATTTTTTCAGTATCTGACCCTGAGTCACATCACCATCCTGTCTGCCCACGACAAAAATTATTTATTAGCACTTGAAACACTTTACTTTCAACAGCAGTTAACCCAAGGCTCTGCATCTCTGTGCCTCTTGGATGCCAGGAAACAGGAAAAGCAGGAAACAGGCAGTGCAGGTGTTTCTGCAATTCCCCAAGTGCCCCAGCCCAGATGATGGGCTGCACACCACCTTCAGTGGAAAACGTGAGGACTGCACAGCTCCCACACAGGGTTGAAGCAGAGCTGTGCGCTTCGGGAAATCAGCAGCTGCGAAGAATCCCAGAATCCCAGGGTCCTGGAAGTGACCTCTGGAGCTGCCCCAGCCCATTCCCTGCCCGGGCAGGGTCCCCCGGAGCAGTGGCACAGGAACGTGTCCAGCTGGCCTTGGGCTGTCTCCAGAGAGGGACACTGCAGGCCCTCCCTGGGCAGCTGTTGCAGGGCTCTGCCCCTCCATGCACAGAAGCTCTTCCTGCTGCTGGGGTGCAACTTGTGCTGCTTGCTTTGCTGGCCACTGCTGCCCACGCTGTGGCTGCAGCACGGAACAGAGCCTGGCCCCGTCCTGCGGCAGCCCCCGGAGGGGTTTGTGTGGGCTGATGGCACTCCCTGTCAGTGTTCCCCTCTCCAGACTCTGTGACAGAGCCACAAACCCGCTCGGACACGGGCCTGCCCGGCTGCTGGAGGCCAAGCCAGCCCCGCACAGCTTTTTCCTTTTCCTCCTCTCCTCGGTTTTCCCGGCCCCGGCGGACGGGTTCGGGGAGAGCGGGAGGGACCAGCCCCGCTCGCCGCCCCTCACGTACCGTGCGCTCCTCCTCCTTTTCCTTTTCCTCCTCTTTTTCCTCCTTCTCCTCCTCCCGCCGCTCCGGGCGCGCGCCCGCCCCGCCGCGCATGCGCGGCACCGCGGCCGGCGGCGCGCGCCCGGGAGTGAGGGGGTGGCGGGCTGCGCATGCGCGCGGGCTGGGGTGGGGCGGGAATGGGGGCTGAGGGAATGAGGGAGGTGAGGGAGTGGGGGTGTGAGGGGATGAGAATGAAAGGAGTGAAGGAATGACGGACTGAGGGAATGAAAGGGATGGGGGAATGGGGGAGTGAGGGAATGAACGGCTGAGGGGATGAGAGGGACTGCGGGAATAAGGAGGGAAAGGGACTGAGGGGCATGGGAGGGATGAGTGAGGGAATAGAGGACTGGGGATGAGCGAGTGAGGGAATGAGGGGGATGAGAAGTATGTGGGAATGGAGGACTAAGGCAATGAAAGGCTGAGGGGATGAGAGGGATGAGGGAATGCAGGAGTGAAGGAATGGGAGTGATGAGGGAATGAGGGGGATAAGGGAGATGAGGGGATAAAGGGAATGAGAGGAATGAAGGGAATGAGGGCTCTGGGCGAGGAAGGGCTGAGGGGGACGAGGAGGATGCGGTAGCGGGGGATGAGGGTGGCAGAGGGCTGAAGGGGCAGCGGGGAATGAGGGGCTGAGAGGGGTGAGGGAACGGCGGCGCGGAGATGCCTGCAGGGTGTGAAGGTCCTGAGGGGGATGAGGGAGCCTGCGGGCTGCGTGAGCCCAGTGAGAGTTGCGAGTTCCCAGCCAGCCCTGGAGGAGCCCTCCGTGCCATCAGCCTCCTCCTGCCATCAGCCTCCTCCTGCCCTCCAGGAGACTTAGCCCAGCCCAGGTTGTTCTCCGGCTCTGCCAAGCGCTCGGCCGTAGCAGGCCTGGTCACCTTCCTTTCCCTGCTGTATAAATATACAATGTTATTACTTTTTGAGGAGGAGGCAGTGTGGAGTTAACGTGGCTGTGGGGTCACCTGAGTACTGTCCCTCCTATGCCATTTCCAGGAGGTGCCAGCATATATTGCAGGGTTCCTTCCACTACCCGTCTGTACTGTTTCTGTAATTGCCTGTGGATCTGAGAATATGGGAGGTGCGCCGAAGCTGTTCTGCTCCACAAACACTGGGAGAATTCTTTTTAAATCAAAGAGTCTATTAAACCATGCATTTGTCAGTGGTAAGGCCTTGACTGGCATGGTTAAGCAGTCCAAGGTAGTGTGTGCAGAATGCACTACGACACGATAGATGTACAATCTTTGTTTTACCAATTTAGCTATTAACTGCTGTTTTACATAGTTCTAGCATTGTTGTGTTTACAGTAAACTAGAGCTACCCCCCTAGTCTGGAGACCACACTACTCAGGGAGAGCTTCTGTATGCAAATAGTGTGTTGTGATGTGACGTTTTCCCCACTGTGCACTTCCTAATTTCCTTGTAATTTGCTGGGTGTGGAGAACTCAGGAGGGCCAAAGCTTTTTTTTTTTTTTTTTTTTCAAATATTCCTGAGGTAAGGCATTTGTTTCTCTTTGTTCTTAAAATTCCTGTTAGCAGCCTAGTCTTTCAAATGAATACTGGAATTCATATGTAAAGATGATTTTCACCACTTGTGATCAGTGAAATGTTCCATCTAAGTTTGCAGTTTTCAACATTAGGTGTATATATAAGCAGAGTTTTACTTCATTGAGTTATTTTGGAGAATTATTAATTGCATGATGTACTTTGAACAGATCTGCCTTCATAGATTAGTATTTTGACTGCATACATCATTTTAAAAATCAGCTGCATAACTTGGGTGATGCCATTATACCTACAGGCTGTGATGCTATAGCCCTTATTTAATCCCCAGAACTCATTGCTTATATCATTCTGTACTGTTTCTTTTAAATATCATTTTTTTTGAAATTTTGGTGAGTGAAACACCATGTTGTCACCCACCCCTGAGTTTTGGGGGAAGATTTTTGCATTGTGGAGTGTTCTCTCTAAGCCCTTTTTGCTAACAGTAAATGCATGTGGTAATGAAAAAACGTCACGTAATGTGCATTTCCTTGGAAGCTACAGCTCCTGATTTCTAATTTTAGCTTTGTTACTGTCTCTCTGGATTTTCTTAGGGAAGAATCATTGGGTTTGAGACATGGCTCATATGAAAAGTGGCTGATAGGGCCCTGATTTTGCATCGAAGTTGGCAAAGGAATTGCCATGGCTGAAAAAACAAGGCTGATCAGAGTCAAATTCTGTTCTTGCAGCACCTGGTATCAGCTTGGTCATCTCCAATCCCGTTGCCAGGGCACTGCAGTAGATTGCAGTGTGTGCCTCTTTATCAAGGGAAATGCATCTGCTGCAGCTTTAAAATTACTGGACAAGATGTCCCAAAATGGGGGGTGTGTCTCTCCTTTCTCTTCCTCCTTTTGCCTCAGATTTCCATCTCATCTCTGCCATGCAAGAGCATTAATATCCCTGTTCCTCATGACACTGCTTAGATGTTTATATTCTTAAATGTATCAAAAGGTCATTAGACCATTACATTTTCTTCTAAATATACTAATATGCATTTAGAATATATATATTTTTTAATATATAATCATTGAATGATGATGATGAATGACCAAAATCATTGATACAAATAGCAAATTTTTACCAAATATCAACACCAAATATTTTTCAGAGTAAATTACAGTTGTTGTAGGAACTTTGAGGATTGGTAATTTTGGAACTAAACTAAATAAAGATCATGGAGAATAATTCTTTATCAGCCAGACTGAATGATCTCCAAAAGGTCTTTTTCATCTCTTCATCCTGTTCTTTTGTCCCAGGAAATGCGGCTCCAGCCCAAACTCCTTGATCAGTCAAGCAGTTCGTGCAGCACTCCACTCTCCAAAGGAGAAAAGGTGACATTACAGCTCTCAGAGTGACAGAATTAATACCATGTACATTTAATTCCATGAATCTTCCTCAGAGTGCTTCATCTCCCAGCAAAGTAATTCTTCACAGTAATTCCAATGCTGCTTCTTAAACTTTGTTCTTTGATTACTCCTAATTTCTGACACTGAGTGATGTTGCTAGGACAAAACCAGATAATATTGTTATTGCCAGTGCCTGGCAGTATCCATGTTGCCAAGTTTTATAAGAAAAGGAATATTGTCAGGTGGGTCAAATCAGAAATAAAGGTGTAGCCAAAGCAAAATGCTCTGAGACTGTCTTGTGAGGCTGCTGGACATCATGCTCAAACCATTCCATTTGTGCTATAACACAAAGTTTCTTCATTTTCTGAACTTATATGTAATAATTAAAAATAACATATTCTGCATTTTTCTTCTTTCTTTGTTGAGGAGATTTAGTAGTCAAAATTCTGTCCCATGACAGAACTTGGTAACTGGACAGTTACTCTTTCAAAATTTTTAAGAAGCCCTTTTTTCCAGTGATCACTGCAATGCTGCTGTTCTCTTGTGAGGTACACAAGTAGAGTTATTTTTCCTTTTGCTGGCAGAAAAGGAAGAATTAAGTGACCTGTTGAAGACTCTGGTAACTGCAGGGCTGGTGAATGGAGATTATTTTTGTCAACTCATATTCTGAGCCTTCGACTGCTTGAGCTCTTGGGCCCTGTGACTGTGCTGAGAGAAAGTTCAAAAGGAAATAAACTGAGAGGTACACAAACAGCATTCATTTTTCATGAAGGTTTTTATTCCACTCCAGTGGCAAACGTTTCCAACCAACACTGAAAGAAGTACTGTCACCATGCAGAAGCTGTTGCCATGATCTGTTTTTAGCAATTTTCCCTTCCTTTTTCATTTTACATAAAAGTTTAATAATTCTTTCAGGGTTCGGATTAATTTTTTTCATTTGTTCTGTATTCTTTTCCAGCTCTTGTTATTCATGTTCCTTTCTTGTTTTCTTTAATTTTTTTTGTCTCCTATTAGCCCAATACATATCAAACTCAGCTGGAGACAGGCTGTCTAGGAAATACTGAGGCCATTCATATAAAAGTAACAACAGTTGAAGGTCTCAGAAGTGTTTCTCCTGAGCAGGAAAATTGAGTTTGGGGAGTGTTGAGACTAATGAGGAGGACTGCTTGATGCAGAAAGATCTTTATTTTTAATTAGTTCACAAGTTCGTGGTCATAACAGCATTAAAGTATCTGTGGACAGTGGAGCAAAGGTCATTATTACACAAAATTACAATAAAAGAATACACTTAGAGCTATAGTAAATATATAATTATAATAAATAAGCACGTTACTGTCTTTGTCTCTTGCCTTATTAAATGAGCAAACCTACAGTACCAGTGTCAAGTTTGCTAAAAAGTCAGAAACTAGTTCAAAGTACAGTGTATGAATTTTTTTTTGTAGGTAGATCAGAACTAGGATTAGTTTTATGCAAATAACATAAATAAAGCCTATTGCTAAGCTCCAGTACCTCTTCTGGTACGGGTCTAAAGAATCCTTCTTCCTAAGGAGACTGATCCAGTTGAAGAATGAGAGGGAAATTCCTCACAGGTGTTTTTTTTTTTCTTTTTTTTTGTAAAATAAAGTAGTTCAACAACAGAAACTATCCAGAAGCCAGGCAAGAAGTAACACAAGTTAGAAAGTATTTCTGTGTAGGTTTTTTATAGTGTTTATGCATAGTACTTGCGGTACATGTTGTGTTGCAGCAGGCTGGAATTAACACCTGTTCTTGATGTCACAGCATGCACACAGCACCCTGCACACCAGGGATGTATAGGATCTATATGTTTGACCCCAAGATTTCTGAGGATCACCACAGGCATCGTTCCAAGAGTTGGATTTAGTTTCGTTTTTCTTTCTTCCCTCTTTTTGCCCTTGCCTGTGACACCAAAGCGACAAACCGTGGAGCTTGAGCTCAAAGTCCAAGTGAGGCCCTTCCCAGTAAGGTTGTTACCCATGGAGTGTTACCACTCCCTGTTATTTTAGAAACAGCTAATTTCCCTCACTAAAGACCATGAAATCCTTCTCTGACTGCTCAGATCCCGGGAGGAAATGCCAGTTACATACCTAGCAGTGGAGCAGCGCAACTGCAGTGTGCTTTTAGCCCTCTGGAGACACACCAGAGCTGTGAAAATACCTCCTGATGGCATCTGGGTGAAAGTTGTGAAGGGGAAATATCGCGGGTTTGGGGGCTCTGGGGAGGGCAACGAGGGAGTTGTTGGGGCTGGTGGGGAATATGAGTGGGCTAGAAAGGAATTACCATAGTTTTGCAGAAGGTCTGGGGGTTACAGAGCATTTAGGGTAGCTGTAGGGGGTTTTCATGGGTTTGAGGGAGTTCTGTGGGGTTGTGGGGTGTTTAGGGGAGCTGTAAGGTCGTTTTCATGGGTTCATGGGGGTCCGAGGAGGGCTGGAGGGGCACAAGGAGAATAGGGGTGCTCTGGGATGTTATAGATTTGGGGCACTCTAGGGGGTCTGGTAGGGGCTATAGAGGGATTATGGGGTTCTTTGGGGAGGTCTAGGGAGGCTATGGGGGATAATGGGGTTTATTATGGATTTGTGGTGGTCTGGGAGGCTCTGGAGGAGCTATCAGAGAGTTATGGTGGCTTGGGGGCTCTGGTAGGTTTATAGGGGGTTTTCTTGGGGTTTTGGGAGTGCAGAGGATTTGGGGGGCTCTGGGGTGTTATAGATTTGAAGGGGCTCTAGAGAGGTCTGGGGGTGCTGTAGGGGTCTATGGGTTCTTGGGGAGCCCTAGAGGGGCAAGAGTGTTAATGGGGACATATAATGGATTGGGGGGCGCTGGGAGAGTTTGGAGGGGTTCTGGGGAGTTATTGTGTGTTTGGAGGATCTGGAGGGCTTGGGAGGGGTCTGTGGAGCTATAGGGGCTTATCATGAATTTGGGGGAGTTCTGGGCATCTCAGGGGGCTATAGGGCATTTATCACAGATTTGGGGAGATTGGGAGGGGGCTAGAGGAGGGATTATCATGGGTTGAGGTGGTGTTTGGGAGTTATGGGGGGGGTTATGATGTGACTTTGGGCTTCTGTACCCTAAAAACATCCACTGGGGTATGTATATGGACCTACAATAATGAAATTAAACTGCTTTGTGCTGTCCGAGGGCATGCCTGTAACACTGAGTTTTATGAATAGCAAATTGGAGCTGCTTCTGTTAGAAATTCACAAGTTTACTTGGAAAAATCTATTAAATATCTGTTAAGTACAAGTGCATAGCTTGGCGATGATCTCTCTGTGAACAGTTCAAGGGCGGTTTTTAAAATGTGAGTTAAACGGGTGCAGAAACAAAGTAACCTAAAACAAGGGATTATGCGGTGCTCCTTCAGGCCTCACCTCCCCGAGGAATTCTGAACGTTTTACTACTCTCTAGCTTTCCTAACGCAGCAGTTGTGGCAATGGAAAATCCCTGTGTTTCAATGTCTTCACCAAGGTAAGATCTGTCCTCTAGCTATACATTTTGGATATTCCTCTTTCTCTCATTTGTTAATGATCAGAGATTTCTTTACACCACAGAAAAGACCCACTGCCTGAACTTTAGCATGAATTTTAGCTTGTGCTAAAATACCACCTCTATGCTGGACTTCACCAAATACTCTGTTAATTAACATAGGTTTATTTATAACATGCATGCTTTTGTGGACAAGGCCAAGAACAGTTTTTTCATTCTTTTGAATTACAGAGTCCATGAATTTACCAGAACCTCCAAAAGTCATATCACCAGTTAAATTAGAGGTATTATCAGATCCAGTTTCATTTGAATTTGGTGTTTTCTTCCCCATAACAGCTGTAAATTTGTTCAGATAAAGCTTGAAACTTACAGCATGCTGCATAATCAGTGCATCCATTCTGAATGATGCTGGAATATTTTCCTGACCCTGCAACTGCTGACAAGTTCCACTGCAGAAATGTATGAAAAGAAAGGATTTTTAGGGGTCCAACCCTCCAAACCATGTCAGCAGAATTTCAGCACCAGGTTCTTGCAGTCTCAGTACTCTTGTTCCCTCCCAATACTTACTTCGGTATTTTTTACTTTTAGTCCATGGTTCCCAGAGGTCCTGACCTACCTGGCCAAATTTACCGCGGCACAAGGGGTTCACTGCATATTTACCAACAGCACAGTGATAGCACCCGGGGAGATTTCAGGCAGGGCAGGGGGTAGAGGTTATCCAAACCACTTCCAATCCCCAGCCCCAGCCATCGCGCAGTACTTTCACCAGGTAAATAATACAGCAAGAGTCAAAGGAAGTCAGGAAGAGTTTGAGAGTGATCTGTCACCAAAAATTTGAATGATTTATTTAATAACACTGTGAAATAGCACACTTTAGCCTCAGCAGCTCATCAGCGTTAGCTCCCCTAATCTGTGCACGGCACTGACAGCTCCTTAACATAACAATGGGATCCACGGGCCAAACTCACCGCCGGTGCAACTCTGCTGAACTCAGGAAGGCTATGTCAGAATTCATTCAGTCTAGCAATTACTCTGCATTTTCCGGGCTAGTGCTGGGCCTGCAGCACCTGAGGAGTGACAAACCCGGGTAAGTCCTGTACAGAGCTCAGACTAAATCATGCTTAAGAGGCAGTTTTCTCTTCCTAGGAATTTTCACAGAAACAGCTAAATTCGAGAAACAAAGCCAAAATAAAGCGCAAAATTAAACTGCGGTTCCCTGGTGTACAATGTATACATTCATACGTGATTTGTAGAGACCAGAGAGGAGGTGGTTCTGTGTGTAACAATAGCGGAATGTGCCCCCGAGCACCAATTCAAAGGAGACCCACCCAGCAGCAGCAATCCCCAGCACTGTGTTTTCCCAGCCATGTTTCTTTTGTCTGCCGTCCCCACGATTTACCCAAATCCAGGTCGCTTTCTGCTTAATCCCCTTTATCCCAACACTTGGTAACTTCTTCTGTCCCTTCTCGCAGAAGGGACAGAACCTGCTCACAGTTAGAAAACATGGCTTTATGGATAAGCGTATTTCATTGATATAAACAAAACATATCCGTGTTTGTTTGAAACAACACCTACAAATGCTGTCTGGTAAATTATCTCGCCTTTTTTAGGAAAATGTTTTCATGCTGAGGTGGCTAAAAGCAGTGGATAGCACCCTGGAAGATGACAGCTCATTGTGGGCTTCCAGAAGCTGGAGAACAGTTCCTCTATCCTGTTTTGTCATCTGCGGAATTACTGGAGGCTAATGGTAAAGGTGGTGTCACCCATTTTCAGCTTGCATCTTCTTCCATCTCTGCTCTCTCTGTTGCCTTTGGCAGGTCACTGGCTCCTTGCTGCTATTTTCCCTACCTGCAGAATGAGGAGAATAATGGAAGAGGTGTTTTGAAGATCAGTTCAATAGTACTTAAGGACCTTTCAGACGCTCAAGTGAGAGCATGGGTGTATAGAAAATCAAAGTATAATTATTATGAAAATGTACAGTATTGTTCAGAGTAAAAGGGAAGGGAAGGCAGGATGATGAGATAATCAGACCACTGGAACTGAAGGATTTTGAGACATGATATTAAATAAGCAAAAAGAAGCATTTTTAATTGAGCTTAGAGAGGTTATTCCTAGTAAGAAGTGTTCACTTCCTTTACTTTTTTTCATGTTAACCTCTGAGGCTGGACAAGCCTCTAAGATCATCAAGCCTTTAACCCAGCACCACATGTCCACCACTAAACTGTGCTTCCAGGTGCCACAATGAAGGTGTCTGAAAGAGACGTGGCAGTATGGTTAGGAATAGGAAGCTGTAAAAGGGTGTTTTAAGGGCCCAGGCCTGTAACCATATTCACCATATCAGTGAATACAACATTAACAACTCCCAATTTAGGTACCTACTGCTTTTTTATTACTGGTTATATTATCAGATAAAGGCTTACTGGAGACAATATTAGTTTGTTATAATTGTGAGCTTTTTCTTAAGAACTACGGCATCAAAAAGCATGTGATGATTTACCAGGTTTGAATTCATTAGAGATGAAATGTCCAAACTAACCCACATTGCCCTCAATTCCCCTGGTTTCTACTAAGGAGCCAATGTTACTTCTGCAACCAGTATTCCTTTTCAGAGAACATGAAATGGAGTACCTCCACTTCAATCCAGAAAAGGCTAAAGAGGTGGCATTTATAAATCTCATGATGCCACAGATCACATCAACTGTAACTGTTGTGTACATGATGTAAAGTCAGACATAAATGAGATGTAGCACTCAGAGTGTGGAACTCACGTTACCCTACATTTAATTTCTTGAACTTTGTCTTCTTGTTTGGATTCCACAGTATCATGAACATTCCAGTAGCAGCCCTCTTGTTGGAGTTTCTATTTATAGCATTCTCTCTCTTCATTGGATGCCCTTCCACTTTGCTTCCAAAGAGGCAGTAATTAGGCTGTTAAAGCAGAATTCATACCTCTTTAGTAATTTAATTTAGATACAAAATATACCAAATATTCTTGCAAAAGACAATAATTTTTTTATAACTATTTGGTATACTGTGAAAGAGGATGCATTTCAAAACGTTCTTCTTTCACATTTTCTCCTGTTTTTCTCTTATGTATTTGGGGGCTAACAGCCACCATCTCCACAAATTCCAGATTTCACACATGCACATATTTAGCCATAAGGCAATTCTGAACTTTCAAAATTAAGCATACAGCTATTCCCTGTAGGATACAAAATTTCTTTTGCATTCTAAATAATTTCTCTCTTCATAGCAGAACTACTTAGCTCTGCGTAGACTCAGACTTTGGCACTGAATTGGAGAGACAGGTTTGAAGGAGGGACTGTTAGATGGATAAGGACCTGGCTGGATGGCTGCATCCAGAAGGTTACAGGAAATCGCTCAGCATCCACGTGGAACCAGAAACCAGTGGCATAATAAGTTAGTATCAGCACCTAGGGAGCTGGAGAGGGACTTTGGACAAGTGCTGGAGGACCAGCACCCAGGGAATGGCTTCCCAGTGCCAGAGGGCAGGGCTGGGGGGGATCTGGGGCAGGAATTGTTCCCTGGCAGGGTGGGCAGGCCCTGGCACAGGGTGCCCAGAGCAGCTGTGGCTGCCCCTGGATCCCTGGCAGTGCCCAAGGCCAGGCTGGACATTGGGGCTGGGAGCAGCCTGGGACACTGGGAGGGGTCCCTGCCATGGCTGGGGTGGGATGGGTGGGATTTGAGGTCCCTCTCAACCCAAACCAGTCTGGGATTCCATGATTCTACAACTTTAAAGAAAAAAATCGAAGCCAAGAAATACTCAGCAACCTTAATCCTGAGCACGCTTCCAGTGCAGCCCTCAGTGCAGCTCTCAGCATTGCGACCAAGGCTGTTGAAAACACCAGCAGTGGCAGTACAGAGAAATATTTCTTCCTTCCCATCCCTTGTCTGGCATTAACTCAGGCACCAGTTAATAAACTCAGTGCTGTAGTTCTCACTCTGCAACACCCGACGCCGACTGTGCTCCTCACCAGCCCCTGTCTGCCTGTGCTGTTGTGTCCCTGCTCACAAGAGGTTTGGTAAGCTTAGAAGGGAAAACTGCAAGTGAGATGGGGCTTGAATAACAGAGCTGAGTATTTCTTTCCTCTGACTATTTGAGTTATTTTTTTCACTGTGGAAACTTTACTCCAAAATTACCTTTTCGGTGTGTGGGAATCAGACAGATAGCAATTTTGAGAATGTCTTGAGGGAGCAAGGTGATTTGAGTGATGAGACTCATAAGCCTTGTAATTACCATAATTATGAGACCATACCTCTACAGGTAAGAACTCATAAGTAAAAACATTAGCATGACCATTTAAGAAGCTCAGTAATTCATTCCAGGGCATGTGGTTACAGTGCAATGCTTAACATAAACTTCATTACTCTGCTGGCACTTGGCCTTTCCTCTGGAGCATGTATCCATCCTGCAAGTGTGGGTCCTTTTATCCCATGCTATTTTTATGCAGTTTTTTAAAGATAAATCTACAGCATCAGCAGTGACACCTGGTCAGACCTTACCCAGTGTTTTAGACATTGTTTGACCTGTAGCTTTATAAAAAAATAATGGAAACACTGGAGTGTTCTGGCTCAGACAGATTTCACTCTGAGAAACCCATGTTCAAAGGAACCCCAGAAACAGGACCTTTCAGTCCTACATGTGCTTTACTCCAACCCTAACCTGCTGCCTAATGGGATGGATGAGCAAGAGCAGCTTGGCAGTGTGAAGAAATGCCTCATTCTTGGCCATTCTGTGCTCCTTTTGTTTGTTTATTCAGCACTTCAGTGCCAGGTAATATCTCTGTCAGTGTGAACAGCGTCACAAACCCTCTCAATGAGAGAAGGTTGTTAGGAAGAAGAAAGTCTCTCCCCAAGCGGACATGCCGAGGCAGGGAGTGCAAAAAACACAGGGTCATTAGATGGGATATTGTTAATATTCTTCAAAGTTTGTATCCATGAGCTATAGCATGAACTGCCAGCCACAAAGTGATGGTATCATATGGAAACTGCAGATGATCCTTTTGATCGCAGAGTATACAATATTTCTTGAAGGTGTGTGGAGGACAAGTTCGTACAAATCAGAGCTTGTTTGGGTTTTTATTTATACTCATTTCCCCGAGTTTTATTTCATTGAGGAATACCTGCATTGCTCACCACTTACATTTTCGATGCTAACAAACATATTTTATCACCCAGTGGTTTTTCCAATTCAGTGTCACAGTTTTGTTTGGACTTTGAGCCTTTCTAGTCATATGAAGTTACTACTCCATGCTAAGATCAATTTTAGTATCAATCAGTTTCAGTTACAGCTGAAATTTATTATTTATTTAAAGCTTTATCGATAGAGAGTCAGTGTAATATTCGCAATCCAATTAAAACATGCTTGAAAATTTAAAACAAGCTGCAGTTTTCAATCAAATAAAAAAAATTCACTGCATCTGTCCTCCCACAATCCACTATACAAAGCAAAACCAGCCTCATAACCTTTGCATTATCTCTGTCTTTGTATTTGTGCTGATCTGGCATTAAAAGGTTGCAATAGCTACTTTCCAGATAAGGTAAGAATTTGGGTTTTGAGATAAACATGCTTTTAAGCATTTTCTCTCTTCTGGTCTTTTTTTTTTTTTTCAGTTTATGTGTAATGAAATAACTCCCCCAAAATTTTGCATTCCTTCTCACCCCTAGATATGTTTTCAAGGACATTGGAAAAAAAAAATCCTGAAATGCACTGTTTTGAGAATAGGCTGAAAATTCTTTTTGGTTTTATTTTGACTGAACTTTTGTCTGGAATCTTCACTCTGATTTTGGTTCTCCTGTTAAGGAGTAGTACCCTTTAGAATTTTAGGGAAGATATTAAGGAATTAAAATTATGTTTATTATTTCTTTGTTTCCATAAAATGGAAAATTTCCAGGATTTTAGATGACCTTCCCTCTAGATAAGGGGTCCTCTGAAGAGCACCATTTGTGTCAGCAAAACTGTCCGTGATTTATACATACTGTACATAAAATAATGTGTTGAATACTGTTACACTTGCAAAGTCTAGTGCTCAAAAGTCTCAGATCACATAATTTCACTTTAATTTGTTCATCTTATACATCAGCATTCTGGTGTGGTAATTAGTGATTCATCTGCATTGTGTTTGCCCACCTTTTTGAGGGCACAGATTAGATTAAACTCTTTTAATGAGCAGCCGTGTATTTTTTTATGCTCTTTTACTCAGTCTCTAATATGTTGTTGCTGCTCTTATTTAAACCTTGGTTGGAAAATAGAATTCCTAAATTGCTTTTGAGGGCATCAAAGAGAGCTTCCCACTGAGCCAGAGGAGCCCTCACTGTGGGCGTGCGGCAGGGCACCCTGCGCTGTTTTACAGGAGAGGCTGCACTGAAGAGGCACGGAGATACCAAATCTGGTGTGCCTGGGACTCCAGCTCTCCTCGGGAATGCCAAGGACAGCCCGCTCCACTTTTGTTTACAGCCGGGAGCACTCACAACTTCCACAAATTAGGTCGCGGAGACTCCAGTGGGGAGCCGGAAAAAGAGGAGGGCACAGAGAGCGACCACCTGCGACAAAAGGGGTTCAGTGTCTCTCTGTGTGCCACACAGGAAGCCCAGGGTGGGGACAGAGTCCTGTCACAGCGAGCAGAGGCCGGGGCAGAGGGACAGAGCAGGGCCGGGGCCGTGGAGCCCGGGGCACGCTGCGGGCACCGCTCACGGGCGAGGGGCTGGTAGACACCGGGAGAGGCTGGCCCCAAACACCCTCCATGGGCAAATCGGCACCTTCCTGGCAAGGAGCTGCAGCAGCTCCTCTGCCGTTCCACCCGCAGGGCTTTGGAATGAGCCTGCGGCGAGCGTGGTGCCAGGACCTGGGCTTTCTCAGGGACGGAGGCAGCATTTCCAGCGTCATTTTGGGAGCGGCTTTATCCTCCCCAGCCTCTGAACTGCTCACTCGCTATCCCCTCCTGATTCATGTAAACCGAAGAGTTTGGCTGCAGGGTCTACCAGCACCAGGGACTTGCTTTTGTGGTGCTGGGACCAAAAAAAATGGTCTTGTTGCGGTGGTGGAGCCTGGGTCCCTCAGGAGTCCTGCCTTACTGCTGTCCTTCTCCTCCATGGGCAAAGGAAAACTGCCTAACATATGATGAGGGTTTTTCTTTCTAGGAAAAGGACCAGAACATGTAATATTGCCTTGAAAAATAACCCCAAAAAATCTTAAAGGAACTGATTTACTCTTTTTTTTCTTTCTCCTCCTCTTTGTTTCTTACTTCAGACAAAAGGAAAAGGTTGCCCAAACATTTTCTTTCTCCAAATACCTCTCACACCCTGTTTTAAAAAACAGCAGCATGAGCTCTGCTCTGGTTTCACTCCTTCCCCCTCAACTCCCAGAAACCAGCCAGTGCTCATTATCCTCTGCTCAGTTAATTTCTTGAGAGGGAATACAACTGTACAGCCGAGTAACCTGCTGCTCTAACACCGGCTCCTATGCTCACATTATTCCCGTTTACAAAGGTACATTTTTAGAATATTTTCAAAGATTAATGCAGGACTGGTGATGTTACAGCCAAAAGTACTGGTATCAAGACTGAAAAGTGTAACACTGGCAGCAACCATTTCCCCCCAAAACAGAACACGCACAACAGTATCTGGACATTGGAAACTGTTGGAGCATTTTTGTAGGAAACTCACAATATTAAACTTGTTAGCCAAGATCCCTATTCTCCTCTGAAACTCATCTCTGAGACTACAGAATTAATCTTTCTCATCAGCAGGCAAAAAGCTCTTAATTTTGGGGCACTTTCTTTTAAGAGGTTAACCTCACATAAGGACTGTCAGCTCCAGGACTGTGAGGTCATTACTGGCACACTCTGCTTTGCAGCTCAGGTCTGCACCATTAGTGGGATATAAATACAGCCTTCAATTTACCACCAAGTTCATCTGATGGCCATATCCACATTTTGGAGAGCCAATGAAAAGTTAAATCCCCATTTCACATGCTTGTGTATTCTTATTACACATAGTAAAGAATTAAGCCACATGCTGAACGGATGCTTGGCCTATTATTTAAGTAATTTCCTAATATTGTAAATTTTGCCACAATAAGGAAATATTTAAGATTCTGTCCACAGGGGTAACTGAAATTCTGTGCCATGACTCATGACAAGAAGATTGGTAGCCAATGTACCAATAAATAAACTGCTGCCCAAATCCAAAACAATTAAAAGAAAATAACCATAAATTATGGGGAAGGGGGGGGATGGAAATTCAGCAATTGTTCTTTCTAGCCTAAGAAATTTCTCTAATAATTGGACAACACAATGTGACTTTTTGCAGAAAAATAAGTACACATTGAGTATTTATTGTAGTTTAATCCATTAGGCACTGCTTAGCTGCTTATCCAGACCTCATTAATCAAGTTTTTAGCACCTTCATTTTCAAAACTGAATCTATGTTTTAGCTAACCATAAAACCCTCTCTGCACCATGCCTTCATTAGCACTTTGCTGCTAAGCATGTAAAAACACGACAGAGGCATCAGAGACCAGATTCCAACTTCAGGCAAGGTATTCTTGGGTTAAAACTGGCACCAGCACCAATGAAATTGCTCCTGCACAGAACATCACAGAGATGGTTATCAACTGCACCGGGAAAGAACAAAAACTCACCACAAAAACTTCAGAAAAACATGAATTTCTGGTCTGCACTGGCCATGAAACACTTTGCTTTCCCAACTGCTTACTCTTCTCCCCTTTTATTACTATTATTCTTTCTGTTTATTTATACTACCATAATATTTTTGGAAAATTAATCCTGTATCCATGAGACCTCTGGGACTTCATCACCAGCTTCAGGGGAATCAGCTGAAGGGCCCTAGAAAGAAGCCTCATGCTTATGGACTTCGATTGTTACCATTTTGCCCAGATACCACCCTCTTCACAAGTGGTAAATACTGCATCTGGATTAAGAATATGCACAAGATCCACTTAGAATGCAGTTAAAATAGAAGTAATCTTTGTGTGAGATATGGAACAGCTTATAGTTCTGACTAGATACAGAAAAACACTTCCTCTGCACCAGATTTGTCTTCAGTCTCAGTGCAATACCTCCTCTACACCTGCCTTATTACTAAACTTGCACGAGACAGCCCTGCAGGACATACTTAGAGATGTGATATTTTATATTATAGCCATATATAATATATTTTTATGCAATATATATTTGTATATAATATGTATTACTTGGTGGTGTATCTGGAAACTTGCCCTCCAACGTGGTTGCTGATGTCCCACCTGCATTCACAGCTGGCAAAGAAGCAAATGCTCAGCAAATTATCACAGGAATTCCAGCTAACTTTCCCCAAAACAGAATTGTACTAACCGTAAAGACAACAAAAAGGAGGGGGGAGGGGTGAAGAAAAAAATAAAAAAGAAAAGAAAAACAGAAAAAAGAAACACAACTTAGGCATTATCACAGTATTTTTCAGAAAGTTTATAAGATTTTTCTTAAATGGGCAATGAGAGACCTCCACTTTTTGTTCAGGCAACTCGATATTCCAAGACACATCAGTGATCTTTCATTAGTATAGTCATGGTTTTTATTAATAAAAACCCAAGCCACAAGTTATTCACCAGCTGCAATCAAATTAAGTTTAGAGGAACTCAAAATATGTCTGAATACCTCGAAATATGGAGGTTTGTATGGATCTGAGGAGTCGCAGACAAGCACTCCTACTCTACTGAAAGGGAAGAATATTCTCTGCTAGTTTAAGAAAAACAACCTTCAGTCAATCTATAACATATGTGCTCAAGATTTTTACTTCTCTAATGGTTAGTATAGAATATGTAACTACTATTTCATTCACAAAGTTGGTCAGGATGAGTCTCCTGTTGTCCACAGGTGAGGCTGATCACGCCTCTCAGTCCCTGGAGCCCTGGCTGCTCTGGGTACCCAGCCCTCAGAGCACTCCTCCTCCTCCTCACGCCCTGTCCCCCATCGCACAGACACCCACGGGCATGTTCACTCCTGCATGCATCTCCTCGGAGTTCCTTTTCCCTGCGCAGGGACGCAGGAGAGGACGGAGCCGCTGCCGCAGCCGCGCCAGGCAGCGGGAGATCGCCGAGGAGGGATGCTCGGCTCGGGCTGCGAGCGGGCGGCTTCCCTGCGTGCCTGCAGCGGACCCAGCGAGGGACAGGAGCCATCGTCCGTGGCTCCCAGCGCTCCGGCTCTGCTTCCTCCCTGTCCCTCGGCCGTGACCCCGGGGTGCGTCCGGCCGTGGCTGGAGGGTCCCGCTGTTTTCCAGTGGCCAGGGCTGCGCGTGTGGAATGTGCGTGTTGAGCCCTGCAAAGAGTTAATCCCTCCTTCCACAAAGCCTTCCGAGGGCTCGGAGGGCACGAAGCCAACAGAAAACCACTTAAACCACTACACCCCCCCACCCCGAAACCTCCCAAACCTTTCAGATTGTCTGGGAGCAACTTCAGGTGCGAGCGGGGAGCACGGAGCGCGGCTCTGGCCTGCCCAGCGCTGCAGGTGTGGGCACACCTGCCCGCTCCCCATGTGCCTCCCTGTTCCTGCCGCCCTCAGCCCTGCACTGCTCCCACAAGGACAAGGACGGGCATTTTTGGCACCCCTCTTTGTACCAAGCTTGGCCCCACCGCCCGCTCGGATGCCCCCAGTGAAAGCCCACCCGCGACTCTGCCCTCACCCCGAGTGACACAGACCGGGGACCGCTCGTCCCTTTCCACACGTGTACTAAAACCAAAAAAAAAAACAAAAAAAAACCCAAAAAGATGGAACCAAACCCCCACAGCACCTCATGGGCAAAGCGGTGCCGGGAGCCAGCCCCTCAGCGGGTACGGCACATCCGCACCCCGGCACGGCCGCCCGGGACCCCGGGGAGCCCCGGCGGGCGGGGGGCAGCGCCGGCGGAGCGGCGGCAGCGCCTGTGTCAGCACAACTCGAGCGGGAGGAGAAGCCGCGCCAGGCGCCGGGCGGCGGCGGGAGGCGGCGCGGGGACGGAACAGCAAATGCTATTCAGCCCCAGCAGTTTCAAGCCGCCCATGCTGGGGAATTGCCGGAGCTGCG
>JACBWW010000065.1:1008607-1044678 GCA_020086605.1 Lanius collurio | reverse complement strand
GGGCTGGGGCACGTCCCACTGAACTCCCCCTCTCCCCCCAAAAAAACTTCACCCGTCCCTGCGTGCCTGGGTGTGTGAGCGTGTGCGTGTGTGCCCGCGGCTGGGGGGCGCGAAGCTGAAAATACTGGGTTGGGTTTTTTTAAAAAAATAATAATAATTAAAAATAAACAAGAGCAGAACGAAGCGCGCCCCGTTCTGGGGCAGGGCTGACAGCCGGGGTCAAGAAACAGCTGCCGGAGTTAATGTTTCTTCCTCCCACTCCGCCTGATGGCGGTGCCCGGCCAGGGCGAAGTGGGAGCGGGAGCGATGCTCGGGCTCGGCCCGGGGGATGCAGGACGGGCCGGGGGCAGCGATGTCCCGAAAGTGGGGTCCGTGTCCCCTCGCCCCTCCCGCGGCCGGGGGCGCGGGGCCGGCGCTGCGGCGGCTCCGGGGGTGGTTCCCGCTGTGTGTCCTGCCCGGGCTCAGAGGGGCCCCGCGGGATGTCCCCACACCAGTGACCCGGCCCCAGCCCTGCCGCCACCCCGGAGTCGGGAGCCCTGCCCAGCTCCTTCCCGGTGAGCTGGGTCCGGTCCCGGTGGGCCGGCAGAGCACGGGCGGCAGTGCTGGCCCTCCTCGAACACACGGCACTCTTTGGATTCCAAAAATGCTTCCCTGGGTACATGCTCAGAGGCTTGTTTCTGCCTTAAAGAATGCCTGATTCCCAGAATTCCCACTGACACAGCTGCTTGGCTCCTTCCCGGGATGGAAGGACCTCCCTGGGAGCACCCGTTTTTAAGGAAGTTGGGCAGTATTTCATTTGGGGGGAGGGAGGGGGAGCAGTAACATGAGTCACTCTTGTTTTTACCACTACAAACAAGGCTGCCCCTCAAGTCATGTTTGGTGCACACGGGATCATCCCTGCCAGCAGCAGAGCCACCTTTGTCAGTAACTGCAATACCCCGATACCCGTTGCCGACTCAGGACTGTCGTGACACGTTCCACCATCTCGTGACACGGCTCCATCCTGTGAGGGTGCTGCATGGACAGGTTGGTGCCTTTGGGATATTTCTGCCTTTGCCATTGCCACAGAGAATCGGTCTATTCATAAATAAAATAAATGCAGTATGAGCACTATTGACATCCTGCGAGTGTGGCTTAGGAGAGGCTCATTAAAAGCAGAGCTGTCCAGTAAGCCCTGCTGCCTCCTGGCAAGCTGGCCGATTTCATTCCTTGCTTAATTCCCTGTTCAGGATGGTTCACTATTCCAGTCTGTTGGTTTATATCGCTCAGCGGACTCTGCTCTGTCTCCTGCGTTTTCCAGGTTGGTCCACTTTGCTCCTTCAGCTGTATTCTCCACACGGCGCTCTGCCCCAACTCCACTACTCCCTGCTAATTAATGCCTGATTTTTTGCTGTCTAAAAAAGATAGCACTTTGATTAGACACACACACACAAGCACACACATGAGCATTAACTCTTCTCTTGCTGAAGAATAAGTGATTTGAAATCCAGATGCTGAAGGATCGACTCAGAGTTCCCAAGAAGTGCAGTGAGATGGGGGTATCACATGTGGTACCCACAGTTAATGCCTCTCACACAGGGTCATCAAGCAGACTACCCTAATTCAGACTTCCTATTTCAGACCTGCCATTACCCTAATTCAGATTCCCTCTCAAATTCTGTAGTTCTGATGAAACCCCTATATGCATACTTTGTTTAGGGTTTTTCTGAGCCAAACCCTTGCTACTGCAACCTATAAAAGACTGAATTACGTTTATCTTTCCAAGTTTTTCTACAACCTCAGGAGAATTAACATGCTTGGTCTTGCTGTTTAGAGACTTGCTTCAAGTTGCAGCTCATGAGAATCAGCTCCTTGTCTTTTTCAGCCATCTTCTCCTTTTCTCACTCAACATTTGTCACTCTGTTTCCAAAGTTTTCTCATGCACAATTAACACCGAACCTGGAACAATTGTGTGGAGCTCAGATATGAAGAGTTTGGTTCGGAAACTCAAAGAATCTCTCCAAAATTTCCAAAGGTCAGGAAAGTCATGACAAGAAATCATCCCCTTCTAAGCATAGGATCCTTTTCAGGTCTTCATTCTAAAGGGTTGTGGGGTTTTTTTCCTGAACCTCTAAAAGTTAACCCTAACTAAAAATCAATATTTTGAAGAGACTGTTTCCAAAAAATACATGATCTTGTTGATACACTGGCAGGGCATTTTGGTCAGAGTGTCTGCATAAGGATCACTCTGCCCTGACTTGCCATGCCAATGCTGATTTCATGGTTTGTTGCAGAATAAAAAAATATCGACAGCTTCTGCTCCCACTGTTTCACACAAAAGGAGAGTGGAACATCAGTATTTACAAACTCACCACCAATGAAAGAAATCATTTTATCAAACCACATGACTTCAGATGAGAGAACACATTGCCACGACAGATAACTCAGGTCAAGCAGTTTCCAAGCTACAAAAGAAATCAGAGTTTTTTTATGAGCAGCAAGAACATTCAAAATCGGAGCAGATAAACTAAAGCAAACATGTACAGAAGGAGATATAAAACCTTAGGTTCCAAATCTTCCCTCAATCTCAGAACAAACAAGTCAGATACGGACAGATACTGGGCAGATCACTGCACATCTTTCCTGACGGCTCCTTGAACTTTTATTAGAAACATCTGATTCCAGCGACTGCCGAAACAGATTAAACACCAGAGAGAACAGGAGGTCTAATCCCTGAATGATAACCTATGTTTGCTTTGTACTGAGGAGAATTTGCAAATTAATGACTTGTTTCAAACTGTGGGGTCACTTCCTTCAGCTGGGGAATGCCCTCAAAGGAGACGCACTCTTTCAGCTGCATTTGTGGGTGCATTTGTTGGTGGTCATTTGTTGGTGACTTGGGTTTCTCAGGGTGGGAGATGCGATTCACAGCCACCAAAACATTCGCTCATGCAGCAGACCCCCATCTTATGGAACTGTGGAGCCCCTCACTGCAACATGGAACTGGCTCTCACTTTGCTAGCTGGGAGGGGTCATTCTGCTATTTTGGGACAGCAACGGCCTGGCTCCCTCTGGGACACCTTGCCAGGCCAGGATGCCTGTGGATAAGGAGACGTGGCTCTGGGCTGAGCCGAGCTGTGAACTTGCTGCAGTTTCTGTGTTTCCACCAACTCAGAACTGACACTGGTGTCTGTGTGTCATGGTTTCACCCCAGCCAGCAGCCAAGCCCCTCATGAACACTCATTCACCCCCCACCAGTGGGACTGGGGAGAGAACTGGGTGGGTGAAACATGGAGAACTCGTGGGCTGAGATGAAGACAGTCCCACAGGGAAAGCAAAAGCCATGCACACAAGCCAAGCAGGACAAGGAGGTCATTGCCTGCTTCCCCTTCAGCACCCCCAGGAGAGCAGAGCCCCTCACCTGCAGCAGCGGGGAGACAAACACCGTCAGTGCCAGCAGCCCCCTCTCCCTGTCCCCTTTCCACACGGAGCTCGGCGCCAGACGGTCTGGGAGGTCCCTTGGGTCAGTTTTGGGCACCTGTCCTGGCTGTGCCCCCTCCAGCCTCCCCCCAGCGTGGCCACACGAGGGGCAGGAAAGGCCTTGGCTCTGGGTGGGCTCAGCGGTGGCAAAACCTCTCCGAATTATGGGCCCTGTGTCGAGCACAGACCCAAACACAGCCCCACAGCAGACACCGGGGAGGAAATTCTCAGTGCCCTCGCTGAGGCCAGCATTCGAGCGAGGTTTGCCTCCCACTGGCCTCGGCTCTGTGGCTTCATCCAGCGGCTGAAGCCTCATCAGCGCTCCTGGACTTTAACTGCTCCTCAGCGTGGGCTGGTGGTGGCACAGGAGTCCCGGCTGGCCAGCGGCTCCCTCACTGCCTCGAGGCTGTCCCGGGAAGGGACGGGGAGAAGGGGCAGAGGAGCTGCGCCGAGTGAAGGAGCAGGGAGCGGTTCCACAGCACCCGAGGAACCCCCGCGCTGCTCAGCAGCACCCCGAGCGCTCCTCCAGCGCTCGGAGCATCCCTGCTGGTCGCCAGCCCTCGCTGCGTGCCGCCCACCGCAGTGCGCTGGCCCAGCTGCGCCGGGCCGGGGGCGGCCCCGGGCGGGGAGCGGCAGCTGGAGCGCTGGGAGAGCTGCTGTGACCCAGGGAGCTGCACAGGAGAGACCCTCCGGGACACCCTCCGGGGCGCGCCTCTGCCGAGGGCCGGGCGGCTGCAGCGCTCCCGGTGCCACCGCAGGTAGATCTCGGCTTACTCGCGGCCGCTGCCAGGTATCGGTTTTCATCAAGAACGTGAAATAAACTGGAAGTGCTGAAAAACAGCAGCGGCAGCAATTGGGCATGTGATCATCCCAGAGAGTTTGAAAACCGTGCTCCAGGGAAGCCTGAGCAGGGAGAAAGCAAATTCCTCCACAGGAATATGATGTGCTTTTGCTTTTAGTAAGTGGTGGTAGTTATCAGTGGCATTAAAATAGATTGTTTTGATATTTTTTCACGTGATTTCATGACAGGAAGAGTTCTCCGTTATAAACAATGTCTTCTGCTACTCTTAAAAACATCACCAGTCTCCAGCTAGTAATGTCCTGGAAAAGCTAAAAAAGAATAGAAAAGAGGAACCTGGCTTCCAAATCGTCAGAAAATTTCCTGAGGAAGTTCCAAACCCAATCTGTGATCTACTGAAAAAAAATTATATTAATTAATGGAAGTTTCACTTAATATTTGATCCAGAGAAAGTGCTTAAGGGGCTTTCAGAAGACAAAGATTCTCATGCAGCTGATGATTCAATGGAATCAAAATATGCTTTTTTTTTTCCTTTCTTTATAAACATCTGGTAGAAAATGTGCTTTCACAAGATGCTGAAAGACTCTCCTAAATCCCGCCAAATTTTCCCTAATAGCTCCTCTAAGTATCTCCGGAGCTTCAGTAACCCAGGGAATTTTAATACTATTAAATAGCAGAAAATTTCTCATTTTGCATAATTTCATCAGAACTGGGCTTTATTGTAAAAAGCATTTAGAAATCCACCTTTCAATTTAGCCCCCAGTTCAGTTTCTTCAGTAGAGTTCTTGATGACTTCTGCTAACATCACATTATTTTATGAGTCTCTGTGATTATTTCCTTTTGCAAATCTCAGAAAAAAATAAAAGAAAAAAGCAACATCCATCTTCAGAAATATAGGGGAAAAAAGGCAATGCCAGAATTCATGATTTTTCACATGCTTGGCAATAGTTGGGGCAGGTCAGAACAGTGGCACTGGGGAAGTTCAGCTCAAAGGGCTACAAGTGGAATATCTGGGGATGTTTATGATATTTATAAATATCAAAAAATATTATATTTATGGTTAGTGGAGGGACAAGCAGGAGGATGAAGCCACCTACTCAATATCTTACAATTTTGTGCAGCAAAAAGTGGGGGAATTAACAGGAACGGCTGAAAGTGTTGGTGCACGATCAAAACTGCGAGTTAATAAGCATAGCAGGCACTTGTTCAAGTGATTTACATGACTGGAATATTAATATGTGAGGGTATAACTTTCCCTGGCAGGGTGGGGAGGGCAGCAGAGAGTGTTTTGTTAAATATCAAGATGGTACAGGAGTTGTCCCAGGGCCCCGGTGGGGAAGAAGATGGATGGGTTACAAGCTTGAGGGTGAAAGCAACAGGAAAAATCGAGGGCAGTGTCACAGCTTTTGTGCACTGCTGCAGTGAGTGATGCTTTTGTAAACTGATGGAATTGTGTGAAAACACTGGAACACGGTGAAATGCAGAAATTTAACTGCTCCAGAGGTGAGGTGGGAAACCAGGAAAACAGGAGAAAAATCAGCCTGAGGTTTGAAGCAAAATGAAACCCATGGGCATCAAGAAGTCATTGTTCAATAAATGCACAGAAAGGAGAAGATTTTCTGGGGAACAGGTCTGAGATATCCAATAGATTTGACAGTTCCTTTAAAAAACTATATTAAAGGCAGAACCATAAACTCTGCCAATGCAGAAGCATGCTAGAAATGAATGTAGCTAAATCAGGAGTGTTTCAATGGCTTAAAACACAAGAAGAGAGTACAGGAAGTTGGAAACTAGGTCAAACTACCAAAAAAAAAAAAAAAAAAAAAGAAGAAAAGAGTAGGCCAGGACAAAAAAGATGTTAAATACAACTAGGCATTTTAAAGGCATTGTAGGTAGGAAGAAGAAAATCGAGGGAGAAAGTTGTGGGCCAATTAATTAAAATATTTTCCAGCTTCTAGAAGACAACAAAGAGATAAGCAGCAGCCAAGATGAATTTGTCTGGAGTAGATCATGTCCAAGCAAACTAATTTTGCTCCGTGCAGAGTCATAGGCATCAGGAGCAGGAGGAAGGCATGGACATGGTGCAACCTTGGCTTCAGTGGGTTTGTGTCACTGTGCCACAGGGCCCTTGTGTGCAAGGTAGGGAAACATGAAATTACTAATCAGCTTACTGAAAATGTGTTTGGAGAGCACAGGTGTCACATTATCAAAGTAGAGACAGATTATCAAATGGGATTTCACACTGGGGGTTCTTCTCTAGCCCAGTTCTTCTCTTGCAGTTTTTAGCAATGGCTTAGTTGATAGAATACGAAAAGTTTCTCTCCTCTGAAGATAACAGGGAGCTGAGGTCACTTTCAAGGGCAGGGTGATAATTCAAAATTCTGTTGAAAATTAGAAAATATCTGAAAATCCGGTTGAAATGCAATTAGTAACCTCAAAATTACACCCCCAGGATGTACACAGGGTAAGGACAGATTTTGTGCTGGAGCTGTGGAAACCCAAAGTGAAATGAAACTCAGAAACATCAGAGTGTTGCAAGAGGAGGGGGACACTGTTCAGGGATACTGAGGAGAAGATGTAGAGGAGCACAGCACATGAGTTCCAATGCCAAAAAATAGCTGTGAAACTGCTTTCACTGTGTCATTCTGCTTTGGGTTAACCCAATGTAATCACAAAGTGCTGTGGCAACTGGGAAACCCTCCCCAGACCTGCCACAGACCTGCAAGTGCTGCAAGGCAAAAACTGAGCAGGTGTGCAGTCATTTTTTCCCACACACAGATCTTGAGGTTTTAATAAATTTACCCCCAAAAAACGCAGGGCCTTTATGTAATGTGGTTTTATTAGCCTCGGAGGAGTGCTGCAGATCTCTACATCTCATTGACTGTGGTACATGTATTAATGAATAAAAATGGATGAGCTTTAGGCCTCCCTCCTTTCACCCTTCCTCTCTCCTACCAGCAACTCAACCAGGGAGCTGCAGAAGTTTTACATCAGCATCTGCCAGTGTGTGGCAGAGTACAAAATAGGTGGATAGGCTGGAGGGCTGGACGAGGGGCTGACAAAAAACACCCAGGTGCAGGAACTCACACAAGGGCAAAAAAATGCTTGCTGTTGGGAAAACGAGATTTTGTAATATTTGGTAGTTGTGTTACTTTACTGAGGTTCAGCATTAAACTGGTGCCTACAAAGCAACATATGACTGAGATCATTTGTGCAGAGGCACTTCCCACCAATATTTAGTCTGCTGCCTTTCCGAAGCCAGGTAGCAGCTAAAGTTCATAATCCTGCAAGTTTTGTCTGTCAGGAGAGAACAGACGCAGGGGCTGTCAGCTCCCACAGGATCCAGTTTATTCACCAAGGGCATGCACAAGATGCACAGGGGGGAAAAAAAATAGGGTTTCCTCACTTGTTTTGGGTACGTGATGCTGTGCCTGGCGCTTTCCTGCTCACAGCTCCCGACTTCCTTAGGCAGGGAATCAGAAACCAGGGATTTCCAACGCCAACCTCCAGCACCCCTGGGCCAACAGGACATCCAGCGTGGCCTTGCTCCACACCGCTGCCCTCCCTTGTTAGAACTGCCCGGCTGCCCAGCCACGGGTTGATTTTTGGAGCTCTCTGACGCCGGCACCGTGTGGCGATGCCCCTCAGGGCCCGGCTGTGCCTGCACCGTGTGGCGATGCCCCTCAGGGCCCGGCTGTGCCTGCACCGTGTGGCGATGCCCCTCAGGGCTGTGCCTGCACCGTGTGGCGATGCCCTCAGGGCCCGGCTGTGCAGGCACCGTGTGGCGATGCCCCTCAGGGCCCGGCTGTGCCTGCACCGTGTGGCGATGCCCTCAGGGCCCGGCTGTGCCGGCACCGTGTGGCGATGCCCCTCGGGGCTGTGCCGGCACCGTGTGGCGATGCCTCTCAGGGCTGTGCCGGCACCGTGTGGCGATGCCTTCAGGGCTGTGCCTGCACCGTGTGGCGATGCCCCTCAGGGCTGTGCCGGCACCGTGTGGCGATGCCCCTCAGGGCTGTGCCGGCACCGTGTGGCGATGCCCCTCAGGGCTGTGCCGGCACCGTGTGGCGATGCCCCTCAGGGCTGTGCCGGCACCGTGTGGCGATGCCCCTCAGGGCTGTGCCGGCACCGTGTGGCGATGCCCCTCAGGGCTGTGCCGGCACCGTGTGGCGATGCCCCTCAGGGCTGTGCCGGCACCGTGTGGCGATGCCCCTCAGGGCTGTGCCGGCACCGTGTGGCGATGCCCCTCAGGGCTGTGCCGGCACCGTGTGGCGATGCCCCTCAGGGCTGTGCCGGCACCGTGTGGCGATGCCCCTCAGGGCTGTGCCGGCACCGTGTGGCGATGCCCCTCAGGGCTGTGCCGGCACCGTGTGGCGATGCCCCTCAGGGCTGTGCCGGCACCGTGTGGCGATGCCCCTCAGGGCTGTGCCGGCACCGTGTGGCGATGCCCCTCAGGGCTGTGCCGGCACCGTGTGGCGATGCCCCTCAGGGCTGTGCCGGCACCGTGTGGCGATGCCCCTCAGGGCTGTGCCGGCACCGTGTGGCGATGCCCCTCAGGGCTGTGCCGGCACCGTGTGGCGATGCCCCTCAGGGCTGTGCCGGCACCGTGTGGCGATGCCCCTCAGGGCTGTGCCGGCACCGTGTGGCGATGCCCCTCAGGGCTGTGCCGGCACCGTGTGGCGATGCCCCTCAGGGCTGTGCCGGCACCGTGTGGCGATGCCCCTCAGGGCTGTGCCGGCACCGTGTGGCGATGCCCCTCAGGGCTGTGCCGGCACCGTGTGGCGATGCCCCTCAGGGCTGTGCCGGCACCGTGTGGCGATGCCCCTCAGGGCTGTGCCGGCACCGTGTGGCGATGCCCCTCAGGGCTGTGCCGGCACCGTGTGGCGATGCCCCTCAGGGCTGTGCCGGCACCGTGTGGCGATGCCCCTCAGGGCTGTGCCGGCACCGTGTGGCGATGCCCCTCAGGGCTGTGCCGGCACCGTGTGGCGATGCCCCTCAGGGCTGTGCCGGCACCGTGTGGCGATGCCCCTCAGGGCTGTGCCGGCACCGTGTGGCGATGCCCCTCAGGGCTGTGCCGGCACCGTGTGGCGATGCCCCTCAGGGCTGTGCCGGCACCGTGTGGCGATGCCCCTCAGGGCTGTGCCGGCACCGTGTGGCGATGCCCCTCAGGGCTGTGCCGGCACCGTGTGGCGATGCCCCTCAGGGCTGTGCCGGCACCGTGTGGCGATGCCCCTCAGGGCTGTGCCGGCACCGTGTGGCGATGCCCCTCAGGGCTGTGCCGGCACCGTGTGGCGATGCCCCTCAGGGCTGTGCCGGCACCGTGTGGCGATGCCCCTCAGGGCTGTGCCGGCACCGTGTGGCGATGCCCCTCAGGGCTGTGCCGGCACCGTGTGGCGATGCCCCTCAGGGCTGTGCCGGCACCGTGTGGCGATGCCCCTCAGGGCTGTGCCGGCACCGTGTGGCGATGCCCCTCAGGGCTGTGCCTGCACCGTGTGGCGATGCCCCTCAGGGCTGTGCCGGCACCGTGTGGCGATGCCTTCAGGGCTGTGCCTGCACCGTGTGGCGATGCCTTCAGGGCCCGGCTGTGCCTGCACCGTGTGGCGATGCCCCTCAGGGCTGTGCCGGCACCGTGTGGCGATGCCCCTCAGGGCTGTGCCGGCACCGTGTGGCGATGCCCCTCAGGGCTGTGCCGGCACCGTGTGGCGATGCCTTCAGGGCTGTGCCTGCACCGTGTGGCGATGCCCCTCAGGGCCCGGCTGTGCCGGCACGGAGCGGGCACCGAGCGCTGCCGGCTCGGCCTCACGGCCCCCGCCGGGACAAGCTGGGAGTTCTGCGGGTGCAGGCGAGCTCTGCTCGGCTCTGCTGGCCCAGAGCCCTCCGAAGGGTGAGGAAACGTCCCCTGCAAGCCCTGTGGGCTCCGCATCGGCACCGGGGCTGCTCCCGAGGCCTTCCCCGGCAGGGCTCCCGTTGAAGCCGACGAGATTATTCCTTGGCACAATAGAGCTCACTGTCAGGAAGATTTTAATGACATTCAACCTGCGCTTTCCGCGTCTTCTGATCACCCCATTATCCCTACTTATGGCTCGTTATCTCCTTTTTCCAGGGACCCAGTCCTAACCCCCTTACCCAAGGTGGGCTTGGCTTGGCTTGGATGAAGGAATCAGGATCTCGCTGTCACCTTCAGTATTCAGAGGCTGCTGCTACGCCCCCCGTGATGTCATCATTCAGAAAAACACTAAAAACTCCTGTGTTTTTATTTCTGGCTGCAAAGACCACGGAGCAGAGCCTATGGCCATGCTGAAGGAAAATGAAAAGACCTGCCAGCACAATTCCAAGACATAAAGCAATATGAATTTTTAAATAACATTTGATCTTCTAAAAACATTTTATCATCTTTCCAATTGACGTCCTCACAGCTATATAAAAACCTGCAGCAAAATTATTGGAAGTAGTTTTCTTTGATTAAGAAGTCAAAATTTGTGGCTTAGAATAGCTTTAAAATTTGCTGTGGACAAGACAGATAACTTGATACCTCTTTCTCCACAATAATTTATTATGTATAATTTGGCCTTTCTGGATGGTCAGATTGGAGCACACCCTAAATTCACAGAAGTTAGATAATTTTTGATACATGCTAAAAAATTGTATTTCCTATAGAATTGTATTAAAGCTTATGTTTTATTTAGAATCAAGACATCACATATCTCCAACAGTGTTGGATCGTGAGTCCTGTTTTTGTCTGTGATTTCACTGGGCATGGAGTGATGAGGATTTTGTGGCAGTACAGTAACACTGTGTGTTAAATTTATTTAATTTATAGTATTTATGGTCAAAAAATAATAGCAGGTGAAAGGAAGAGTGTATGGATGCTACACAGTACATACAGAATAATCCAAAATGCGTTCCCATCCCCGACACCGTGTGCTTGCCCTCTCTGTTCTGCAGAAATGGCATTAATTCCTCCAGCATGAGCACGTGGGCCTCCCTAGTGAGGACATGATTTTTCCAGTTAGGGCTGTCCCTGATGGCAAACCACTGTTTTCCTCTCTGCGTGCTGGATTTCACTGCACTTTTAGCACTTCTCAGCCATCAGTCGTGGTAGGTTTACCTGTTCATCCCCCTTGCTATCAGTTACACTCATTCCTCAGCACCTGCCCACACATTACATACATTAAGATTAAAAATGCAAGACATTATTGTGCTCCATGTCCATCCCCTGGTTTGCCCTGCCCACACTAATGCTGTGCTGGCTCATGGCAAATGGAGCTCTGGCTCTCCAGTGACTTCAGAGCTACTCCTTTGATGAGAGAGACCAAACACACTCAGATGTTTGTGCAGTTATGGAACTGCTGCTGTGAAGTTCAGTGTATTCGAGAGCCTACGAGCCCATCCAACCTGTTTTATAACAGCATTCCCTCCACGGAACCACTTGGGGGTTTCTTTGAGTGAAACCTCCCCAAAATTCAGTATGAGCATCAGCCCTCCTTGTGCTGTTCTTGTGGGGTCACAGCTTCAGTTGTTTCAGAGACCAGCCCTGTATTGCCCCTTTGACTTCATCTTTCCCACGCCAGTCCCTGGCTATTTCACCTGATCTTTATTTGGCTGATGCTGCAGCTTTTCCAAAAAAACAAGCCAGACAAATAATCAGCATTTGAGGAGCAATGCTTGTCCCAGAGTCCAGCACAGAACCAAAAGAGAATGGGAGTGAAATTCCCCCCTCAGGCTGGGATATCCCATTTGAGGAGGGCAGAGGTGGCATGCTAAGCTGGGCTGTTGAGTCATCTCTCAATCAATTAATGAATTAATTAATCATTAATTACAGCCACTGAAATCAGACTGTCCCATTAACCATTGTGTGACTATCTACTGTTTATTCCAACCACAGCCTTTTGTGACATATACTAAAAAAATATCTGTCTGAATTCAGATATGTTTGACAAACTGCTGGTTTTGCAGTCACTGTGACACGAGCGCTGCTTTTATCTGATATTGCATGGTTTCACAGGATAAATGCTGGGCTGCCAGCACCTCCTCTTGCCATTAGCCTTCTTTTCCTCATTAATAACTGACCTGGAGCAGTCAGAGCCACCCCTGAGTTCAAGCAAACAAACCAATCCCCTTCCCCAGGCTCTGAGGCTGAGCAGAGTAGGCAGAGACGTGTCTGCTGGAAACTATTTACAACTCCACAAAGAACAGCTTTTTACTGCATTTCTTTGGCTTCACCCTCTTAGCCATTCCATCCCTAACACAATAACCTAATCCATGCATACCAAAAAACACTGTTAATATCCTGGACCTAGAAAATTAGCCAAAAATCCATGGAAAGATAAGCATAATGCAACACAGATGATTAACATTTGCATTTAGCATAACAGATCCCAGCAGCAACATCTCCTGCCCATTCTTCCCAATTCAGACCAGTTTTGTACATCTCATCTTGGGTTGTATCTGATGAAAGAGCAAAGCTACAGTGAAGAAACAATGCACTAAGAATGTTTGTAATGTAATATGAAAATGGTGTTCAGAATTTTAATACACTGTAATTGACCGCAGTGATTTTTTTTCCTGTGAAAAGATAATTTGGTATGAAAATCGTGCAGTACTTAAATAATGTAATTTTGATAATGACAGTAAAATACAAATTCTGTAAGGCAAGTGAATCATAAACTTTTTCTCATTCAAATGAAGTCTGTAGTATGTCTGAATGCTGTCACTATTCTACATTTTAAAAATAACTCTGCCATGAACTATTATCGAATACTATTATATTTCAAATACATAACAAAAGCTAGTGAAGTCACAATACAAACATGTTGAAATGCCATGTTGCATTTATGGGGGAAGTAATGAATCCTGCGGGAGCGAGTCAAACTTCTTCTTCCAGACAGTTTTATTACAGTTTTTTTAAAGAGCTGAACCTTAGCAACTCCTTCCCCATGATCCGCTGAAAACTGAAACTGAGGTAGGTTTTGACCTTCCAAAGACAAACATGAATTCCGATGGATTGTGGAAGTTCCCTTGCTTGTTGTGTTGTGCCAGGCTTCGCAGACAGAGGGGCTTGATCTGTTCAGGCTCTGGCCACAGCGAAAGCGCACTGTTGGTAAAAATGCACTTTATCGGTGGTGCTGCTCCTCCTCAGACCTTCCCGCCGCATCTTGGGGAGGAAGCGCCACTTCTGAGAGATCCCAGAGGAATTTGGACTCACGGAGTGGTCGGAACGCAAGGAGCTATTCCAGCAATTTCTGCAGGCACATCTAGCTCGGTTAGGGCTTTAATATCTAACATTCCGGCTTTCCTCTCCCCTCGGGGCTGCGTCCTCCTCCCCCTGGCCGCAGACCCGCACGGTCCTTCCCGGCGGTGCGGGGCTTGGTGCTGCTGTCCCCGGGGCTGGCGAGGCAGAGAGGGCGGCAGGTGAGTGCGACAGCTCCAGGTGGGGCTGCTCCTGTGTCACCCGAGGTGATGCTGGGTGGGCGATGGCTTGGTCTTGCCCCCCTCGGTCCCGCCCTGGCACAGCACACCCGGCCCTCCCCCAGGCACCCCGTCCTCTGTCCAAGGCTGCTGGAGACCCTGGACATCCTCTGCTGTTTCCTCGAGTGTCTGCTGGAAGTGGAATATATAAAAATGTTCCCTTCTGCTGCTCTGTTTCTCTCCCAACAGTATGTTTTATATACTGTAAATTCTAGTCCTCACCAAAAATACATCGTCCTGGAAGCAAACTGAGGCAAGCGTTGTCAGCGTGCCCGCGATGTCTTTGCAATTGTGTGAGGTGTGAAATCCACTCGACTGTTCTCACTGGAAGATTTGGAGGGTGGGAGATAAAAAAATGGTTTCACTTCTGCCGAGAGAGCAAGGAGAAGCAGAGACTGTGTATCTCATCCCTGGGACAAGGATGGAGGTAGTTGTGGTTCCAAAAGGCATCCTCAGGAGAAAAAGGAAAGGAACTGGGACAAATATTTTCTTTCTTTCTTTCTTTTCCCATCCTACATGTGATGCACGCAAAGAGACAGTAATGGTTTGTTGCACCAAAAAGTAAAACAAATGGTTGATTGAGTTAAACTAGAGTTTGAAGTAATAAACATGCAGAATATCCCCCAATTCTTACAACAAACTTCTCTAACTCATCATAGAAGCCAGAAACAATATTTTTTGTGGTGGATGAAACCACATTTTTAGGGCTCTTTTGAAAGTGGATTCGAGCTAATTTTTTTCTCTCTTTGAAAATGACAATCTCCTCATAAAGGCAGGCATTAAACTTCGCAGTAGGCAGTTTAGTCGTGAGGGAGGCGTGGGACCCACAACGAGATACCTGCCCTGGTGTCGGTGGTTTCTGGCCTCGCAGCCATTTCGGAGCGTGGCACCAGGAGGCAATCTGCCATGGGGGGTGTCCAGCCTCACACATCGGAGCCGGCCACTGGCGGGACACTTGGGCACCAAAGGTGCCTCTCACAACCAGCTCTTTGTGTGCCCTCCCATCCATCACCTCATCGTCTCCCATAAACACTTATCAAATGGCAGATTGGTGACAAAAATCTCAATGCTCCAGTCGTGCATTTACCCTACAATTCCAATTTCTGACATGCCAAACAGGGGAGTGAGGGGGTATTCAGGCTGTAGGGCCTCCACAGCCCAACCTGCCCGAGTGGACACAGCACGTGTGGGTTTCCAGGTACACCCAGAGCTCAACCACCTCAGATAACCTGTACACGGAATATTTGTACACCTCTCTCTGCTGCTGGCATCTCTAGGGGATAAAAGCAGCCAAAAAGGGGCTGGGGTTGAAAACTGATTGTTTGGGTCCAGGTACAAAGGGCAAGACTCATGCTTGGCCTTGCTGCCTTGTGTCCTTTTATTTGATAAAAGGTCTTCTGGTTTTGTGTGGGAGAAAAAGTACTTTTATGTAGTTTTATTAATTCTGTACAGGCCAGTATTTGGAAGGTCTGAAAAACCAAGACAGAACCAGAAATGTGCTTCTGAAAACGCTTCCACAAGTGTTTACTAAGAAAGAAAGTTGAGTTTGACTTGGCTGTGTTTGTGCTCCTTTTGTTTACTTTGTGTGAATATTTTGGCTAATAGGTTTACGATTAGGGTAGTTTACAGAGACTGCACAATTTAAGCAAATAATTCAAAAATTTCATGTATATTTCAGACTGTCAGACGCAAATGTTCCTGCTGGAACTCTAATTACAAGCCTTGCTGTTTTTTATGTATGTTTTATTATGCAACCGTGACGTCAGGACGGGTGTCTACGCACACGTGGGTTTATGTTTAGTTAGGAGCTACCAGCTCCTGGTTAAACAACAACTGCTCAGAGGGCACCACAAATCACCCCCGTCACTCTCAGCAATTCCAGATATTAAACTTTCAGCCACCCACAAATGTACAGATCCCCAGATCTTTCCATTCCCTGGGACGCTGCCCTTTGCATTAGCCCCTCCCAAGGTCAGTAATCGAGCTGTTGGGCAGTGCTGTGATATGGCTGGGCAGATCAAACGATGCAAGAAAATAGATACTGCACAGTTTTCAAAGAAAACAGAGCAATTTGAACTCGGATCGTGGCAGAGGGAAAACCTATAACAATTTCATTGTTACTCCTCTTAGTGCAATCCTTTATGTGCAAATTATCTTGCAGCCTTGAAATCTCATCTAGAATTTTGTCTTTCAGAACCACTCCCTTCCCATTTTGGAAAAAAAATAATAATCCTGTCCGTGTTTCTATGACATAAACCCAATTAATGTTGGTGGTATATGGAATTAACGCTGCCTGTGAGCAAAGAGCCTCACAATTAAATCACAGATTTGCTGCTGTGCAGGTTGAAGACGTGAGCTTGGCTCAGCAGAGAGTGGGTTTTTTCCATGGTCCATAGATTGTCATTCCATGACTTGTGTCAGCACTACTGCATTAGGCAACCTCACCACTTGCATCAGCTCACATTAATATTATTTTTAAGACAAAATGGTCCCTGCTGTGATGCTGCCACTCATCATCAGAAACAATTGTGCTGCAGAATGTTCATATTAAAGTTAATATATGATAACATTACCATTTGTTTTAATAATTTCCAATGGAAACAACTACTGTTTCAGTGAGTCATTTTATTTTCTTGCATTTCCTGGCAAGCGCTGCAAGACTGTTTAAGGAATAGAAAAACAAGTTGGCTGCAGCTCAGAGCAGAGGCTGCTTCCATGGGCTGTGCTAGGTGGAGAATTCCACTGAAACTAGTGGTCTGCACTGGATGTATTGAATGGGCTGCCTTTTTCAGCTTCTCTTACACTGAAACACTGATTAAACATATTTAATTAAAACTTCAAATTCAAACCAAAGCTCTCAGTCAATATATGCATTTCCTGATCATTCCACATTATGCAATATTTGAAATATTGAAGCTTACTTTAAAAAGGGAGACATAATCGTGTTGGTGTATCTCGGGAAATACATCAGATTTTGTTAACAGTTTGAAGAAAATTGTAAACTGAAGTATACAAAAGTAGTTCTAATTGCTACCCTACCAAGGATATGTCAACAACAACAAAATTTCAAACTTTTGTAAATATTTCTTGGCCCAGTTGAATGTATTTTTTTTTTGGCCACTGTGATCTAGGGCAGTAAACATTTTCACTGTTACCTCTTTCCAGAAGGAAGCAAAACCAATCCGACTCAAAATTGATAGCTGTTGTTACTCCCTTCAGATCTTAATAAGAATGTGAAACCTTTTTTCTTTCAGCTCTGCTTTGGCTCGTCTGGTCTGTATTTCCACCTAAAACAGACAAATTCTGCAGCCATTTAAACCCACCCAACCCTATCGACCTCGACCATACTCTTACCCTGATTTACAGCCTCATTAGGATTTTAATGATGTAAATGGAAGCAGAGTTTGCTCCTAAATCTTCCCTCTGAAGTGAACAGAGCATTCACCTCTGGGTGCAGGATGTGAGAGCTGGGGCTGGGCAGCCCAGGGAGGGTTTGTGGTGCTGGGCTCTCTCCGCGCCCCAGATAAGCAGCCACGCGTTCCTGTGCGTCTTGTAAAACCTTTAACAGCCCCACACATGCATGTACAAGTGCAGCACTGTTTTTACAAGATAGACAACAATTCCTACTCACATATCTTTCTGATGAGGGAATCGAGTCATCAGTCTAAATATATTTGGGGTTACTGGAGTTGCAAGGCTGCAGGAAGAGCAGGCCCTGCCCAGCTCTTGGTACCTGGCGAACAAAACCAGCTCCAGTCCTAAAAATCTCTAAATGGGTGGCAAATGAGAAAGGAGGGAGAGGCTTTATCTATCTATTTGTTTATTTGTTTATAAGAGTTGCCTTAAAGCCTCGACCAGAGCTCACAAAGGAAAAATTCTCATTAACATCAGCAGCCCGAATGAGATCCTGAAAGAGAAAACACCACCTATCATCTTCTGTATCTTCTATGATTTTAAACCAGAAAACATTCATGATGTCTAACATCCTGTATATTGAGCACTGCTACAAAGGATTTAATATTTATATTACACAAATCCCACTCTGCTTAAATGTGTTTAAAGGTGCCATAAGCAGCACGTTTTCTCAGCCCTGATGCTGGTTGTAGCTTGGAGGTCCTTGTAATTCCTCACAGACCCCCATGTCACCCAAAGTCATTCACCTCCCACCATCAAAACTGCACCAGGAAAAAGTACATATTTCCCAACTTGCCCCCAGAGGTTCATTTCCATATAGCATTTTCTTTAAAAAAAAATTTAGAAAAGTAAGGGATGGGGGAATAAGAACAACCCTGTGCATTTGGTTTGGTACATTGGGCTTGGAGCTCACTCAGCCATCGTCATTCCAATGCCAGTGAAACTTTGAGTGTCATGGTTTTTATATATCATTAACAGAGAATAATGCATAATTATATATATATATATATAAAAGAATGACATATAATAAGGCACTGTTGCTGGGGGGGGTTCCAGACCAGGGACACAAATTCACAAGATCATGAGCCCAAGATCAGGCTGTGCTCCATATGGACAGGTTTGAATAATCCTGCACAAGAGGAAGGAGTTAATGACTTCTTGCTTCTATTAAATTAGGGCTGCTTGGGTTTTGAGTTTATTTTAAAGCACATTGAAGCTTGATGACTTTTAGTCATAGGTGAAGTGCTGCAGAGTCAAGAAGGAGAAGGATTTTTAAAGATCTTACATAACTCCAGTGATATTTTTAAGCATATTAATTGGCAGGTGCTTCACACAAACATGGAGGTGACTTTCTGAAAATACAGATCTGCCCCTTGAGCACACGAATTTTATCTGGTGGCTTCTGTCAACAACTGAATTCACCACCTGTAAAAATGAAGAAGAAGAAGGTGCACTCATTTTTAGAAAGAAGTAATCAAGAGGAACTTTTGCTCCCCAAAACAAAATGAAGCTCTGAATAGGAACAGGACCGAAATCAGA
The DNA here is from genome assembly GCA_020086605.1 of Lanius collurio. Classification (NCBI taxonomy): domain Eukaryota; kingdom Metazoa; phylum Chordata; class Aves; order Passeriformes; family Laniidae; genus Lanius; species Lanius collurio. The sequence continues at coordinate 1,026,002 of JACBWW010000065.1, read as the reverse complement.
CAGTTTTCAAACACACAGTGTACAGGTATCCAGCCAGCCCGTGGGTGGTGGCCAGCCCCATCACCGACAGCAGGAAAACGCCGTGGAAAGGAGTGAAAAAAATCCAAGTTATTAACAACAGTGGAGAGAGTAGCTGGTTTTTATTAATTTTCACTCTTTTTATGGGCAGAGCCACCCTCAACGCCCAGCAGAGAGAAACACCCACACCCGCGGGAGGAGCCGGGTGCTGCCCACCTCACCTTGAGGGTGACAGGCACGGCTTTGCACTGTCCCTGTTTATGCCTTAAACGCAGAAACTTGCCTTGGCTGAGCTTTTTCTTTTTTTTTTTCCCCTTTTTTTTTTTTTTTTTTTGTCTTCTGGATATCCTAATTCTGCTGATGCAAAGCACGAGTGAAATTACAGGTGCCCGTCTGCGGAGCAGGATGCTGATAAACAACTCGCCACTTCGCAGTGGCTGGTCACATCTGGAGCCTTTTGGGATGCAAAAAGTACTGGAGGATTATTGCAAAACTTAGAGGCACTTACGTTGCCATAACTTTTGTTTTTAACCTAAATTTGTGTATTTCTCCCCGCCCCCCTCCTCGGTTAGAGGATTTTTTCGAGTTATGTTATACTTATGCAGCCACCCAGCTCAGTCAGCAGCGAGGCAAAGAGTCAGACCTACAGCTCTTGTCAGGAAACTTTTCCAGTTTGACCTTAGACTGAGACAGGCTGGTATAAAACCATGGAACGGTGGATTCTGTGTCATTAATTCCACCATATTTTAAAACTCCACAACCCACAGTCCCCAGCTCTAAGTTGGCCCACGGTGTTCAACACCACTGCGCCGTCTCGAGAGCACAGAAACCCACCAAAAAAAACCCCAAAACCCATGATAAATTTGAATTTTTCTGCCTTTACATTATGATAGTACTTCCATCAGACAGAAAATGAACAGGCACAGGGAGACGGGCGGATGGATCCGCGGTGCAGACTTTGAGGTGCAGAGCCCCTCGCTCTGGCATTTTCTTCCTTGTGCAGTTATTCCTGCATGGAACAGGATGGAGACAGCTCCCAGTTCGACGCAGCCCTCTACCATTTTCCAAAGCACTCAGTTACCCTCCCTTGCTGCAATTCCAGGGGCTGTGGTGAATTAACACCTACCCATAACATCATTTGCCACTCCCGTTGTGCCAGCGTGCGCAGGGAAACACAAAAAGGGCTCGGGGAAGGTTTCGCTCCTCGCATCCCTCGCGCGCATTTTGAAACCCCTGCAAAATTTCCATCAGGTCACTGTAGCAATAATTATGCATGTATGCAGTTAATGTTCCCTGGCTGCTTCTGATCCGCCGTGCCCGTTCCCTCTCCGAGCTCTCCCGTGGAGATCACACGGGCAGCATGGAACACACAGGCTGGTCAGAACTCCACGCCCTGGAAAATCTCTGAGCCCCTGCTCCTGAAGGAAATATTCCAATCAACTCCAAATAAAGAAAAAAAAAAAAAAAAAACACCAAAACACCACAACCCTATATGCTAATCTGCACATTTATTTTTTCCCCCCACTAACGTTTAGTACATGTTAGTGTTAGAAATAGCTGAAATGGCTTTGATGTATTTTTTTGTGATTATCCACAATTTCCTGTTATGTAAGGTATCTCTCAGGAGACTTCAGACTCAAGAATAGGTTGCACTGGGAATTATCACTAAGATCTGGCCCAGTCTGGTTTTCTAGCTCACTGAGCATTGCTGTTGTGCACAGCACTGTATTTTTCCTATACTGTTTAGTCTGTTTATATAAAATATTCACTCTGAAACCGAGAATGCTCCAAATTTATCCTCTAGTGGCACACGTGATCTTTCATGAGAATTCAGTAAAATATAGAGGGTTTTGTTTGGGGTTTTCATGTTTGTTTGTTTTTTGTTTTTTTCTTCAGAGAACATATTGCCAAGTTGGGTCTGGCTTTCTTCCCCCTCCTGTATGAAGGTCAGTGATCATTTAGGACAGATTTCTATCATGCATTTCAGATGCTAAGGCAGTGTCTGTAGCAGGAGACAGGCCGTAATTTATCAGTGACTCTCAAGCTGTTCTGCAGCCCGTTCCTGGCGAGGTGGTGCAGGGGAGCCTGGTTCCATTCACATTCCCACTGGATGAACATTTATTGCTGTGTGATTTCAGCCTCCAGCCCTACACTCTCCTCCCGACCCATCAGGAATTATTTTCCTGAACATTGACAGTTGTGGGAAGAGAAATCTGATCCTTCTTCCCCTTGGCCACGTGCTGCTGTCACCTTTGGGAGCAGTCTTGGGAAGAAGTTGGACATGTGCCTTGGAGCCACCTCCTCCTTCCAAGCGTAACATCAAGCCCGAGATCATCCTTGTTCCACTCCCAGGTGTTTATTGTGGCACTTCCTCCTCAGCTCCACACCTGGCAGTGCCCTCGACTTTGTGTTCTCCTCTTTCTGCCCTCTGACAGCTGCTGCATTCCAAGCCTGTTCTCCCACCTTCATCCTACCCTACTCCTCTAACATAAAACAGCCTTGAACAAAGAGTGCATCTCTCTGTTTGCAAGCATGAGTGCTTTCACAAAGAATTAACAGCATATTCAGGGTTTCTTTCCCATCATTTTCCATAACTTTTTCCCCTTTCTGACACCTTCCATGCACAGAACATTGTGAGACAACTCTTTCACAGCTCCTTGGCTCAGTGCAGAAATACCTATGGCTTTCAGATTTTGCCAGTAAAATGTCTTAAGACATATTTAAGCTGTTAAATGTGTCAAATACATTAATTTTTTGTTAACCGCTCTGGCTAATAACACACAGATTTCCTTTGTGATTTTTGCCCTACCTGTCTGGAGACAACAGGGATTCACTTAATCCCTGCTTTTAGTGCTTTCCTTGCCTCCATCCCAGCACTCCAAAAGGGAGCAGAGAAACTTTCACATTCAGTTAAAACTGACTAAAAAACCTGTACTCCTGACTGAGACACACGTAACAAAACCTTGCAGCACCCTCAGGGGAGCCGGGCGCCCGTGTTGTCACGCTGCTGGCCACTGCCACACATCCTGACCTGCCCTGCACGTGATGCCACATCAGATTTTACCTCACCAAGGAGTTTCTGTTGACCCTGGCTCCTGTGGCAGTGATCCAGAGCTCTTCCAGCAGAGCCCTGGCTAAACACGGCCCCAGCACGGCCCCTGCGGAGCGCGGCACCGTCCTGCACCGTCAGCAGGCAGGGAGCAAGAACCACCAGGATTTACAGCTCTCCAGATCCTGATGATTCATGGGCAAAGCCAGAATTAAATCATGCCATATCAGAGCTATCCACAGCCCTCCCACCCCTGTCACAGGCTGCAATATTTCCAGACTCCCCTCATAGTGACAGGGGCCAAACATCACCTGTGCTGCTCGCTGACCACCCCTGAGCAGGAGCCACCACCAGGGTCTCAACCACAGCTTTGCTGTTGGTGGGCTGAGATTCTGCCATGGAAAAGCCAGTGAGGAGTATGGCATGCAGATTTACAGATGTGTTTGAGAAAAGAATGCTAAAATTAAAGGCTGCTGTTCAACAAGGACACACCATGGTTTGGTGTGGTGGTGCAGGAGCTGCATCCCAGCAGATGAATTTCCCTCTTACTACTCTCTCAGGCAGCTCTGGGGTGCTGGGATGCTACCCTTGACTCTCAAGTCTTTCCTGACAGTGCCTGTGGTACCTCTGTGGATTGGTAATGGGTATCATGAACATGGTTACAGGAGGGGATGCAAGGGTTAATGGGTGGCTGGCATTTCTCCTCCACTTTGTGGTCTGCTGAGCACACAGAACATCCTCGTGCCAAACTCAGCATGTTTGGGAGCCCTTATCAGAAAGAAATCTAAACTTGGGCATGGAAGACTTTTGGCAAAATGGGGATCCCTCTGAAAAGATGTGATTGCAGGGAGTTCCCTGATGCTGAGACCATTTGTGACAGGGAAACAAACACCTCTGTGGCTTCCCAGCTCCACCCCAGGAGGGAAGCCTGGGACTCGTTGCCAGCAGCTGGATGGGCACACCTTACAACACAGTACTTTACCTGGCACTTCAGTACCCAACCCCTTTTTTTTGGGTACCACCACGAGTGGAGCCCGTCTCGTTTACACAACACTTTGAAGAACTAAAATGCTGTGCAATTAGCAGTGATGTTGGATTGCTCAGGCAGGATCAGGGCTGCGCTGTGCTAAGCCCTTCCAGACGGGTAGATAAAAGTCTCTGATCCATAAAGTAGACAAAGCATTAGCAGAAACAGAAGAGATGAAGCTGAAAAAACAGAAGAAAGCCGGGACAGCAGCTCACAAGTTTGTGCAGGCTGAGGGGCCGGCAGTCATCTCACACGGCACGGGGAAGGGGACAAGGAGAGGTGGCTCTGCTTGGCCTCACAGAGCACTAACTCTTATTACAATCACTATCAAAGCTGGAGGAAATTGCAACCATTTTATTGTTGAAACGTACAGAACGTACAAAGCTTCCCCAGCATCCATAAACAGTTAAATATATTAGAAAACAGAGGACAAGAGCTTGCTGTTGTTCTTCAGCCTCAACTTGTATTGCTTCCAGTGGCCATTTCACCTCAATAAAGACAGAAGGATCCAGGCACAATGTTTTTAATTACAAGTGGCATTTGTAAGCCTTCTGTGGTAGGTGCCCAATCCAAAAAAGTGACTTCTCTTTGGACTTTGGCATTATGGATGCTCTGTGTAGAAGACAGGCTGCAAACTGGATTCCATCCTGCTTTAATAATAGGTTCATGATCCAAAAAGGAACTTTAAACACTTTACTTCAATATTCAGACTTGAAGTTTTCTCTCTGTAAGGGGTTTTATAACCAGGCAATAAAAGACTGCCTTTGAAAGTTGGCTTGAAAGGTCTTAGGAAAGCTGGGGATTTTTAGATTTGAAGCTTCTAGTACTTAACTGCTGAACAAGAGATAAACAAATTGGCAGCTTGCACGAGCAAATCTGCCCTGACCAGGTGAGACAAGTCAAAATGGAGTCAACTTTGCACAGTCAGAGCGTGCAGGATGCTCCTGTGCAGGAACACTCCCAGCTGTGCTTGCTGCAGGGTGGAGCAGAGGGGAGGGGAGCTCCTGGCATGGGGTTTGGTGGGGCACGGCACCTGCAGGGAAAAGGCCCCAGAACCAGAGGGAAAGGAGAGACAGCAGACAACACATGCAAAGGAGAGGACCAAGATGAACTCTGAGGTCTGGTTTCTGCGTGGCAGATGGCCAGGAGAAATATTTCCCTGCTGGGTGGGTAAGGGCTCCCCTTCTGCCGAGGTGTAACCAAACCCCACTGAGGCTCCCGCGAGCTTTCCAGGAATTGGCAGAGACCGGGGGAATCCATGTGGAAAAAATCCCAGTTTTTATCCAAATGAGATGTAAATGTTCTGATGGATGAGCTATTCACCATCTCCTTTGAGAATACTGTTGGACATTCACCACTAGGAGTTTTCCCTTTATTTCAATGACTTATTTATACTATTGATTTCCACACAGTTTGCCTAGTTATGCCATTTTCTCTGCAGTCAGCTATTCTGTATGAGCCCCAAGGATCCATCTTTCCCTCAGGAAGCTCCTCCAGGAGTCAGCTGCAACATCCCTGAATTGACTGGTAAAAGCCATTTGTGTTTGTATTCTCATGGCCTCTGAATGCTGGGACCTTGCCAAACCCTCATGGTTGCCTTTTAACCAAGCTATTTTTACTGTATATATAAAAAAAACATAAATCCTATCACATCAGCATCTGGACATTTTGCTTTGCTCCTCCTCTAAAATTACCTCTGTTTGTCAATACTTTTTCAGGATGATGCCTTCAGAACAAGATGTCAAACCACAGCAGAATATTTTATGTAACGTTTCAGTGTCACTTTTTCTGGACATGATGGAACAAAACAGTCTTTGCATAGTGTGGAATTTGAAAAAGGCTCTCTTTAGTGAGAGTCCCTAATGAATACACTGCTCAGAGAAGGGAAATCTTAGGACTTGTTGGAAACTTGGGCACTAAACTCAAGATCCACAGAAGATTTTTTCTATAGTAAGAAAACACCAACAAAGAGAAGAGTGGGTCAGAAATAAAAATTTAACCTGAAGGAGGTTTAAAAAGAGGGAACACAAAGTGTATTATGGAGTGAGGTGGGAGCTACCTCAAAGATGAGGCAGGTGTGTGGCTGCAGGCAGAGGGGAACATGCCCACAGCCTGCCTTGCCTGCTCCTCCCAGAACAGGTCTGGTCAGCCTGGACAGCAGCTGCTCCTTCCCTGCCACGTCCTGGGAGTGAAGGGAAGGTGTCTGAGCTGCGGTGCAGGAATTCCTCAGTGCCTTGGAGAGCCATTGTGTCCTTAGGCAGCCAGGCAGGCAGCCCTTCTGTGGAGAAAAGGGAATGTAATTGTATAACCATTTCTATGGTGACAAGGAGGGAGAACATAACTTTGAGATGTTTAGAATAATGATGTGCCTAAGCAAGTGCATATTTCGAAACCCCCTGCTCGTGCATGGAAAGGTCCTGGGCAACTTCAGGCAGTGAGGAGCGACAGTCTTCCATAAACCTCCTCACAGCAGCCTGGAAATTAATTTCCAGAAACACAGCTGACCACAGAGCAATTTTAGCAGTAGTTTTTGCTGAACCCTTTGTGGTAAACAACATTGTCAGTCCAGTACGGAGTGACCAGACTTCCAAATGAAGGGCCAGGTCTTCAGGCAAGTGTGGGAACACCACAGTGAGCTCCAGCATCCTTCGTTCCAGGCTGCACTGACCCCTGAATTCCCACTCCAAGTGCAGCTTCTGGAAAAGCAGAACAGGCTGTACTCACTCACATTCACTTGCTTCCTGAACTCTCTCTGAAAAATAAGCCCAAAAATATTTCCAATAATTCAATTTTAAAGGGATCGTCCAGTCCCTACTTGCCAACAGATAATGATTGTCTACAAGTGGTAAACAAATGGTTTTGGTAACTTGGGATGTGGAATGTGAGGCTTTCCTTGGGAAATGCAGTTGATTGGATTCAAATTCAAATTGCAAGACAAGAACCAAGACCACATATGTATGTGTATATATATATACACACATATATATGTATATATATATATAGACATGTATATATATCTCTGTGTGCTCCAGGAAAGATGCATCAGGTTATTTTTAAAAGGAATAGGAATAGATAGGAAAGAAATAGAAATAGGAAAGAATGGGGTGAACCTTGCCTTCTCTGGGTTTTTATATGGCCTTGCATGAACTGATTTTCTTGACAAATCTTAAAAAAAAAAGATAATATAATCACAGAACATTTTAATAGCTTCAGAAGATAGTGAATTGTGTGAAACACGTTGGCCATTTCTATGCCTTTTGCTTTGGCTTTAGCTTTGGTCATTTTAACTCAAGTCTTGACATGGTTGGCCTCCAATGAACACTGAAACAAAGAATGTAGGACATGTCTTTGGAGTGCTTCTCGTTGTGTAAGACATTGCTCGTGTCTCAGATAGCTTGGACGATGTCACCAAGCTTGTCTGATTCCCCTTCTGTTTCTCATAAACTCACACAATACTGCAGAGTTAGGCTTCTATCCTCATGCAGGGAAATATCCAGACCCATCCAAAAGATTGTTTACATTGACATCAGAGAAGATGGAAAACAAATTATGACATTTGTGTTTGTGTTAGGAGCCAGATAGCGCTGGAACCATGGAAATCAGGGACAACATTCAGATTGGATGCTAGTATCTCTAAATCTACTTTTTATTTTCAAGCAGACCTAATCTGGGGACCTTGAAACAGTTTATTAGTCCCCTACTGTTCTGACATCCATCTGTCCACATACTTCCCAAATGAGGAGGGCTGTTGAAGATCTACAGATATGTATGATGTAGGTTCACTGGCAGGGTTTAAAAGAAAGAATTTCTTCACTGTTTCCCTGATGTCCTTCAAAAAAATTTGAAGTTTGTTGTTTTCCTTACTCCCTAGCAGCAATCCCTAGTCCTACATTGCTCCAAACCATCCTGGTTTCAATGGGAAACTCACTCTTGAGCAGACAACATGATCAGACCTGCTGCAGCTGAATTTAGCTTGTGTTGTTTCCCTAGACAGGACAAGCACCTATGGAGGTGAAAGGGGATTCATGAAATTCAGTGAAAGAAAAAAAATCCCACTCTAAAAAAAAAACAAAAAACAAACAGGTATTATTACTTAAAACTAATTTTAAAGATTTGGCATGTAGGGAGTAAGACAAATAAAATATAAAGAGAATCTTCTTATTGCAGATTTCTTTGCCAGATTAATTTGTCATTTCCACCAATGTGCAAGTTACCTTTAACACCAGCAGCTTTTTTTTAAAAAGGGCTGTGTTTGTCAGGATTGAATGTGCTCAACCTGCAGTATCAAACCCAGAAAAATTCTCACGAGCAGCCACTGATTGATGATGGAGACGTGGAGTGTTTGGGAAGCCACATCACTGCCTGCTCCTGATTCCCCTTGAGGCAGGGAGAAATCAGGGCCAAACTCTGTAAGGAATGGTTAAAAAGGGAGATCAGGGAGCAAGCTGGCACATGGAAAAGAACTGGCTCTCCCTGATTCCTTGGTATTCCAGGCAACTGAGGCATCTTCTCCCAGTAAAATATTTTTATCCACACAATCCTAAATAACATTTTTTTTCCATTCTAAGGTGGGACACTTTGGGCTTATGAGAAATTTGGGTACACTGAACAGAGAATGCTTAAAATCCTAAGTATGACCCAGACTTCTTGCCAAGAACACAGCTCTTCAGAACCACTGGAAAGGACTGGGGCAGACTGAAAAATGGCATTGGAAGGACCAGCTGTGCAGGGAAATCAGGACAGTCTCTTTAAGAAGAGGTTCATGATCAGACAGAGATGCCAGTCTCAGGATTGCTACAAGGGTTTTGTGCTGGGCAAAGAGAGCAATAACAAACTAAAGAACTTTTGGCATTTCAACTTTATTGAAAAAGGGTACAAAGGAACCACCTCTGGATATTGTAAAACTCACAAATAAATTCTTTACAGCTGCACGAGGAAAGATAACAACGAGAGCCTGATATTTCATTCCTTGCACAGTAAAAAATCCCATTATAGCCAATGCAGTTAGGGGGGCACCAGCTCTACTCTGGGAATTCTATATAACTCCTGCCTCCTTCTGAACCAAAACCCCCCAGGCTAAGGAGGGAGATTAAAAAGCCCTTCTCTTCCATATACATGCCCTTCCACATCCCTGTTTGCTGGGCAGTGTCTGGGATTGAGTGAGTTGTCATAATGGGACACGATGCCCTCCCAGGCCACAGAGGAGGCTTCCCAGACCTGCCTCCCTGCCCTGAACTCCTGTCTGTTAGCAACAACCACATAAAAAATGCACATCTTCCTCTCTCACCAAAGTCCACACCTTGGGATGCACTGGTCAGTCACAGCTTATGCTGCTGGAAGAATATTTTGGGTTTTGTTGGTTTTTTTAAGTGCAGGAGAAAATGAAGGGGGAAAAAAAAACCAAAACCAGAACATGAAAGGAAATGGAAGGAATTAAAACATCTCTGCTTCTCAAGGCCACTTTTAAATCACCAGGGAAAAAAGGGTACCACAGGTCAGGCAAGCGTCATGAAACTGGGCTATAAATTGTGACCGTAAAAGAAGGATATTTTAAACAACACAGTTTGCCTTAGATTTCAGGCTCCTCCTTACTCAGATATCCTAGGAAAACACCATGCCAGGCAGCAAGTATGTGGAGAACTCAACAGGAGAGAACAGATGGGAGAAGCCTCTGTTTGTTTCACAGCCCTAAGGCATCTTTGTTCCCTTGCTCAGGACTGGGTTTTGTAACCACCCCGCTCGGACCAGGGCTGGGCTCTCCCCACAGACCCACAGCACCACATCTCCCGGGACACAGACACCACCTGGGCAGAAACACAGTGGCTTCAGCCCCTAGAACAAACCTGCCTGTGTAAACAGATCTCTCAGGGATGAAACAAGAGGTGAGAGGAGCTTGTCCTGTTGGGCTCCCTAAAAAACACCACCAGGCTTAGACTCAGGAAGGGCAGCTCAAAAACCAGCAGAGAAGTCACCAGCAGAGGTTTTTGTTCAAATATACCATTGCCCAGAAATGGAGAAGCAAGAAACATTTTGGAGCTCTCACTTCAGTCCCATGACTTCTGTAGGTTCTCAACAGGGCCCCACAACCCTGTGGGCACCAAAGAGCTCCTTCGTGCCAGAAATCCCAGAAAGGGATCCCAGCAGTCCCTGGAGGCTCTGATTTGGGGTTGTCCTCCCTTATCCACCACACCAAATTCCCAGCACCTGGCTTAAAGGAAAAAGATTTTGAATAAATCCTTTAATGAAAAACAAAAATGACAATGTGCTTAACCTTGGTATTTAACTTCAAATTCTTGCTGAGTTTGTCTGGATGTGAAGCAAGGACGGACCTGAAGTGGAGATACATCACAAAACAGACTGGTGGTGCTGGTTAGTCCTATTCAGCCACTTGTGACAAGTAATTCTTGACAAAATTTGGTATTTTCCTTCTCTTAGAACCCAGAAGTGATTATTTCCTTCTACCCATACCTCCCCCAGCATGCTGATATCAGGGCACTTGATAAAGTATTTCAGAAGGGAAGTCTGCATATTTGTGTGGTATTAGTTTCTTAGTTAAATAAATAATTGCAGATACATCAGTGATGTGGATTTTTTCTATCCTGAATTTTCACAAGTTGGTTTCATTTGACACCATTAAATGAAAAATTTAAAAATTGAGCTCCTCTTGGTTTGTAGTTCATCCTGGAGTTCCACAAAGACAGTTTGAGGATAGAGACCTCAGAAAAGGAAACGATGAAGCAGAAGTGTAGAGAAGAGAGGAGAGAGAAAGGAGAAGAATTTGTTCTTTCCATTAATATTAAACTGTCCATTTCCCAGCTGCAGGCTCGTGGAAAGGAGACTTCTTGGTTATTACCCAGTAATTCAAACCTTACAAACCCATCTCAGAACACACAAAGACAAGGTAAAAAAGGATTTTTTTATTGCAGTTTCATGAAATCTGATCCCCAGCAGAGCTTGGAGAATTCACTAAGCTTTTGAACACATATGCAGACTGGTATCAATTTCTTTTTTTTTATTTCTTCCTTACCAGATGAACAATATATATGAACAATATCACGTGTGTGTGTGTTGAGGGAAACAAAACATACATAAGCATAAATTAATGAATAATGCTGTGATTTCCTTTTTTACTTTTAACACTGCTCTGGGGCAGCTGTTAAACAATCAGTCAGACCTGGTACAGCTTTGATTTGACATGTGCCAGTGCTTTTTATCATCACCACCCCCTCCTTGGACCACAGGTCCAAAACAGAGTGAAATTCTCTCAATTTTAAATATATTCTTAGCTGAACACGACAACCTCAAATGGTTCATGAAAAGCAGAAGAAGCTCAAATCTTGTTGAAAACCAGTGAAGGCACACTCAGTTATCAGAGTCCACCGGCACATTTTCTATTCACTGAAAAGCAGAGCAAGCCCACAGACAATTGTTTTATTTTCTGTGATTCCTGAGATCCAGAGAAGTTAGTTCCTTGGAATACTAAGCCCACAAAACAGGCTGGAAAGATCTCCATCCTCTATGGGTTACACTCTTCCACAAAGGTAGAAAAGCTGCACAGAGGCTTGGATGTGCTGATAGAGTGTGGCTGATATGGTACAGCACAAGGATGGCACTTAATTCACCAGTATGTGCTCAGTAAATATGTGGAGAGAGAGAGAGAGAACCATTTTATTCATCTTTTGAGTTAGGTATGAACTTCTAAAGCAAAGACCTACCCAGAGAATAGAACATCACGCATGTTTGTTTTATAAAACTGTGCAAAGGTTTGCCAAAGCTGTCACAGTGTTACAGCTTTGGCCATTTATTTTCCCAGATCTTCACTTGGAGTGTCACTGCTTGCTTTGGAGTCTCTTTTTTATGAGCAGACTTTAATAAATGTAAAAATCTTGAGCATTCTGAAGAGGTTATTTGCCCCAAATTGTGGTTAGCTCCAGGCTAAAGGGGAAGCCTTTCTGCTGTCATACTTGTGCAGCCTGAGTCCTGCCAGGCCCACAGCCCACTGCAGGCAACCTCATCAGTGCAGCTTCACAAAATTGCATTTTGGCTAATCCTAAACCCAAAAGAAACAAATGTGTTAAATAAGCCTGTTGAAGTCGACAGCAGCCTGCATATGTCAAACCAACTCGGGAATTATCAGCAACTCCATACTGGGATCAACCTTTTCCTGCAACATATTGCTGAGGGTAGTGACCCTGAAAATAAAAGCAATTTTGATGCTGCTAATGTGATTTCTGGCTGGGCTTTTTTTCTTTTTCTTTTTTTTTTTTTTTTTTAGCACAGCACTAACTGCTAAAAGTGGCAGCTAAGGCGCTACAGCAGCAAAGTCCTTTGTCACAAATCCCTGCACCCACATCATGCAAAGATAGATCTGCCCAGATCTGCCCATGTGGAGCTTCATGTGGGATCTGGGTCCCATTTAGCCTCACATCCACGTGTATCCCCAGTTTCCATGCTGTTCCTCTCCTGGTTACTGCTGCACACAGCACAAGGAGCCACATTCCTGATGTGACACATCACTGAACCAGCAATGGTGACTTTCAGCTATCCTTCAAATGATTAATAACTGAGGCTATGTACTATTTTCTCTTACTTCTTTTTCTTCCACAGATTGGGTTTTCTGGTGAAATATAATTTTCATCAGATGGCTTAAAACAACCAGCTAGCCAATGAAATCAGGGAGATGTCACACGCCGAGGGTGTTTGTGTATATGTAGACATAATTTTAACCCAATTACTAAATAAATTTCACCAATGAATGTATCAATTCCCATTCTAGAAGTTAAAATGTGTGACTGGGGAGAAGAGGAAGACTGGTTTTGAACTTTTCTTCTTGAGAGCCAGCACCGAAAGGCACACGTGAGTGTGTGTGTGAGAGAGAGGCTGTGACAGCCCCTCCAGTGGAAACAGCACCAGGGAGAGCTGAAACCACATGAAACACCAGAAAATGAAGTCATGGAAGAAACCAGTACCCACAAACGTGTTTTTTTTCCATTGTAAGGTTGGGGCTGTGTGGCACTGGGTGCCCCATACAGATAATTTCCCCTATTCTGAGCTGCACGTGTGTGCAGTGTGCAAGCAGGCACAGCACAGCCAGTGAGAGCAATAAACCCATGGAAGGCCTGCTCTTAGCAAGTTCTGCTTCCAAGCTGATCCTACTCGTGTTGTCTCTGGCCCCTTCATGGATGAACTGTGTAAGAAGAGGCAGCCAAATCATCCTGGCTCCTTCTGCAAGTCTGGGAGGGAATTGTGGCTCCTGCTGGAAGCAGAAAGTGCAGGGGGTTATTGGGTTATTGATAAGCCTTTCTTTGAGACCCAGAATCATAGACTATCTCAAGCTGGAAAGGACCCACAAGGATTATCCCTCCCTACCCCTGAGCCATAATTACCTTTTTTTCCTCCTGGGTGGAGATGAGGGGCAAATAAAGATTTTGTTTTGACCTACGCATTCCTTCTCCCTCCATTCTCCAGAAAAGATTTAGGGCTCATCCAATCACCTGAGCAACCCCAGCTCATCTGTATGGCACAAGAATGAAAGTCTGCAGAACGACTCTCATAGTTAGACACTCCACAGGAAGATTAAACACTCTACAGAAGGAAGAGGGATTCCTCAGAAAAGGCTTCAAAGCTGCCTCGGTCACGTATCTGTTGAAAAAGACAAAACAAAAGCCTCTCTCTCCTATGATATCTTGCCCAAAAAAATCTTCCCAGCTACACAGCAATAAGTATGGATAACTAGAATTAAAATAAGGGAATACCATTTACTGACTTATTTTCCAGAATGGCCCTTTGTTAAAGGGCTGTGTGAAACCTGCCACTTAGATTATTCAAAGAATTTGAAGATCAACAGAATGGGCAGAAAAATTATGATCCTGTAATGTGGCATTGTTTAAGTCAGTCCTGCACAGCCACACAAGCAATGTTTCACTGCAGATATCCTTAACATCAATCCATAATGTAACTAGCTGCAGCAAGAGAGAGGGAAAAAAAAAAAACCACCCAGTTTGGAGCTATCCTATATCTCAGACAGGGTGATATAACATAACATATGTTTTAAAATGATAAAGACTTCCAAGAATAAGACACAGTTTCCAGAATAATATTCATACACGCCCAAACAAAAGCAAAATCCTGTAATAATTGAATAATTGCAGTTTTCTCTATCCAAGAAAAAGTTAAAGGGAAAAAAAATCCAGCCCAAATCAGCCCTTTTCAGTGGCTTAGCTGGTCAACACTCTTATGTACAAAGCCCAGTGCTCTTCCCTAAAACCGAAGAATTAATCAGCATTATGTAAGAGATTTTTATAACACTCTAAAAATACATTGTGGATTCCTTTCCAGTGTTGGACTGAGAAGCTTTAAAGTACTGCCACCCCTCATCCCCTTTTGTAACAAAGGCTGGATCTTCATTTCTGATATTGGAAACTTGAATTTTGTCTCAGCGCTTGTGCCTCAAATCTCATTAATTACAGCGCTGGCCTCATGAGATACAACTGCTCCTGCTGGGAGCAGTGTTTGTGCTCGGAGTGACGGGAGCAAGGGCAGGGGTACGCGGGCATTGTACGTGTATCACCGCTCCCGGGAAGAATTACCGACACACCGAACTTGGGAGGACTGTTTGGGTGGGGGTTTGCGTGAATTTACCTGCTTACGAAGCAAACTTTTGTCCCCACGGGATGGGGTTTTGTTTGTGTGGTGCTGACAGATACCACCCCTCGACAGCATTCCTCCCGAGGCAGAGGTAACACGACCCTGGCGAATCCGCAGCGCCCTGAGAGCGCCTCGCTGCTGCTCTGTGCCCCGTTCTTCACATGCAGGATAAATAAGGGTTAGCACCATTTCTGCGTTTTCCACTGAAGGATCTCTAAGCAAAATTACCAAGTCATCACCTGAATGTTAATGGAGGCTTGGGAAGCAGACCTGTGAAGAGAAGGAGTTTTAGCGTTTAGCATTTACCGGGGCCATCCTGCTCGTGCCCCGGGGCCCATCCCCGCCCTCCCGAGGCTCATCCTGCTCTGCCCCAAATCACCATTCCGTGGGCGAACCCACAAGGTATTGGCGGCCCTTCAGGCAAAGTAAACCACAGGGATGCAAATAAATCACATGAAAAACGGGAACAAAGCATTTTCAGCTGCAAAAGTCCCGTCCTGGGATGCATATCCAAAGGACATTGCCGCTATCTCACCATCACATTTTTGGGAAACACCTCAACGTTGTCTTTTTCAAGAAGAAAACTTCTCCCCTCGCAGGGCTGACACAACACCGACACCGCCGTTTTCTCGGAATATCCCCCCACCCTTCAAACCACAAACAACTCAACCAAAACTATTGATTCAAACAGAACGGGAGGTTCGGAGGATTGTCTTGCCCGGGAAGGATTTCGCCACTGTTATCAGTTTCGTGTGAAAGCCCTGCTGATAGCACGGATGATGGGCGGCAGAGGGAAGCCTTGGAGGGGAGTTACTCATCGTGTCTGATGGGTGATAAGGGCCCTTCCCCAAGGGCAGGCAAACACTCAGACGAAAGTTGTGCTCTGGGTGATCCGTATCGAAGTGCCAGCTGCCTCTGCAGCTTCACCGAGGCTGTCCACGCTCACTCCTTTCCTTGCTTCAGCAACCTCCTGTTTTTTACATCCTCCCCACAGCCCGAGTCCTTCCTTGCCCTCTGCCCTGATTCCCTCTCTGTCTGTCTCTCTCTGTGCCATGTCCCGCTGTCCGAGGTCGCTCCGGGTGCCACCAGCCGCGTCCGGCCCCACCTCAGCTCGGGGCACAACCCGAGTGAGAATCACCCTGCCCCAATGCGGGCAAAACGCCTCCCTTTGGTTCGCTCCTCAGGAGCTCCTCAGGTCCTCTCCCTGGTCTGTACCCTCCTCAGCACCCAAATTCACCTTGAATTATGCTTTTACTTTCCTTTCTCCTCTTCGCATCCTTCATTTCCTCATACTTCATTTCCTCTGTCGACTTCTCCTTCCCTTCCACTCACTCCTTCCTCCCTCTTTTTCTCCTTTCCCACTTTCTCCTCATAGCATAACCCGCTTCCTCTGGTTTCCTGGGTGTAGCTCGGGAGCAGGAGCCTCGGTCCCAACCAGGGCGAATGATGTCAGCCTAATTTACTTCCTTCCCCAGATCCACTCCAACCACACTCTCACACTGCTAATAAAAATAAAAAAAAAAAACACATATAATGGGGTGAAAGCCCAAGACAACCAACTTTGGCACAAAATGTCTTTTGTTGCCGTGTGCTTTAAACTGATGAATTATTGCAGTGGCTTCCAAGAGCACACACATCCCACACAGCCCACGCCGGGCAGGGAACTGCCACAAGCACCTCGGATTCTCCAGCCTCTCTCACTCCTTCCTGTTGTCTCTGCTACTCCCTCGCTAATTTGTTCCAGCCGCTCATTAATACTCTCCTAATCCCCCCTCCCCAGTTTCACCTCACCAACCATTCCCTTCGCTCCGGCAGCTCAGAATCCAGAGGATGTTTTTTTCCCCTTGCAGCTCCAACAATGATAAACAGATGCTGGTGGTCTACGTCTGGCACAACTTCCCTGCTCGAATTTTGGTCGGGTATTTCATGGGCCTGGTTGTTCCCGACATTTCCCTGCCAACACGGCGGGGAGGTAGATAGGTGCTGGGTGCGTTTGCAACCTGGCCTGACCAAAAAAAATAAAAGAGCTGGGCATTAAAACACTTAAATCATCACAACACTGAAAGCCCCCCTCGCACGGGGCACACATGGGAGTGGGTTTACAAGGTTAGTCGTAGTTTAGACATAAGCAGGCATCACTACCTGCAAAATTTGGGACTGTGGTTGAGGAGGAAGAGCAAAAAATTCCAGAGCTTCTGGTACTTAAGAGAAATCAAGTAACAAATGGCCCCAGTGGCTGCTCTCTCTCTCCCCTCTCTGCGGAGCACGCAATTATTGCCATGTAACTTTAAAAAAAATCAAAGCATTTCCTTGAATTTTCTTCAGACCGTGGGTGTTTTTTATTTATTTATTTATTTTTTTAAAAATTTCCTTAAGCTCCTCTAAGACACGCTGCCTAGGTTCAGGAAATGTTTCCTCCCCACCTCCAGCCGCCAAAGGCCGCCGGCGGCTCTCGCCCTCCTCCGTCGCCGAGGGGTCCCTTCCCCGGGGGGCACCCCACGGGTGGGGGCCCTGAAGGGACCCTCGGTGCGGAGGGACGTTCGGGGGTGTGTTTGGGGGTGCCGTGCGGGGCGGGGGGCTCGGAGGTGCGGCGGGCACCGGGGGCGGCCGGGGCGGCGGTGCGCGGGCGGAGGCCGGGGCCGGGCGGCCGCGAG
>JACBWW010000065.1:787625-1008214 GCA_020086605.1 Lanius collurio | reverse complement strand
CGTGACAGTCGGGAGCTTCTCCGCAGGCATGTACGGCAAAGGCAAGAGCAACAGCAGCGTCCCGTCCGACAGCCAGGCCCGCGAGAAGTGAGTGCCCCCCCCCCCCCCCCCCCTCACAAACTTCGCGGCGCTCGGGGCCCGGCCCGCGGGAAGGGGGCGCGGGGGGCAGCGGCCGCGCTCGGGGGGTGCCGGCGCCGGGACGCGCTGCCCGCGCTCGGGGGGGGTCACGGCGGTGTTCCCCCGGCCCGCCCGGGACGCTGCCCCGCGGTGCCCGCGCCCCGGGCCGGCCCCGCAAGGTGCCGGGACCCCTCCGGTAACAAAGAGCCTGGGGAGGGGGGCCGGGGCCGCGTCCCAACTCGCCGCCTCGCAACTTTTGCCCGGCGCCGCCGCGGCCCCGCATTGTTCGCTCTCGGGGGGCTCCGCGCCCGCCCCGGAGCACAAAGGGGGAGCGGGCACCGCGCTCCCCGCGCCCCCCGCCCGGGGCCGGCCGGGCTCCCGCTGCCTGCCCAAACTCTCCTGCTGGTTTTATTATTTTTCATTCCCAATTGCGCACAAGCCGCCCGGGCGAGCCGCGCTCCTGGGTTCTCCTGCCCGCTGCCCGCCGAGCGGAGCGGGGAGAGCCCGACGGGGAGGGCTGGGGGTGCCCCCAGCCCGGGCACCACCGGGGAATTAGGGAGGAAAAGACAGTTTTTGGGAATGGACGGCGTCTCCCCAAGTTGTCTGTAGCGGCTGCCACTTGGCGTGACCGAGGCCGGTTTGGCACGGTGGGGGTGGAGGGGGAGGAAAAGCCCGTGCGAGGAGGAAGAGGAGGAGGAGGGGGACGAAGTGTATCGGAGGTGGGAAGAAGGTCGGGGTAAGGGTGCTGAGGGGGTCCGGAGGCGGAGACCTCCGTCCAGAGCCCAGGTTCACACCTCTCTGTTCCAAAAATCGCATCGCTCCAGAGCTGGTTCAGCACCGGGATCCGCGCTCCGGGCACGGCCGAGGAGTTTCCCTTCAGGCAGCTTGTCTTGAACCTTCACCTAAAAGTTTTTTTTTTGTTTGTTTGTTTGTTTGTTTGTTGGGGTGTTTTACTTTTTTTGTGTGTGTGTATGTGTAGGTTTGGGTTTGGTGGTTTTATTTGGTTTTTTTTTTTTCCCTTTTTTTTTTTTCCTAATGTTGGGTTAGTTCTTTTCGTGCGTTTTTATTTTTGGTTTTGTTCGGTGTTTTTTTTTTTAAAGGGACTTCCTAATTCTAGAGGCTGGCATGCACGCTTCCTGCAACAGTAGCAGGCCAGGCATCTCTGTTTCTAGAGGAGAGAGATGTGGTAGGGGAAATGTAAAGCATTTGACAATTTCACACCTAACTTTGCCACGGGAAAGTGGAGGGAGGCAGGGGCAGCCCTGACGGGAAGCGTTAATTGCTGAGATGGAGCGGGAGACACAACTTGGGCTCTGAAATCTGATCAACTAGTGGCACTCCTTAGTTCCAGTGGAGGGATAATTTTAAAAATAATTGCTTAACCGGCTAGTGGAAGCACTGTTTATTTGTCTTAGCAAAATAAGGGAATTAAACCATTTCCTTGTGCTACATGGTTGCTGGTGTTTGTCAATACACTTGGTAAATCACTGAAGGGCTCAGTGGGATCTCGCAGTGGGACTGGAAACAAATCCATAGGGCTGCTGTGTGTCGGATCAGATGAAGATCATGTTGTTTTAATTCTGCCTTGCAAAAGCTACCCGGTGTAAGCCACACGCACAAGTACTCTGGTCGCGGGGCTGAGACTTTAAACAGTTTTCAGTCGTCTTCTTTCATTGTAGCTGATTTTTCTTCGGGGTTCTTGGTGCTGTAAAGCACATAATATTTCCTTTCGTCTGAAAATGCTTAATAATTTTCAGGGCAAGCTTGCCGAACTGACTTATTGCCAAGTAGCAACTGCCCTCCAAAGTAAAGTTCTGAGGACCTGCTAGATGGTGCTGTTCGATTTAAATACACGTTGTCTCCCACTCAGAACTAACAGCTGGAAATGTGGGCTTCTCACATGTAGCTTCTTTTATGCAAAACACTGAAATGGTTTGTTTTCACACGGTGGACCTGACAGGTCAGAAACTTTATGGTCGCATCTACTTACAAATGAACTCAGCTGGGAGTTAGAAACATCCTCTTTCTCCACACTCATTCTTCCATCAGTGAAAAAAAAAAAAAAGAGAAAAAAAAAGCTTTTAGACTTGCTTTGTGATGTGGAATACCATTATGTATAGTCTGCATTCCAGATTTTTTGGTATTACATGTGTTAAAGTTTCTTTTTTCTGATCAGATCACATCCTTGCCATTTGCATATTCTTTCTGACTTTCAAAAAAACTGTGACTGCATGTTTTTTTTCTCTTAGGAGTTTGTTTTACAGCCATGCAATGCTTGTCCCAACGTAAAGCACAAGTTTTTGTTCCACTCAAAAAAAAGTGGCTGTCCAATTATATACCTCTACAAAAACACAGCTCTGACTTCTGCATGAGATTGTGTTAATGTGGAAACCACAGAGAAAAACACATATGTTTGACTGATACAATAAGTACTTATTTAATCAAGAAGAGTGGGATTATAATGATGTTTAATTTCAAAGTTTTTAGAACAGAATATTCAACTGAACGCTGGCGTGTCTCCTCAAGATTTTAAGTGCCTAAAATTTGTAGCCAGTAGCCAATCTGCAAAACACACTTGTAATAATTGAGGAAATAAAAAAAAAAAATACACTCTCTTAGTTTTTAATGGCCTGATTATGTGGACCATGTCTCTTCCCCATGAGGATGTGTGCCAGTGAGAGGACCAGGGTGTGAAAAGCTTATTTATCAAGTGTGGAAAAGAAGTGTGTTGTTCAGCTGCCATTTGTGATATTTGTTGCGATATGTTTTACAGAATAATCCAGTGCCAAGTGTGTTTTGCAGCACGGTGTCTTGCTGTGTGCTGCCTTCAGTGTTTGTGTCCTTTGAGGTTATGTAATTACTATAAAAATGAACAAGTTTTGCCAGCCATTTATAATAGCCTTTGGCAAATTTTCAGTTCCGAGATGGCATTTGTTTTATGGTCCCTCTCTTTGTCCCTCCTGCTTGACCTCTGGGGTGAAGTGCCCGTATTATTTAGCTTCACAACACATGTGAAGTGTGGGTAGATGAATTGGGGGCAACAATACCGACTTTTGTGCCAGAGAGGTACCGGGCAGCACAGCTGGGTAAAACACTGACAGAGAGGGCACAGGATAGCTGTGAGCCCTGGGGAAGGTGAAGAGAGAAAAATCGCGGGAGTCTTTGTGCCCCTTCCTCTCACGGAGCAGCTGTGCCTTAATTTTGTGCTGTGTCCATCCCGGTTGCTCAAGGATGGAAAAGTTGTGCTCAACAGTAGCTCTTCACCACAACGCTGCACCGGCTCCACCTAAAAGCCGACTATGTTGTCAAAGGAAGAAAGACTAAAAAGTATCCACACATCCTCTATTGTTATCTCTTCACAGCAACTATGAACAGTCTTTTTTGATTTTTCCTCCCCCTTATTCCTTAAAATAGGAGTATTTCAGATTAGGAGCTTAGGCATGCCAGCTGAGTGGTGAAACTCTGTAAACTTTTAATCTTTGAGAAAAGAGGACCAGACCATTGAAGTTCTGTTTGCAAATGCAACTATCTGTTTATATATAAATAATATTTCTAGTCAAAAATATATATGTAGAAAAGCAGTTAAAAAAAAAAACATAAGGAAAACTAAATCCTGGTGGGAATATATGTTTTGATTTCAGTTTTCTTCATATTCCAGTGGTCTTCTAAACTGCTTCTCTTCCCAAGAAGCCCTTAACCTTCTTGGGGCTTGGCAGACACGCAGATCTTGTTTAAAAATCTAACTGGATGACGAGACTGCAATTTCATTTGTTACAAAAGGATGCCTTATCAAAATATTGTTTCTCTTCAGGTCTGTTTTGGGCTGTTGGCTGCTTGTACGTCCAGTTCCTTTGTACGAGTGGGGTTGTTTGGGTTTCTTTTTTCATGTTTTTGTTTGTTTGTTTGTTTTTTTCCCTTCAGATTTGAAAAGACTGCATTGCACAAGTTTATATAGTAAAGTCGCCTTTTTCCACTGCAATGTTTGTAAGCTACGTAAAAATAAGATTCAGATAAAAGTTAACTGGCTTCAGTGACAAATTTGCTGCTCATCCCTGGGAAATGGCCACCCAGTTTTTTAAGTTCATGGTGGTAAAAGATACATTAACCTTTTTTTCCACCTTTGAAGACAAATCTGGTAGTTCATCCTGCCTGTTTTAGAAAGTTTGCGTTTGACATTTATACACTGATTCCCTCCATCAGGTCTAAGTGTAAAAGTTGCAATTGTGCTGCTCAGGGAGTCTATGAATATCAGGCATTTTAGAAGAATATACCTTTTAGTAAAGTATGCAGAAGGGAAGTCTCTGGAATTAGTAGCTATTTATCATTATTTATTGTTGGCCATGTGCTTCAGGTGCTCCCTTACTCTGCACAGGTGTCCTGTAAGCACATGAAAATGTTTCAGGGAATGTATGAGTTGCCATTCAGATTAAACAGGTACACAGAAGAAATTCATGCTGCTTAAATTACAGGCATATGATACTGTCACAAGTGTTAATGTAGCCAGGATTTTACTGACTCTGCCAAACTTCCACTGTTTGGGTGGAAAAATCATAATGCAATATTTAAGCCTTGTGCCAATTTATTTAACTTGTGTGTAAAACTTCAGTTGAAATGTGTCCCGTTTTGAAAATCAGGCAAAAAAAAACCCCAAACAAAATGTTTTCCAATGTTTTAAAAGTTTTCACAACTTTTACTGTGGAAGACCGATGATACTCCTCTCCTTCGAAACACTTGAAGTCTGGTTGAAAAAGAAAAGGATGAGGGATTTGATTCCAGGGATATGTCTTTCTCCCATTTGCATGACAAAGCATCTGAATTTAGCCAGGATACAAGCCTTCTCAAAAACATGCGTTTGCATATGCTTGGGGCTTACTTCGTGTAATCGCTGAATATTTCATCTTCGCTGGGAGGCAGCCGATCCTGGGATCAGAGGGGAGGAAAACTGAGGCTGGGTGGCAAGGAAAGTGTAGATGTGAGCAGCTGGAGCCTGCAGCTGTGAGGTGCCAGGACACAGAGCTAACAGGGAACGTGGAGGAAGTGGAGTGGAAATGGCCAGTCTGGAGAGGGGAGACGGAATTGCTCCCTGAGAGAACTGGCCCAGGGATCGGGGATCTGGCTGCAGTATCTGGGCCAGGGACACAGACCTGGCAGGAGGGAGCAGAGCCAGCACAGCTAGGAGGCAGGTCAGGAAGTGGGAGACTTTTGTTGAGTTAGGAGGAACATTCTGTCCCTCCAGGTGCTGGGAAATGACCATTGCCTTGCTGCCAGGAAGGACTCGAGAGAGTGGGGGTGTAAAATTTGTTGTCTGCCAGGTAAAACTACCCACACCTCTGAGATGCCAGCTGAGGGGTGTGTGGCAGTCCTGGAGCTGTTTCTCAGGGATGTCAGAGCCCTGGGAGGGGAGGGTAGGATTTGCCGTTCAGAAGCAGCTGGAACAGTGTGTCTCTGCAGTGTCTGGGTGCTGTACTTGCATTCCCAAAAATGTTCTCTTAACTTGCAAAATACAGATATACACTGAGCATATTTCTCACTTTGCCCTCATTTGCATGTTCACTGAATTTTTTTCCCTCTGGAAGAAAAAGCTCTGGGGTTTTTATTGTGCAGAGAAGAGCATTGTTTTGGTAATGAGCAGCTATTTGATAATTTGCTATTTTGCTGTCCTGCGGTATGTGCCTTATGGCTGCCTTGCTGTTTCATAATACGGCTGTTCCTACAGGAAGATTGTGTTGTTTCTTTGGTGCCCAGCTCCACAGTCTCTGAGCTTCACCTCTAAAAATAGGCATCGAGCCACTCCTGACCGACAGCCAGTTTGGAAGTGGCACTAAGGTGCAGGAAGGCAAAAAGCCAAAATGTTTATTGGTTATTGGTGCCCAATTTGAGGTATGTAGCCCTGAAATGTTTTCTTTTTTGGAGTGTCACGTAAACCAGAAATGCATATGGACAGCTTCCACTGTCTCTCTTGCCACAGGATGAGATGCCAAAGGAACTGTAGAAACGCAGTACCTTTTTGAAACTGTCTCTCTTTTGATCTACTTTAAATTGGGGAACACACTCAAAAGTTATCCAGGGTGGAGAGTTGCACACCTACCTGCGTCAGGAGCTCTCCAGGCTGCTGTGCTTAGGGAGGGAGACTCACGGTTGTGTGGTTTGGGGTGACTGATTGAGTACAGCCACTTCATGGAAGGGTCACTGCCCCTGTACAGCCTCGTGTGGTGCTCTGCAGGCAATGAGCAATGGCTCAAAGCACCTTGTTTTTAAGAGTTTTCTGATAAAGCTCCTTTGGGCACAACCAGATGACCTTTTCTCTCCACGAATGTTCAGGAGCTATGTCTACAGAGCCTTCCAGTTGTGTTGCTTGGGGTTAGGGCCACTTGTTTCCTGCTTTTTTTGGTGCACAAACATTCCAGGAAGGAGTGCTGGTCCAGGCTGAGTCACAGCTGAGGGGTTTTTTCTGCTCAGTTGAGCCACTGACCCCTAAGTCCAGGTTGTTCAGGCAATGGGCAAGGTGTTGTTTCAGCTCCTGAGAGAAAATTGTCCTCAGATAGTAATAAATGTGTAAAGTCAGAAATCTTGGTGACCTGTGTCCATGCTTCTCTAGTCCTTGGGGTATTTCTCACTTCCAGTTCCAGGAAGGGAACAGGTGAGAACATAAAATATCCCTTTCTAAGAAACTGAAATAGGGCAGTAGTCAAGACCATAGAGAGCTAGCTTTTTACTTTTCATCAAATATAAAAATTAACTGAACATTTTTGTGGTGGATCATTTTTTCTCCCTTTCACACCTTCTGTGGTTCTTGCCTCTGGACTGTTTCTGGGTTTTCTACATGTTATTAGTAGCATGTCCAGAGCAGAATGAAATAATTACCTCTCATTTGAGATAACGTATTTATAAAACAATCCTGCTAATACTCCCTGGAACCCTTGCATGTTTATTGTTGTTGGGAGGGCTTGTTTGTTTGTTTGGGGGTTTTTGTTTTATTTTGTTTTTTAAGTAATCCATTTTTGCAGTCACACACGCCCTCCAGGTTCTTCTCGCAGCACAGCTGCCTCGCCAATTATTCCCCATTTCATATTTGTGTATTTGATTTCTTAGTCCTGAGCATGGTACTCTACATTTGCCTCTATTGAATTTTCTGTTATTAACTTTCCCTTTTCTTTTCCTGTCCCCAGAAGGGCTTGTAATCTTTCCTTATTTGTCATGTGCACTTCTGTATTTTTCTACATACCACTCATTAATGGATGTCTTTTACTGGGGTTGGTTTAGGGTAGCAAGAGCTTTCTTGAAATGTTCTCTCTTCTGTAGAAACACACTGGTAGTGACTCTTCCATCATTTTCTTTTCATGTGATTGTACCCTGATTTTTCCTTTCATGAAGATGCTTGCTGACACAGGTGTCATGTGACAGGGTAGGAGCCAAAACTTAATATTTTAACTTTACCACATGTTCCTCCTTGCCCACTGCCCACTCTCTCAGGGAGTCCAAACTGAGCTGACATTTCTTTTTCTTTACAGATAATGTTGGCCTCCTGCCTTTCTGTTCTGAAGGTGTTTCTGTCCCTGAGGCCGTTGCTTTCCTCTCCCTTTGCCCCTCCATTCCCTGTGCCCAGAGTGAGCTGTGCCTGTTGTGGAGAAGCCTCTGGCTCCTCCAAGCCCCAGATGCACACAGCTTTGACATACACATCTTCTCTCTAGGAAAACCAGGTGATAAAAGAGCAAGAATTTAAATCAATTTAATTTACATTACCCCATTTTTTCTCTAGGCTTTCCAAAGCTCTCTCAATCTTTCTTTGGACAAGAGTACCAGGGTCTTTTAGGGTTTATTTTTAAGCTGAAGCCACCTGTGAAAGAACACTATGACACCACACATTTTTGCCTCACCTTGTTTCCTGTGCAAATATCAGTTGGAAATTAAAATTTGAGAAAATCCAGGTTTCAGAAATCACATTTCTGATGGCAGATATAGTTTATCAGCTGTGGTTGTGGATAGTAGGCTTGTTTAGCTCTTCTACACATTGAATTCATGGGTTGCTTCAGCCCATCCTTGCTAGGCTTTGTGTGTGCCTTTGGGCTTGAGTCTTGGTGTTTTTTGGAGTTTGTATGGGTCTGGTTGAAGTACAGTCCTTGATGTTAACCCCAAACTCTTGATCAGGCCTAAACTGCCAGTGAGCTCCTAACTTGGTACTTAGACTTGACTGTTTCTTTTCTTCATTTCTCCTATTCCTTATAAAATATTGTCTTTGAAAGAAATTTCCATCATGAAGAAGAAATTTGAGAAGTTACTGATTACACCGTGTCCCGTACTTTACATTAATTTCCATTTTATTTCCGATGCCTCTGATTCTTGGGAGAGATTTCACCTTAAAACCCAACCCCTCTAATTTTCGTAGGAAAAATCCAGTGTTTTGAAAATACAGAAGGAATAAGTAATCAGTACTAATGAGTTCCCACTGTATGTAAATTCCAGTGCATGCAATTTTATTTTTATATTGCTATTGATAATGTCTTGTTACTAGCAGGTGCATTTTTATATTGATATAATGAATCTGGAAAGTTAATAAGAATGTTCCACTGCTGGAATGAAGCATACTTACAGGTAGTCAGAAGAAGGTAAAATGCTATCTATGTTTGTTGTGGTAAACACCTTAATGCTTATAAAAAAAATGCTGGGTTTTAGTTTTGAAAACCTGTTTTATAGGTTAGAAAAAAAATTCCAGCAACATCAGTGGCAACCTGAAGTAGCCTGTGTTCCTTTCCTTGGGAGGGGTTGTGCTCTCTGATGAAGATACTGGAGTGCAGAAATGGAATTGTAATTCCTTACTAAAATGTTGTTCTGGGGGGGTGTTGGGGCCATGTGGCTGACAGGGTGTGTGATTGTGTCATAAATACGGGGGGATCTGTGGGGCTGCCACTTGACACTCCTCAGAAGTTGTGCTTTATCAGATCCCTGTAACAGCAGCGGCAGGATTTGAGAAAGCAAAGCCCCACTTGATTTCTCCATGATAAATATGTATTTATGTTCTTCTCCCAGCCAGCTCTCAAGGGGTGGGTGCCAGGTTTGGATGGCTCCTGTTGGGGTCAGCCTTTGAATTGAGGTGCTGGTGGGGAGGTGCAGGTGCTTTGTGTGTGGCTGGAGTGTGGGTGAGTTACTGAAATTTCGTCATGTCTGTCAGGAATAATGAAGCTCCCTTGCCAAATCTGAAACTGCCCTGGAAATGAAGGTTATGACTCCTATTGTGTGTCACTTGAACTGTTTGGCCCCTTTAATTGCTTATTGTTTAATATTCCTTGAAATGTGAATTTGGAGAGGGTACATGCACGTGAAGGTGATGTTTGAAAAACTTAAAGGCACATATCCCAGCCTGAGGCATTTGGTTTTCCTGTGTGTTTAAATGCACATTGTAAAAGAATACAAATGAAAGTTCATCTTCTGGGTTGGAGTAGAAGTACTTGATCAACAAATAAACACACGGAGCTTGCACACAGGACAGTTGGTTAACAAAAACACAAAGCTGGAAAAGATGAAGGAGAGCTTCTGATCAGGAGACAAAGAGCAGCGTTGGAAGTTTGGAAATGTGCCTCTGGTGATGGGAATGGGCTTGATGAGCAGATCTGAAAGGTAAAACACGTTGGTGTTCCTGACTTCTGATACAGCTCCTCAAATCCAGTGTCACTTCTAATTTTGCTACATGTACATCTAATTCTTTATGAAAGAAAGATGTTTACTTTTACAAGACCATTATGTGTAGACAGCCATTATATTGCATCCACAAACTTAGTTATATGTACTTCAAAATATTTTTAGAAATAATATGAGGTATTATGATGCAGCAAAACCCATATAAGCAAACAACTCACAACCCCAAATAAAACTATCTGATGCTTCAAAGATGCAAGACTTTAATAATTTGTCCAACTGTAGCTGGGGAACATAGAAAAAGTGAATGAAAAAAATTACTTTAAATGATTTCACAGGTTATTTAAAATAAATGCTTAGAAACAAAAGCAGACTGGAGTACTGGATGCAGATGTATTCCTATTAAATGCAGTAATTAAAAAAAGTTGTTTATAAAATGTTACCTATATTCCCCAAACAGACCTGTAAGTCTCTAGTAAGTAATTTCAAACTAGAAAAAAAAAATGAAATATAGTAGTTGCCTGGTGTCAGTCTCCAATTCTGGGTGGGATTACTCATTTAGAGGGAGGAAAAAAAATAGATAGAAAGTTTTCTTGTCATAAGACCCGTAAGTATTTTTCCTGTAAAACAAGTTAGTGGATTGAGCAGTTTTTCACTCATATCACTAGCTGGTAAAGCTGTTACAGAATGCTTCAGAAAGTCAAAAAAGGACTCTGTGGCTTCAGTACTTAGACTGTGAGCCAGATAAATGCATTTGAAAATGCAGGGTCATGCCTGCAGCAGCTTGTGGGAGTACCTGTTCCATATTTTAGAGAGCAGGTCGTGCAGAAGGGGCTCCCTGATAGAGCAGCACAGGGATGATCAGTGGCAGCCACAGGAAAACACACAGAGCTTGTGGAAGTGTTTTGGTATTATTTTCCTTTTAATTTCTCTTTGCACAGTGTACACATTCAGTGGGAAAAGCATAATTAGAAGGGCTCTCTGGTGTGGTGTGTTTTTACAGAGAGCTTTGCCTTCTGCAAATGGTTGTGGGCTGAAGTGAGCACAGGCACTTAATGCTCAGCACAAACATTGGAAATCCTCAGTAATTCAGGGCACAAGTGAAAAACTAATTGAGGAAAGTGTAGGGAAACCTAACCCATGGCAGTGTCAGATGTGCCTCGGGCTTCCTGACACCTTATTCTGAGGCATTCTGAGGGGGTTGTGAAAGGAACCAAGAAATAAGATTGAAGGGACCAACAGTGTAACTTGGCAAAGTAGTTGCTGTGTATTCTGCAGCCTCAAAATGGAAGTGTTTTCATGTTCTTCCTGCCTTTGTGATTCAGTTGTGGATTTCAGCTAAACTTCAGTTCTGTGACAGGCAGTTTTAGCAAGCCCACAACTTTCATGGTGTTTCTCATTTCCCAGTCCAGGATTATATTTGAAGGATTAACACAGCTGAAGAGAGATGACCACTGCATTCTCCCTGCACTCATTTTTCTCACCGTGTTGCCTGTGTTTGTGTGTGTCTATAGGTGGATGTGTGAATGTGTATAACCATATTTATGTATCAAGGGTTGATATCTTAGTCTTTAGACCAGGCAAACAGGCATCACTTGCATGTGTTGAATCACAGAAGCAGATTGGTGGGGGGAAAAGAGGGGCAGACTAAGCAACAAACAGTTTTGATTCAAATATGGAATAAAACTAGAAGGGGCATTTTCAGAGTTAATAGAGTAATAGCGCTTTTGGTCCACTTCTGAGCTGGTTCAGTGTCAGCCTTACACCCTTGTCACGTTGCTTGGTATGCAAACACTGTGTCCTACCTGTTGGTTGTGTAGTGACTGTAGTCACAACCTCAGCAAGGCTGACCTTATGTTCAACACCTGTATTTACTTCTCTTTAGGACCAACAAAAGGAGCACCCAACAACCCAGCTTCTTAAGGCAAAGTATTTGTTTAGAGTAGTGTGAATGAGAGCCTCTGAAAACAGCAAGAGCAGGCTGTATGTGTAACTGTTTTCTGCCTGGGAATGCACTACTCCCCTGATGCTCATCTGGTAGAGCAAGCTTTTGATTCTCCCAACAAGCTTCCATCCGTGTTTCTCCCTGGACAGCACCCCCAGCAACTGACACAAATTAATCCAAAAAAGAAATTAGTTTTTTCTTACCTTTTGACAGCCCAATGGACCTGAAGAAGCTTTTGTGCTCCAAAAGTTTATTCTTTTTTGTTTGTCCACTTTTTGGTTTGTGTGGGTTTTTTCCCCTCCAGGTCTATTGATTCTGCCTAGGGAATGACAGAACCTCACAGTCTGGTTCCAGGGCTTGGGGGAATGCTGAAAGCAGCATAAAACCAGGATGAAGGGTTCTGTTTGGTTTTCTCAGCTGGTGGTGGTGGTGGTGGGGAGAGCTGGTGCTCTTAAGCTCGCTGCAGATATTTTAGCTGAAGGTGAACATTTGAAGAGGGCAGGACAGGTGTACTGCTGTTTGAAACAATACAGAAGCCATCTCAAGGATCAAAGTGTGTTTGAACCCTCTTTGTCCCACACCCTAATGGCTGTAATGGTCACAGATTGAAACTCAGTGTGTTCTAAGCTATTATGTGATGTGCCTGGATACTCAGCTTCCCTGCGGGATGGACCTTCCTGTCTCTTCCCTCTTCCCTTCAGCACAGGAAGCTTCCCAGCACCGTTGTTTCTTCATCCAGCATGTAAAATTGAAAAATTTCTGTTACAAACTGTTAGAAAAAGATCTTTCCAGGGGTGTGATACAATCCATGAGTTACGCTGTGACATTCCTCCGTGAAGATGTTGAGGTGTCCTTACATTGGAGTCAAGGTTTTTTTCCTTTACATTCAAAGATTCAAATTCAGTAAACAATCATTTCCCAGCCCACTCCTACTGTTCTGTATTTGTAGTCAAGAGTCCAAGAATATTTCTGCCTGAAGTGGCTGGGATCTGAGTATTTTCTAGTGACAGAGTTATATTTTTTTTCACTTACATCACACAGTTTGTAAAACTAGGTAAATTTCATCAATCTCTTGGGCATTCAAGTGATGTTGGGATACAGACGTGCACTGGTACTCTCTTTCTTTCCTGAGTTTTTACTTCTACAAGAAATAGGGATGTTGATGTGCAGAAGCATCCTCCCCTGCTGTGGGATACTGCAGGGAAGAAGGCACTGGAAGGTCCTAACCCTTTTGAGTGTCTCTGGCGTGTGACCCAATGTGATGTCCAAGTGTCAATTACGTGATTCTGAAATGGTAAGACTTGTGATGTGCTTTAGCCAGGTCATTCCTCTTTATGCAGCTCCTTCAGCTCCATCCAAAATGAAGGAATGGGATACCATTGTAAATTATTTGCTGGTTTAGTTGTCCTAAGACACTATGTTTGCTGTGTTTCCTCTGCAGCTGAGGCAAGCCCATCCTGCTCACCTCCTTTTTCTTCTGAGTATGGAAGGCTGTTAAATGTAGGTGGTTTGGGCTTGCTTTTTGATACCCTGCCTGCCCAAAAATGAAAGTGATGTGCATGTGTCTGCTTGCAAACCAAAGGCAAGCTGGCTCTGCTGGTTCTGGGTTTTCTCACTGGACTGCATCAAGGTAAGTTTGAGAAACACGTAAGAAATAAAGAATGCAGCCCATATCTGGAAATATTGTTGGCTAAGAGGTGAATTTAAAACATCTTCAGCCTTGCAGTTCCTGCTGTAGGTGTTAGGAGCCCTTCTGGAGGAGCATCCCACTAACCTCAGGAGAAGGCTCCAGAAGCAGTCATTTACTCAGAGTGGTCATTTACTGTCTCTGAAGCCCTTCAAGAGGCACAGGGGCTCCCTCAGGGCAGGGGTGTGTGTGTGACAGAGCTGCTGTGGTGACCCTTTTGGGAGCTGAGCTGGAGCTGGAAGTTGCTGGTCTCCCACCAGACTCCTCCATTGGGTTTGCATCCCTGTCCCCCCTCTCCTCCTTCCATGCACTGTGTGCTGCATGTTGAAAGGGGTGAGTCACCTCTTTTATTATGTTTTGAATACTTTCCTCCCAAATGTAGTTTATTTTCTGCAGGGAAAGGAAAGAATTTATGCTGTCCTGGTTCCTTATTTTTATCAGAGCTCTTGCTAACAACTTCCAGCTGAGGGAGTTCTTGATATTTTTAGCCTGAGATATTTAGCTATTTGAGCCTCTCTACATGTTTTCCCCCTGATATATATTAGCTGGAGGGGGAGGATGGTTCTTGTCAGTTAATATATTCATGAGCATGCCTGCCAAATTGCCCACACTGACTCCCAGGAAACTGAACACTTCAGAACTAGGGGGAAGTTTGAGTCTTGGTCTGAAGTATTTGCATCAGCTTCATTACTCCATTCTCTGACTGATGCTGCCATAGCTGTCTTCTCAGTGAAGCTTCTTTTTTATTTTAAAAGGTGGTGTTTGAATAAGAAAATAGATGTAGTTGATTTCTGCTTAAAAATACAAAGAAGTAAATAAACTAAAAGCTAAAAATCCGAGAATCATAAAATGGGATATTGCATTACAAAATAGCATTTATTTGGAAATACCTTCTTTCTCTCTTTTTTTTTTTTTCCTAAGCAGCAGAATCCTTACTTTTATTACCAATGTTACTGTTTTATTTGGTGTCTGGTCTATGATCTGATGGAATTCTTCAATATTCCAGATACTGTACTTGATGACACATCTTACACACAGTATTTTCAAGTTTCGGAATAACCCTACCTTCCTGAAACCCACATGAACATTGCTTTGAAAGAAAGTATAAAAAATCACTTACATTGACCTTTTGCCTTTAAGATCCACTTAAGCCTGTTTAACCATAATTTCACAGATCCTGCTGTCATCAGTTCTTTTCCCAACAAAGTTTCAAACTCAAGATGAAAAGCTGTAGATTTGCCTCAATGAAATGTAGTGATTCCAGCAACTGCTCCAGCATTGTCCCTGTGGGGCTGAGGAGGTGGGAATCACGCTCAGTTTAAAAGGAGAGTTAAATGGCATTTGCTGTTAAACATAAACATAAATGGACCATTAGTGCCTTTTCTCTGCATCCCCTCCAAGGTGTGTGTTCAGATGGGACAGTACCTCCCATGGCCCCTGCTCTGCAGGGTGAGGAGATGACTCTGCCTCCTCTGCAGAGGCTTTGTCTGAGTGCTCTGGTTCCAGGCTGCTCTGTAGCAGGAGTAGGAGCTGCTCCAAGGCTGCAGCAGCCACCAGGGATGTATCCCATTAACTGGGACCAGCTGGGCACACGTCTGCACTGGCAAGGCTGCAGCAGCTCCTCACCACCCAATGATTCCTTTGCTGCAAGGGACCCTGAACCTCCCAGTAGCCACTGACAAAGCTGAACGAAGCCTTAAAGTTGCCACCCAAAATAGTACTGTGGGTGGTGGAGTTATTTTTGGTGCTGTGTGCCCAAGGGTTTTAAAAACGTTTTTATATATTTAATTTTTTTTTAAAATAGTATTTTTTAAGTCCTTCCAGCCCTGCTCCTCCCTGAGAGTAGGCAGTCATGAGTCCCACTTCAATATAGGTGCACCAGATTTGTTTGTTTTTAAAGGCAGGTTGATGTTGCATCCATAGCTATCACCTCACTCCTTTTTGCACGGAGGGTCTCTGTACACCTCTGAGTACATATATAGATTGTAAAAGGGGATTTGGGGCGAGCTGCTGTTGTTTGGAGCTGTCAGTCTCTGCTCTGTGATGAGTGATGCTGCTGGGAAGCTGTGGGACACCACTACCACCTCCAGACTGCTGTCTGCTCCATGTGAGGGCTTCTCAGAGGGACTGAAGGATTAACCAGATACTAATCTTAAGCTTCTTAACACTTGGTGAGAAGTCAAAATTTCGTTACTTTTAATTGTTTTGTATCAAGCTAATATAATTACACTTTTGGCATCTTGGTTGGAAATTTCTTTCTCTTTGCAAATCCAGTCCCTATAAAGTTTTTAAATTTTTAAAAATCTGTTTTGCTGGCTGAATTTCCTGTGCAACTTGTTTTAAACTGACTTGCAAGTTGCAGGGATCCTAAATAAACTGAGCAGCTGACTCATTATTTTTGCCATTTGTACAAATATTTTTTCTAGTGGTCCTTCATGAACATGAAAAGTTCTGTAAAATCCTTGCAGGAAAGGGATTTGTTACAGAAAAGCTGCAGTGAGCGCTTTCGGCTCGCTCTATAAAAGTTTTGCAGTCTTGTTTTAAGCTTATATTTTAAATCTCTTATTATAATAGGGACCAGACCGGCTCTTATTTGCTGGTGAGACCTGACAAGGTCGTCTTCCATGTGATTTCTTTTATTGTTTTCATGGCAGCCCTGGGGAGGGAAGTAACTGGAGCAGGAATGAGGCTGTGCCCTCCTCCAGAGCACCCTGGGCGCTGGAAAACAGCAGAGATTTTAATAGATAAATATGTATTTATGTAGAATGCACATGACACGCGGGCATCAGCAAAACTCTTCAGCCCCGGTGGGATAAATGGGGGACAATCACCCTCCCGGGGGCCGGGTGGAGCAAGATGCACTGGAATTTGGGGAACTCCCGAGTGCTCTGTCAAACCGGTCATTATCGATGTCTCTTGTTAATCTTCCATCTCCAAGTTGCTGGGTCTGAAATTTAGTCCTGGTGTTGTAAAGTTTGTACCCGCCCATTGTTCACCTTGAAGGAAGTGTGAAAAGCACCTCAGGGGGCTGATGTTCCCCCTCTCACCTGCAAAAGGTCACGGGATGCATGAGAAAGGGAAAAGCACCAGCCTCCTGAGCTGCTCTGAAAAGCTGTTTTTAGAAAGAACACACAAATAGTTGGAATAGAAGCATCAGGGGAGCATATTCCTTGTTTAGGGTAGTGTGTATTGAGTGCTCCAGCTTGAGATTGAAGTCACAAGCACTGATTTGGGGGTTTGAGGATGGGGTTTTTTGTTTGGTTAGGGCTTGGGTTTAGTTTGGAGTGGGGGTTTTGGGTTTTGTGGGTGTTTTTTGCTTGTTTTTTTGATGTCTTTGGGGTTTTTTGCTGGATTGGTGTGGGGTTTTTTTGTTGTTTGTTTGTTTGTTTGTTTGTTTGTTTGTTTGTAGGGGATTGGTTTGGGGGAGGTTCTTTGTTTTGAGTGTTCTTGGGTTTTTTTTTTTGGGGGGGGGTATGTTGGCTTGATTTGAGAAAGGTGATACCACCTCAGGATCTCTCCATGCCATGGTCAAATCCACGTTAGTTTTATGCCCTATCCAGGCGTTTGGTGCCTCATCTCTGAGCAGTGCTGGGGTATGAAGTCTGTAACAGAGATTAGCAACTTTCTGAATTCAAACATCACATACTTCATCAACATTTGTTCTGGGAACAGCTGACACATCTTGAAATAAGAGCAGTATTTTTTTGGTACTGTTTTAAATGAAATCCTTTTGTGGGCTTTTGAGTGAAAAAAGCAGGAAAGCACATTCAGGTCTGAGGCAAATGATGAAAAATTGCAGTCTCTCTATAGCCTTTACTCCTGCATTCCTTATAATTATTTCACTGATGTTGGCTAAGGATGAATATAAAAAGAAATCATTGTTACTCCTTGTATTTTCCTTCCAAAAACCCTCGAAACTAATATTTGGAAAGTTTAATGAAATCATCACTATAGAAGTCTGATCAAACCCATGAACAAGCAGCAAATGTTGCCTTCATTAATTCCATGTGAGATTTCAACAAACAGGCAAGCAATGGCTCATTTTTATTAGAGTGAAGGGGTAAGATTACTAAAACAGTGCAGGGTACTGAGAAACGTTTCCCTTGTTTCAGTGAGTGGCCCCCAGTGAACTGAAGAGGTAGAAGTGACTCCTTTTGACTTAGATTTTCAGGTGTGGCGTTGACAGCTGAAGACAGGAAGGGCAAGGCTGGGTTTCCTGAGGAATGTTTGTGGCCAGTGCTGGTGAGCAGCTTGTCCCTGATGTCCCGACAGGTCTGGAAGGGAGATGGAGCACGGCCTGGCTTCTCTTCTGCTGCCCAGGGAGAGCCTGGAATCCCCCTCTCTGGAGACATCCCAGTCCCACCTGGACATGTTCCCATGTCCTGTGGAGGAGACTGCACCCCTCCCCACAACCCAGAACACAAGAAAGGTGTGATAACCAGCTGGATTCTCTTCCTGTGCACCAGCCAGGCCTCTGCTGTCTGTGTGTGGAGGGGAGGGGTGGGCCTTGTGAGGAGATGCTGCTTTTCACTTCTTGGCCATAACAGATCTGGTCGGTAAAAAGTTTGGGTTTGGGTTTTTATGGATTGTTAGGAGATCTGGTAAGCACTCTTAACTTTGCTCACCATCAGTCCCAGAGCTCCCATGAGGCTTAAATTTGTTTTGATAGTTGATGCCCATAACTAGCTACCTTTGGAAAATATATTTTATTAAAGGTTATCTCTCCATCGCTGTTGCACCTTCAGGGAGGATTGGGGAAATTGCAGAATTCCCAATAGAAATAACTTACAAAGGGCGGTTGCATGGGGCTCAGATTTCTGTTACTTTGACTGTAGCAAGACTCATGTAGCTCCAGAAACTCCCTTTCCTGCTCATGCTGCTCCCTTTTTCCTGCAGTCCCACATTTCTCGGGATGAAGAGAGACCACAGAGTCTGACAGACACCGTAGACATTAACACTTCCAAGTGCATCTCCGTCTCTTGCAGTCTCTGATGCAGTTCGAGGTTTACCCACCTCTTGTTATTCCTTTTCAAGGGCATTTCATTGTGGGGTTTTTGCTGTTTCCTTTGGAGCACAAGAAACAGAGTCCCTGGGTTTAGGTTTCAGTTGCAGTAAGGCTTGTTTGTGCTCTCCTGGAGAGGGGAGCAGTGAGGAACCACAGAGTGGCCACCTGCTGAAAAGCAAGGGCATTATTTAGGTCAGAAGCACTGGGAAAGGAGCACATTGCGAAATAATGAGCAGTTTTTAACTATGCTGATCTTGCCAGGGTTGTCTTGAGGTTCCCATTGGACTTCACAGATCTTTATCTCAGGTTGGCTTGTTCAAGTTGTTATTCCCACACATGCATTTTTTCCTCACTTAAGATTGTTGCTTTATAGTCTGAGGTCGCCTTCAAAGCTGCACATCTCCAGGGACTCGATCTTCAAAGGATTGGATAGCTGCATGAGAGTCTTGGAAGCTTTTCATCACCCTGCAGGGTGCTTAAGATTATTTTAGTGACTGAAAATCCCAGTGGGTTTGTCTTGTTGACCAAGCTGTGGAAATACTGCATCACTTGTGCAGGCATGATGGAAACACCAGGAAATTCTCCACTGTGTTGGCACGTCCATTTCCTTGCTAGAAAGAGACCAGAGGCTGCCTGTAGGGAATGTTGAAGCTCTTGCACCTCAGTGTTGTCACTGTGTTCCTTCCTGCTGCTCTCACCACCAGCACTGCTGCTCAAGTTCCCACCTGGAACCTCCATCCAT
Source organism: Lanius collurio (assembly GCA_020086605.1). Classification (NCBI taxonomy): domain Eukaryota; kingdom Metazoa; phylum Chordata; class Aves; order Passeriformes; family Laniidae; genus Lanius; species Lanius collurio. The sequence goes on along the minus strand of JACBWW010000065.1, from coordinate 989,085 downwards.
CCAGTTCTAGGCTATCTTGCCGAGGTTCTTAAATGCCACATAATGTGTGTCATCCTGTGGTTGTTCCTCTCTGTCTTTCCTCTTGTTCTCTTTTACCTGAATGTTCTGTGTTAGCTCTGCTTACATTTTCCTGACATATCTTAAAAAGCAACAATTAGTCTGTCTTCATTTATGAACTCAAAGCTTCTTTTCTCTTTATTCAAATTACACAGTTATTCCCTTGTCATCTTTCCTGTGGACTTCATATGGGCAAGAACTTGATGGGTTTGTTTTTCTGTTTGTGCATTTGTGTTAAGTTAGGTGATACATAGAAAGCATTCAGCTCTGAAGAGGACATTTTTATTGTTAAGGACAGGCATTTTTCACATGTACAAAGAGCAGCCTTGACTGTGATTTATATTTCTCACTGACTTTAAATAGATGAGTAGTTTTTAGCTGCATGAGTTAATCTTACACTGTGAGCCTTTGTGTTTTTTGTATTTTATGTTTTCCCTGGTGCAATATCTCGTTCCCAAATGAATCCAGATTACTGGGAACATGGAGTTAAACAGTGTCTGCTGTTTTATTCCTGATTAGGAATTTTTTGTATGTGATCTAACTTGTGGTTGGTTCTCCTGAACATGCTCTCAGAGATGAGCAACACCAGCAACCATTGATATTTGGGGTTGGTGTTCCACCAGTTTGCTCAGATCTTGTGCTGCTCAGAAAAGATGTGTCCCATAAGGAAAATTCCATAAGGAGAATTCTGAGTTTAATCAGAAAAATGCCACAAGTTTAAGCAGTGTTACAAAGCTGTGGTTGATTACTCACTGAGCTGGAAAAAAATCCCAGAGAGGAGAGGTGCAAACAGCTGACTTGAAAACTTAGAGGGAAGTGTTGTTCCCTGTGTCTTGCCATTAAGGAACTTTCCTTGATTTTTCTATGCTGTAAGTATTTGCTTTAAATTTAATGCAGTTCTCACGCAAGAAGAATTAACATTTACAGAAAAAATCAAACCAGTGCAGTGCCAGAAGGAGCCACAAAATGCCTTGTACATGCTAAAACTATTAACTGATTTTTATACTAAAAATATAAAGAACATCAGCTGGTCTGAAAGAGAAGACTGACCCTCAGTTAGCGTACAGCATTATTTCCAAAGCTGTTGAAAACTAGAGTGGCAAAATACACAGCTTTCCTAAAATTTTCTCTCTCTGCTGGGCAAGTGTGGCACCCTAGGCAGCCGTGCCTGGGGTTTGTTAAAAAGAGTCATGGCAAGACACTCCAACTACCCAAGGCAGAAAATTCAACTTGTCCAACAGATGCCTGACAGAGGTACAGAAAACCTTCTTCTCTTGCACCTAAACACAACTTTAGTTTTGTTAAGAGTGCCATCATAACCAATTCACATAAATTTCTGGGAAATCCCCTGCATAATACCGAATTCTGAGATAAATGACGGGCTGTGCTGTGTAGCCGTATTTTTATATCACAAAGTCTGTATTGCTGGTAAGTTCTCTATAAGTGGGGTTTGCTTCTTAATGCAGCAGTTAAAATTCTGCAGATGCCTTCATTGTGGGAGTAAAGGCCAGTCCAGTCATGCTTTATAGTAAGAGTACATTTATAAATTGTTTATAGAGGGCTAATAAATAATTAATGTCTGTTATTAAACAGGTTACAGGCATGAAGAGTGTGTATTATGTATGGCAATAAGCACACAGTAGAAGGTGTTAAAGACGGTGTTTTGTCTAACTGCTGCCCTAAAATCCATAACAAATGACCCTTTGTATATATTAAACATTTGATTTACTCAATGCAGATTTATAAATACTTTATATTTAGTACTAAATATAATTCCAGGACTTGACTCTAGCCTTCCAGTAAAATCATGCTGAGGAGGGAATGCCTTTCTGAGGTGAAATTGGAATCCAGAGCTGTGAATGCCTGGTGCTGTGGTGACAAGCTGTCTTCTTGTAATATACTAATAAAAGGCTATTTTTAAAAACTAATGTGTGTTTCCTAAATAGACACAGGACCAAGTCAAGCATCACTGATTTGGAAGATAAAACAGGGTATTTTAATGTGAGTACAAGATATAGAATCAAGTCTTATTTTGAGTCATGTTGGGAGTAAGAAATGGTGTTCCTAATGAAAATTAATTTCTGTGTTTTAACAGGCAGTTACATTTTCTTTATATTCGATTTTAATGCAGTCATCTGCTGATGCAAATAAAAATGTTTTGTTTAATGCAGATTTCTAGATATATGTACAATTTCTTGTGAGATCTGTTTGTAGTTTTACCTTTTCTTTTCAAGGGGGAAACTTTTGCAGATACATTTCACATAACACTGAATTAATATGACAGAGATATTGTGAGGCTTTTTTTTTCAGTCAAGGGTCTTTGTGATGTGCCTTCCCTGTCCTTTCTTCTTTGATGGTAGCTGATTGGTTTTGTTCACTTCAGGTGTAGTCTGATTTTCTCTGTTTCAGTCTGTCTCCACTTAATGTGAGACAGGAGGGAAGGTTATTAGCTGAGAACTGAAATTTTCATGGGTTTTTTTACTCTGTTCATTATCAAGCCAACAGTTAATGCAGAAACAGGAGAGTTCCTTAGTAAATCACAAGTGTAGACTTCCTTTTCACTTTAATGCTATTCATTGCAAGTTTAATATCTTTTCCTTCACTCAGAGTTTTTGCAGTTGTTCAGAATCCTGCATCAACACTTCTTTTTGAAAAAGTGTATGCTACAGTTTGGTTCGTCATTTTTCTTCATAAAAGCTTTATGTGAAATAACAGAGTTTCATAATGATTTGAACATTATGCATTGTAAAACTGAAATGGTTGTGCCTGTAAAAGTCTGTATTCTGCCTTTCAAAGGTGACACAGGGAGGCATTAATTGATTTATTTGTGTATGCTGGTAAAAACTACATGGTTGGTAGAAAGAGTGAAAAGGTCTTAATAAGCTTTTGTTCATCAGCTGGTGCTGGAAGTGGCTTGTTCAAAAGTGGCTCTTTGGTGGAGTCTTGGAACATCCTCCTTGCCTCTCCCACCCCTGGCAGGACCAGCCCTTCCCTACAATGCAGCAGAGATAATGCTGAAAGGCTGCAGGAAAAGCAGCCGTGAAAAGAAAGTCTCTTTCCCCTTCCTTCTGCAGGTAAGAGTCTTGTCGAAGATAAGGATCAGCAAAGCAAATCCCTGTTCTCTGCTATTTGTAATTCCCATGTGCTGACTTCTTACACCAAAATCTGCTTTAGAGAGTTTCCAGAGTGATTCAGGATTAGCTCCTCTTTTACTGCTAAGAAACAGAGAAAATGAAGAATGGGGGATAAAGGCAATAAATGAAGCATGCAATAGCAGTGCTATTGTTGCACTGTGCTTGGAAGTGTCCAAAGCCAGGTTGGACAGGGCTTGGAGCAGCCTGGGATAGTGGAAGGTGTCCCTGTCTGTGGCAGGAGGGAGACAGGATGAGTTATAAGGTCTCTTCCAACCCAACCCATTCCATGAGTCTGGTATTCTGTGTGTGTGTGTGTAGTTTTTTGGTTCAGGATCAGAATCTCTGTAATACCACATAAATATCTCAACTCAATTTCAGGTAGTTTGTAAACAGGATCCTAAATACAAATATTTGCTGAATCTTAATATTCTATTAATATTTAACTGAGAAGTGAAAAACACATGAAAGTTGTGTAAGTTTTTTTAATGAACTTTTCTCTGTTCTCAATCAGAATTCTTTAAAATGTCAGTCAGAAGAAATGAAAAATTGTGCTCAGACAGGAGTTTGCACATGAACAATAAACAAACTGGTGTTTATATTTAATAAAACATCTTTGAGTTCCTTTTGAAGGTTAACTGTTTTTTTGCACTATTATTACAGAGGATTTTTACATGAAATGGTTTCTTGTGATGTATTGGAAATTATTTTCTGAAACTCTCCTTATCTAAACTGTCTGAAGTTCTTGCATAGACCTCACCAGTATTTTAAATCTGTAAACCTTTAATCTGTAAACCTTTAAGACATGTTCACTGTCTTTTTCCTTTTGGTCACAAGCTGACACTTTTAAGTACTTCTTTGCTACGCCGATGGTGTTCCCCAGGGGTCTTGGTGCTTGTAATTGTTCTGCCAGGGCTGTGGTCAGGTGTTGGCTCAGCCAGGTACATTAATGGGGCTGCAGTGCTGGGGCACATCAGCTCACTGAAGCATAAACTTCTGGAACCTTAAATTGTATGACTGTGCAGAACCCATCTAGATTTATTTTTCCTTATTTTTTTTCTATTTTTTCTCCCTCTCCTTTTTATTTTCCTCCTGCCACCACCCCCGCCTCGCCCCTATTTTTAAAAAACCCCAACCTTTATCTGTTTCCTTTTATGTTTATTTTTACTTTTCAGTGCCAACTCCTGGCATCTTCAAACCTGTCCAGGCCCTGTAAAAGTCTCTCATTTGCCTGTTTACTGCCCTCCTGCAGAAATTGCACCTTGACAACATGACATAGACTTATATCCTGTATTTCCTATGCTGCCTGCCTGTGAAGTTATCCATGAAGTTAACAACTGAATCCAGTGTATTACAGTATTCTATTAATACATGCTTAAGAAGACAGAGAATTTTCTGTTTTCACCTGTAAACCAAATGTTTACAACCCCTTTTTAATTGAATATGTCCTGTACAGAAATGCACTTATAACTGTTAACAGCAGAACTGCCAGTCTGAGTTGGGTCCTGCACCTGGTAGAACTCGAGTCGTTTGGATGCTTATGCCCTTTAAATCTTGATTTAGCAGTAAGTGCACAGCCAGAGATTGTGTGACAAGTGGTTTGCCTGTTTTGCCTGTTTCATACATGAACAAATACAACACAGTGTCAGTTCTTCTACCAAACATCAGCAGTCAGTGCAGAATCAAGTACTTCCCATCCCTTTCTCTTGTATCTGGTTTCTTCCTTTCAAACACTAGCCAGCAGTAGCCATTTGGAGAGTTAGCATTCAGATTTGCTAGACTGATGGTCAAACATTTGGTAGTATAGCTTCACTACTGCAAGGTTTTATTATTGCTGAGTTTTTTTAAGTTTGGGGGTTTTTAATGTGTGGATCAACTCCTTGTGAGCCTGATTTTTAAATCTTCCTCCTGTTGCTGTGATTCTTTGTTTGGAAAGTATTCTTTAAAATATATATATAAAAAAAACTATTAAAAAAACTGGGAGGATATGGAAACACTATGGGTTTTTTATGACCTGCATTTCAAAAGGAAGGCATTTCTGGTACCTTGCAGTTCAGGGTCTGTCTATCTGTAAAACTGTAAAATACACATTTGGGTAATAGACCATCTCCTGGGCAGTCTGAGAGGACTCAGCAAAGCCTTCCTGTGTAAGCTGTAGCTCAGGCTGGGTGCTCCAGTTTATCTGGAGATGTTGCTGAGTGGAAATATTGAGTAATTGGGAGTCTTGGCTAATCCTTGTGGGCCATGGTCCGGTCTGGGGGAGCAGCAAGAGACTCCCTGCAGCTCCCTCTGTCAGCCAGGGGTGGGCATGAGGAGCAGGCAAGAGTGTAAATCCCTGGAGCAGGCTGGCCAGATGTGTGGGAGCTCTGCAGGCAGCTGTGGGCCTGGTCAGAGCCAGCTGTGTGCAGTTGTCCTGTGGGTGCAAACTGCAGTGGTTTGAGCAGCAATCTGTGCTTCAAGCCCTGCACCTCCAGTTCAGATGTGCTGAGAACTTCCACTGGTGTGCTTGCACTCACACACAGACACCTTCTGTTGCCTGGGGTGGCTGTTGCCTTGTTTTTGTTCTGCGGGGAAATGCCTGGAGTTCCTCCACCTCAGTCTCCAGTGCAGAACTTGTCACCCTACATGGCAGTCTCAAAGCCATGCGTGGTTGTTTGTTCCCAGGAACAGCATCACAGCTCCCCATTTTGGGAGGGAAACTTAATGGTTCAGGCAGATGCTCAGTTGTCATCTACTGGACCCAAATACTTAAATTGTTACATGATTTTATTTTCTTCATTGTGGTTGCAGTCTTTTCTTGGATCACTGAGGACTTTTTGGATGCAGCCAGAGTAATCTCTTATTATTTCCTGTCTGTCTTCCACTGATATTTGCCATTGTTTTTTTTTAATATAGCCTGAAGCACCTGGTGTTTGTCTTGCACTTCTTTTCTCCAGGTTATCTGTTTTTCTGAAGAAACTCTCTCCACCAGCTCCCTGAATTTCTTTGACTTCTGAGGTCTGATAGCTTCACTCTGATCCTTTCAGTACTTACTCTCTCCAGAAGAAAATTTTACTGCTTCATAATAAGTCATACAATTTACTTTCCACCATTACTTTTTAGGTAATTTCAGGGAATTTCATCTTGTGTGTCACCATCCCATATGATTCCCATAAAATTCATGAGGTGACTCGTTACTGCCTCTTCGGGGTGTCCTACCAAGCTCTAAGTGTGCAGTTTGCATTTTACAGAGTCTGAACACATAACTGGAGCACGCAGTGAGGAGGGGGAATGCACAGTCTGTATTTAACATCTGCAGCTGGGGTTAACCAGGATATGCTGTAAAAGACCAATAAACTATTTTGCCCAACATTATGGATGACGCTTACAAGGGAGACCAGCAGTCCAGCCCCAAATATCCTGGGATTCTTTGGGCAGGATTTTAAATGTACACCCTCTGAGAAGAGCTGGGAAAGCTACTAGCAAAACCATGGCTCCTTGCAGGAGCCAGATACTCAGAAACACTGATTTCTTTCTATGAATGAAAATCAAATTAGGTGCTGCTTGCTTGGTGAGGCTGGTGGGCACTGCATGTCCAGTCAGTGCTGATCCAGCTTGTCCCTGGGGAGCTGCTGTGTGCCTTCCTGCTCCCTCCTCCTCCTCAGCCTTCTCCAGAGATGCTGTAGACAGTTTTTTTCCTACTCAAAGCAGGCAGCGGCATCAGGAACAGCTGTAATGTTTTGTCATTTACCAATCAGAAGTTCTGTGGCTTTAAAGCTTTAAAATTTGCGTTTTGGTCAGTACTGTGCCTCTGCTTTGCTCTCTGGTGGTGTTTCTGTCCATGACAGCTCTGTGCTGCTGCCTCTGCTTACTGCCAGGGCAGGATGCATTGTATAAACTCATTAAATACAGTAAATTATATACTGGGGACAGAGTACCGTGTAAAACCCCATTACTATCCCACTGAAAGCAGCAGGGAAGACCAAGGTTACTACCTTTACTACCAGGAAGAGGTGAAACATCAAGTATTATCATAAAAGTCTCAGTTTACACTTAAAATGTACTTTGTCAGGTAACAATTTTTTAGCTGCCATTTGGAATATTTTATAATTATAGTAAGTTGTGTAGTTTATATGGGTCAAGCCCAAGAAACTACTTAGAGAGTACCTTTAAAAACCCATATATTTTCATAAAGTGTGTTACATTTTTTCCTAACCATGGACTAGGAAGCCTGAGAAACTCTACTGGAAATCTTGAGGAATATGTGGCAAACATAGGTGCAGAAATGTCTGTGTTTTATTTTAAATTCTGGAGGTCATCAAGAAAACTTGCCTTTTGATGACGTATTGGGAAATCAATGGAAATTTTCCCATTCAAGATGGAGCCTACAGAAGAGTGTTTTGATGCTGCAGTAGTTTGGATCTGTAGTAATTTCTATGGGCTGAGACAAAAAATGAATATGAAATTTACCCAGAGTCAGACAAAAGCAAAGTGGGGAATGCTGCAATGTGACAGCACAAACCTTAGCAGATGAAAATACGTAAAACCTCACAACTAAGTGCTTGTGGGGGAGACTGCAGACACTGCCACGGCACACATCTCTGATCTTTCCCAGAAGATCAGTGCATACCAGGTACCTATTCAGTGTTTAGTTACACACTGGTGCTCAGCTTCACACGTGGTTGGAAATGGCTGTGCCAGTGCTTGAAGTCTGCTGAGTTTAAGTAGCAAAAGCATGTGAAATTAGGACACACACACACAAAAAAGTGATCTGCAAGTATGTGGGTGAACTGCTGTTGTTTATGGTACTGTCAGAGCAGTAACCAGGAGGAGGGTGGCCACACTGCAGGTGGTGAATTTTTGGGACATCTTCCAAGGAGTTAAGTGGAAAAGAGACCAGAGGTGGGTCTGCCTGCCCAGAGCTGTGCTGGGTGAAGGCTTTCCCTGTCTGTGAAACTGGGATGGACAAGGAGAAGGATCAGCTTGTTTGGGAAGTACCACTTAGCCTCATGCAAGGTCCCATTCCTTACAGCACTAGCTGCAATCCCTGTGTGTTTGGGTGAATGCAAGGAAGGTGTGTTCTGCTGAAGAGAGAAGGAGTAATACCTGGGTATAAATCATGTTGAACACTCACTTCTACGGTGGCTGTGTTTGCAGGGCAGTGCAGGAGCTCTCAGGACATTTCAGTGCCAGGCAAACATCAAGGATCTCCCCCAGGACTGTTTCCTTGACCAGCTTGGGTTCCATTTAATACCTGGGTGTTCCTAAGAGCACCTCTCAGATTGCTGTGGTGGGACACACAGAGCACTCACAGTGACACAGATCAAGTCTTGAGCTAGGAGAAGGAGCAGTAAGGGTGGCCTGAGTGGAGCCTCTTAGCGAGGGCAGCCTACTGGCTCAAGCTGAACAGCCCAAAGTGTCAGTGGTGTGTGGGATGTGGAGGTGACCCTGGGATTGCTGCATTTGTGCTGGGGGCTGCAGGGAAATCCCTGCGGCCTCGAGGCCCATCATGGACCTGCCTAAGCACAGGGAAAAAGCTTCATGATCTTCTCAGGTGGTGCTTGAATTTGATCCAGAGCCGTGGCTCATCTAGTCTCTTGTCCAGTCCTCTCTGGGGTGGGTGGTTGACAGCAGACTGAATCCCCTAAATCTCAGGTGAGATGTGTAGGAAAAGATTATACACACACACACACACACACACACAAATATCTTTTTGTCAGAAATATATTAAAAATAAATACTTATGGACAAATTATATTACCATATAAATATGCTAAAAATGAGGGGAGAGAAGGGGGGAAAAATAACTGTCCATATGATCAAACAGGCCAGAAAGTGTGGTTTGGCATGTTAAATAAACTTCCTTATTAGGGTTGTTTACCATTTTTTGTTGAAACTTGGTGAAACCAGCTCACCAACAGGAGCTTTGGAGCAGGTTTTAAAGTACTGGATTGATGGATTCAAGAAAATTTGTTCAGAAAACCCCCACTTGTGCTAAGATTCAGTGCTACTTGCTCTTGTTTTAGAGAATGAGGTTTGTAATTTGGATGTGAGATGAGTGAGATTCCTAGGCTTTGAAATGAAATATGGATTTGAACTGAAGTCTATAAACATATTTGAAAACAACAAAAAAGCTACTTCTCTGTATAGTTCAGAGTAGTAATTTTAGAATACGTGTGGTCTTCTGAAACATAGGGAGTAACATTTAAGATCTCTTCTATGGAGTTGCTTTTGATTCTTTCTCAGCTGCTTCACTCAGACTTACAATTATGTATGGATATTGATTTTCTAGTTCTTTAATTACTGTTTTGAACCCACCAAAAGCTAAAGGATGGTGTGCCATATGCTGAACTCTCCATACAGGAAGAGTTTTCAAAAAATTACATCTTAACAATCTAAAAATCCTATAAATGTATCTTGGTGATGCTCAGATCTGGAACATTCCCGTTATAGATACTTTATTTTTTTTACATCCAGCATCAGATGTTAGCAGCATAATGGCTCTTGGTGACGGAGGAAGTGGTGGGAACACTTCTCTGATGTGCAGTCTTAGTCTTTAGGTTTGGAATTGAGTGAGTTCACCATGTTTTCGTCAATGGAAATACTGCTGCAAGGCTTGAGTTGTAAGTTCTCATTAAGCTAATTGCATCTCCCCATCTTTAAAATGTAGCAATGTAATTTCCATGGCACAGTTAGAGGATTAGTGTTTATTTCCTGGTAATATTCTGATAAATGGTTGACTTGAACCACTTAAATGGTTCTTTTCTTTGGAATTCAGTGGCTGCTTGTGGGATGTAAGAATGCCTTGTCCAATTAAAGCAGAAACTTCAGGCAAAGTGCACCAGGTTGGCAACATGAGTCAGACAGTAACCTTTTTTGTTTGTTAATGGAGTGAATGTATCATCAGGGTACAGATGAATATGTTCTCTAATTGTCTTGGCAGGGAGGGGGGAGCTCTGGCCTGTGTCATGTCTTTAACAGAAATTACTGCGGCATTGTCATAAATTGATTGGAAATATTTTTTCCTCACATTACTCATGGGGTGTCAACAAGTATGCAAATGTGAAAATTCAACATATGTCTGCTTGCTGCTTCTGCACAGTTTCTCACACCAGTTTAATGAGTAAAAACTGTCTTTTTAAAATGTCACTTCAAACCCAAGTCTTTGGTGTCGAAGACCACCTCACTATTACTTTCTTAGACTTGTGCCAGCATGTGAAATGCTTTATTAATTTGTTCATTTTACACATTTGAACTGTAGCCTGGTTTTTGTCTTGTTCAGTTCCTAGCCTGTAGTTACAGTTTGTATATTCAGTATTCCTCCTTGTTACACAGTGTTGCACCTTTTTGGGCATCTCTGCTGCCTTTCCCGAGAGCATCAGTTTCCCATTGATCCTTTGGCTGTGACACAGTGAAACATTAGTATCTCTGTTTTGATCTCTGCAGCGAATGCATTTATTTCCGAATGAACCTATAACATTGTTACATTCTGAAAAGACTTCCTGACAGCACAATAACAAGCGCCGGGCCAGCCCTACGGACCCATGATCTGGTTGTTCTGTGCTGTGCCCCTGTCCCGCGTCTGCCGATGGGAGGTGGTCCTGGCTGGCCTGGCACAGGAGGCAGTCAGTCCCCTTGCTAGCCTGGGGTTTGCCACAGGTGGTGGATCAACCTGGAGGCCTAAAGGCTGGCTGTTGTTTTACTGAAATCTGCCACGTTTACCCTCCACACACTCATTAAACACCATTTCATTGCACTGGTGGTTCGCTTAGCCCAAGAGGTAACAGCACTTGCACAGAGCTGGAGATGTTAACAGTTATCATCATGCTTAATTAGCACATTCTGTGTGCTTTGGTCAAACATTTTAGGGTTGTCTTTTTATTGCAGTGTTGAAATATCTTGCGTTTTTGGAGCAGAGACAGTGGAGACAGACAGGGATGTTGAGCTGTGCTGGAGCACTCGTGGGTACCCCAGGAGTCCTGAGAGGAGTCACAAATCTCTCTGGGCATTAAATCTCTCTTGTGCTGTCAGTGTGGGCATCACTGTGCCCTCTCTTGCCAAAGCTTTCAGTCAAGGGCAGGCCAGTGGGGGTGATGTAAATGCCTGCAGTAAACCCAGCGTTCGTGCTGCTTCGCTTTCCTTCGTGGGGCAGGATGCAACCACACCAATCCTTTTATCTGGACTGCAGGCTTCATGTTTTGGTAAGAACAAAAAAGGGACTCTCACAAGACAAATGAGGTGCATTACTGGCTATTCAGGATGTATTGGCTGTGGCAGAAGAGCATTTCTTCTCTGTCTTTTACATCTGTCTTAGATTTTGTCTACAACATTTATTGCTTAAAATTTAGGTGGTAGTTGAACTGGAAAGAATTAAGTCAACTCTTAGGAGAACCTCTCTCCCAACAGTACTTACAGAGTTCAAACTAAAACTACTCACATGTTTGAATTATATACATTTGAGGAAAAAAGTACATCTTTGCTTTTGAAGTTGGACAGAAAGTAAAGTAATACACGTATGTGTTGCATGTACAAAGTACAAACAACTAGTGAAAACCATTTTTGGGCAATGCATCTCTGAGATTTTAGAATTTCACACTTCATAGGTCACTGCCATAATTACTGCTTCATCAGTGCCATGATGACAGTGATCACACAGACCATGGCATGGGGTTTTGAACAGTAACAGAAAGACAGGTCCTCTCCCTCTTCTTTGTGTAGTTATCTGTGGGGTTTTGAAAAGTAACAATAAGAATGTTTCAAGTAAGAATAGATGTATATCACTATGTGTATTCAAATACATTTTACTTCTTAGAAACAGCACAAGTAGCAAATATAAAAGATGCCCTCCTTCTCCTTCTCCTTCTCCTTCTCCTTCTCCTTCTCCTTCTCCTTCTCCTTCTCCTTCTCCTTTTCCTTCTCCTTCTCCTGACTGGAGGCTCACAGACAGACAGACAGACAGGAGTCTCTGGGGAGTCACTGGAGCTGTGGCAGTCGTTTGTAGCTCTGCTGCCATCAGAGCCCAGGTCTGGATGAATCTCAGGATCCTTTTCCCTTCGCTGCAGGGCTGTGGTTGTTCGGCTGTGCTGTGCAGTGAGGCTGCCATTGCTTCTCCTGACGCAGCCTGAACTTTCCATGTTCTTTGGAAAAACCACAGGGCTATTTTTCAAGTGTGCTAACAACTTGACACATTCCACTTGTTAAAAGAAGTTGACCTGGAAAAACAATCAGTGATGCTGTATGAATATATTGTATTTACAGTAAGCATGCTCGCTCAGAGCAGCACTTGTTAGCTCACTGGGAACTTGGCCAAATATTAAAAATGTTGACATTAAGTAATTTGGGGGCTTAATAATGTTTTAATTAACGACTGTTTAAACACCTCTGGTCAGAATCACCTACATGTCTAGCTGAAAAATTCTGGTGGAGGTAATAGATTTGGCACGTTCAGTACACTGTGGAAGGCAGCGGGGTGCACCTCAAACTTGTGATAAGCCTTTATTTCTGAAGACGAGGAGCAAACAAATGCACAGTACTAAATGTTGTCCTTTCTGTTTATTTTTCAGATTAGCACTGTACGTATATGAATATCTGCTCCATGTAGGAGCACAGAAGTCAGCCCAGACATTTTTATCAGAGGTGAGTTTTCTTACATGACTTCCAAGGGTCTGAAAGTGAAATAAATGTGATTTGGTCTAGAATAACAGCAGTGAGAACCTGGGGTATCAGTTTGCCTCAGTCAGCAGTTCCTCATCCTCTGGAGCCCAGTTTACCATGTCATTTTACATGACTTTGTGTAACTATTTTTGCTGTGGTTTGTTATCCCCATTCTACACTGGGGAAGATTAATCTATTTTCTCTAATAAGTGGGCATGTTGGAGAACACTTCAGTGGTACTCGTTTTTGATGACCTTTTAACTTACTATTGATATCTCCAATTGTGAATGATGGGCCCTTCTAAATGTATTTTACATCCCACTGTCATACACTATCAGTTCTCCTTCCCTGAAGCACTGCTGATCTCTCTGTGCTCTCACCATGCTTTTAACCACTTCACTTCTTTTCATCTGTTGAATCAATGATGGCTACAACCACTTAGGTCCTGCTTTTTAAAACACTTTCAACTGCTAATGGAATTTTTACCTTTACACAGTAGCTTTTTTTTTCCACAGTCTTTTCAAAGACTTCATGTGCATCTTTTGAAAGTTGAAGTAAATTATGTCTCCTTAGCATCTTACTTTTGTCTCGGGATACAATTGTATGCTGAACAGATTGAAGTCTTCTGAGCTTATTATTGTTTTTAATCTTTCACAAGAATATATAAGACGATGATGATTATATTATTATCATAATAAATATGATATTATACTGATATAATAATAATAATGTTGTAGAAGTAGTAATAATAGGAATAGCGAGCAGAAGTTGGGAAAAAATAGGCAAGATACTGTCTTAGGAAAATTTGCTGCTTTAGCTGATCCTCCTCCAAAAGCTAATAAAATTATTATCCTGGTGATGACATTTTGGAGATGGAAGAGGAGCAAATGAAAACCCAGAGTGTTGTTTGTGATGTTTACACAAAACTGACAAAGCAGATATAAGGGAAAAGGGTAGAATTGTACTAGGATCAGTTTATGTTTATAGTAAAGCATGTTTTTGACAATTGTTTTATCTCTCTGGTAAAGCAATGGAAAAATAAGAGATAAAATAATGTAGAGTATCATATTGGCCTTCCCAAAACAGCTGTCATTTGTAAATAATGCATTGCACAAGGTAAATTCTGCTCACTTGGTTTTTATGATGTATTTGCAAAATGAGGAGTTGGCAGAAGCACAGCTGGTATGACGTGAATTTCCAGTAAACATTAAATACAGTGTCTTGAAATTCACCTTTTAAAGCTAATTCAGTCTTGAGTTACAGAGAAGTTCTCAGATCTGAAAATGAAACATAAGGATATATCAAATCTTCCAAATTAAGACTTATGCTCATCAAGAGGTGGTCAATAGGGTGAGGGACAATTAGCAGTGCATACAGTGGGTATGAGGTACAAGCTGTGAGTTTATTTCCCTCACTAGTTAGCAATGCAGAGGGGTAAATGTGCAGCCAATTCTTGTGAATGGTTCTTTGACTGTTGGGCTGGACAGTCTCAGTTTGGGTGGGTTTCATTTAAAAGTTAAACAGTTCAGAGTAACTCTGGAGCTCAACACTCAGCTTTAAAGAAGAGCACACAGGTTGTGCTGTAGGGCAGCCAGTGCTGTCTAAAGGTTAAGAGCCCTCTCTCACACATCTGCCAAGGACTGTGGCTCAGAGGAATGGAACCAAATTAAAGGAAAATAGATGCTGGATATCCATGAATCCAGTGTGATACTCTGTAACTTAGGGATGGTTGTCCTGAGCATCCCTGTGTTTCTGTCGTGCTTTGTGTCTAGTTTGATTTTTGTACACTTCCCTTGAAGAGCCGATCCTTATCCCACGTATTTTCTGTCTTGGGAGTCAGATTCCAGCCTTGGAGGGCTAATGCCATTAGCCTGTTTGCATGAGGTTGGTGGGCATTTCCCAGTTAGTCCACCCCTGGCTATGAGCTTGACCAGTACAGTTGACAATGAAGTTTTTTTTTCTTATAATTAATAATTCTTGATAAGTCTTATTGATCAGACAGACTGCACCTGCCATGTGAGACACAAGTGTGGATACTTTGAAAAAACAAAACAAAAATCCTTGAAAAGAGCCCCAAACTTCCACATTCCCTTTAGTATCCTTCTCCAAATCAGTTTCTTAAGATGAAATATGTGCCAGGACTCACAAAAGACCTGAATCGGTAATTTCTTCACCAGGCCCTGCTTTGAAGAAAACAAAACACTGCTTAGACATAATGTGGGTGTTCTATACAGACAAAATTTTTACTCTTAAGCAAATGATTTTTCTACTTCAGGAACCCTGTTCTCATTCTGGTTGTACATTGCATCTCTTCACTATGTTATTTTGAACCTTCTCAGAGGTACTGTGTGTTCCTGATTATTAATGCAAATCTTTCCAAGACATTCCCAGGGCACAGGAGGAGTAGCTGTGCCTCAGAGAAGTCTATTTGAAGAGTATGTAATACCTTTGTAGTAGCTTTGGCTTTCAAATGTTCATTACTTTTTTCTGCCAGCACTTAAACAGGAACATTGTAAAATATGAGGTTTTGTGTATAAACTACTATGTGAGGGATGTTGGTTCATTCTGCCAGCTTTAGCAACTAAAGTGATAGTTGCTCAAGGTTATAGTCTATAAACAATTTGAAACAGCACAATTATTTTTGAATTGTTATGTTCATATAATATATCAAAATTGCATTAAGTTTCTTCATGTTTGAGATTTTCTGTGTGGATTTTCATGTAAGTGCAAACAACATTTTCAGGGATATGAGCTACGTATTCTTCTGCTGTAGACAAGACTTGTATGTGTCTGAATTTCTTAAGAATTGGATGTGGAAATCAAGTTGAGAATCTTAAGTCTCTTTGAAAAATGCCAGCTTTAGGAGGGTCCTTGGCAGTATGAACACTATATCTACCTTTAATATTAAGCTTTTATGTACTTTTACATATATGCATATGGATCTATCTCTTTAAATTCCTTTCCTATTAAGGCTGCTAAAGCATTTAATTAAAATAATCCTCTTCTTGTCTACCATCACTTCTGTCTCTAGAGAAGGTTTGTGCTTTTAACAACTTCTTTTTAAACAGAGTTGGATAGGAAATGATACTGCTTGTCATAACTGGAGGAGTTTGGAGTGCACACAATGCCTTTGATCCACCAAGTTCTAACATGAGACATTCTTCTGGACAGTGTGTGGGCTTTATTATAGCCCATGCTATTTAATTTTGAAGTTAAGTGTAAGTTAATGACTGGCATTGAAAAGGTGGTTATGTAATTAGAGTTAAAGTACAACATTTGGGAAGTTTTGCAGAGAGAAGACAGACTTTGTTGCTGTGATTGGTGTTGTCTGATGAGTTCCCTGATCAACAACAAAAGTTTGAATTTGGGGGTTGAGAGTTCTTAAACTGCATTTCCTTTGAAAACAGCATCAAACTAACCAAGTTTCCTTGGTGGGAAGGAAGTGCCAGCCAGTACAGGTGTTGAGGAAGAGCTTGCCAGCACAGGAAACCAAGCTTGAGTAGCTGTATGTCTTCCCTGGATGGTGGGAGCCTGGGTTATGGCAGTGGTGCTGCATTGCTTTTGCCTCATTCCCTCTGACTGAAGCACTCCTTCAGGATTATAAAACGCTGCTGGCCGTGGCTGCGGGGGGAAGAGTGCCACCTGCTGAATCTACATCAGTCCTGTACAAATGGGAAAAGATTCCAGGTTTTAAGGGTACTTTATAATCACTTTTTAAATCATGCATTTTTGACCTTAAAATAATACACAATATGTTCAGAATTAAAAGAAAACAAGGAATAAAATTCTAAAATACACTTCCCTAGCAAAAGAAGAGCTGATTTTAAGTATCAGCTACATCAGTAAGTGAAAAAAAGTAAATAAATAGGGCATCCAAATTGATGCCCATAAAGCATTTCATAACCATGAAATCTGCTCTTCCTCATCTTTTCTCTGTGTGAATTATGTAATGCTTTTTAGTCACAATGATCACGAGAATGTACACCTCTGTTTTTATAATTTTGTTTTAGATAAGATGGGAAAAAAACATCACACTGGGGGAGCCCCCAGGATTCTTGCATTCCTGGTGGTGGTAAGTACCAGTTTTCTTTTCCTCTGACTTTTTTAGAATGTGTCGATGGCCCTTTCCAGCTGCTGCAGGCAAGAAATTCAGGTGAACAGTGTAAAAAGAGTGAGAGAGTGAGGACTAAGAAGCATTCTCTTATTAAGGAATAAAATAAAAGAAAATTAGATACAGGAAAAGATATGGATCTTGGATACAGAAAAAAAGAAAAGAAAGAAGATGGCCTGGCTTCATAAGAAAGAAGATGGCCTGGCTTTCCTTCTTCACCACCTTCCTGCACATTT
The DNA here is from genome assembly GCA_020086605.1 of Lanius collurio. NCBI lineage: Eukaryota > Metazoa > Chordata > Aves > Passeriformes > Laniidae > Lanius > Lanius collurio. Next base: position 971,917 of record JACBWW010000065.1, on the reverse strand, counting down.
TGCAGTTACAGGATCATTCTACATATGATAAATACTTGTATTTGAAAAGAAAGCTCAGTAAATGCAGAGACTCTGTAGATGTGAGCTTGCTCAGTCTGCAGTCCATGGCTGTGTGTGTAGAATTCCCCAGGGGAGAAGAGTGCTCATAGGTACTGCTGTGTAGCCATGGTATTTATTCATTTTTTAATATACCCGACAAGCCTGTGTTTGAAGGAATGCAGAAGTGCAGGCAATATGCCCAGCTGTCAGGAGCACAAGAATTCACAAGTTTTGAAACCATCCCATTTGAACTCAAGTGACTTGCACAGCCACTTGGGAAGTGGGGTAACCTTCTTTGACCACTCTTTCACAGCTTTTGCTGTGTGATGGAAGCCTGGCAAGACTGTGTCCCTTTAATGTCTGCATTATCCTTAATTTTGACTGTCTGCAGCAGAGTGCTCAAATTGTCCATAAATCCCCATTATGGTGCTGGATTAAGTTATAAAGGATTAAGTCTAAACCAGTAAAAAGCCACTATGAAACTCCAAAAAAATTTATTATCAATTTTATTATTAAGTCATTCTAGCATACACACAGTTTTGTGCCAGAAACTCTGTGGTAGAACTGACTGGTGTGTAACTCTAGCTGAAGGAGTTTGTGGGGGAGGACCAATGGGGTTACGTAGCATAATACCCTTCTTTTCACTCTTTATGACCTAAGAACATGCCCATCCACTTTTCTGTGCTTGCCCAGGCACCAGATCCTCAGGGAGCTTTGGTTTGAGCACCAGACTGGACATTTGTCTACAAAGGCTGTGGCTGCCCCATTCCTGGAGGTGTCCAAAGCCAGGCTTGGATGGGGCTTGTAGTAACCTGGGACAGTGGAAGGTGGTGGGGACTGGATGGGCTCTAAAGTCCTTCCAATCCAAAGCATTCTGTGATTCCATGAACCTTGACCATGGAAGGACTCCCAGTTTTCTCTCCAGTTTCTTTCCATATTATTACGAATTCATTCCTTCCCATGCTTTGTGGAAGTCATTTGAGCAGTTACCAGAGGGATAAGGTTAAATGCACGGTAATACACAATATATTCTTATATATTAGACCAGATTCTTGGTCTGTACTGCAGTGGTATTAAAGGAGTAGAGCACTGCATGCTGTAGAGATCAGATGGCTGGACTTGATTCCTCACAGATGATTTACAAAGCTAAATTCTTCCTTAGAGGTGAGTGTTGCCATCCTTTGAAGGAGAAGTGATGTTTCTGTATAGGAACATGCATGTGGGGTGTGTGTACATCATAAAATCTGCATGAACATCACAGTGACACTCTCATCATCCCTGTAACCTCTTCCCTTGCAGTGTATTTTGGGATCTCTACTGTGCAGCTCCAGAAAGACGAGAAACATGTGAACACTCCAGTGAAGCAAAAGCCTTTCATGACTACGTAAGTTTCATTTGTTTTTACCATGGCTTCATTAATTGCATTTATAAATGTCACAGAGAAGTATTTCTGCACTGCAGGGGCTCAGAAACACAAGTTTGGTCATATGTAACTCTCAGTTTTCTGAGGTTATCTTAGAATTAGGAGTTCCTAATTCTTTAATTGCCAGCGCAATATAGATGACTCCTGGAAGCTGTCTCAGAGATCAAAGTGCTGTCCGATGTGTTAATGCAGAAAAAAAGTGTCCTTCTGTCCCCCATGCCATGGACACATGAGGCTTGTCACAAAGGCACAGGACAGATGGATGTGACCTGTCCAAATATCTGTACTCTGTCAGTGCTAAAGAAAAGGCTGTTCTGTAGATGGAATTGCTCCCTGGCTTCTGTCAGGACCCCCCTGGCTGAAACTGGGGTACTCCATATATTTTTATATCCTGAAGTAAGTATTTTTCATCCTAATAAACAACCAAACATCATAGAATAAGTGCAATATCAGCTGGTCCAAGAGAACAGGAGGGATAAAGAGCAGAAGTTTCATGACAGTTTTGCTGCCTTTGAGACTTAGTTCGAAACACAACAGGGAGGGTCTTGAATGAGAGTAATTCTCACAGTACAACTGTGAAACCTCTTTCCTTGAGTCTTTTCCAGGTCTGTCTCACAAATAGTGTCTAGTTACTGCCAAAAAATATTTCTACAGATAAATTTGAAATTAGACTGCCCTAGCCGAGTGTCTTACAAGCACAGATTGAGAACAACAGAAATGATTCAGCGAAGTGACCATTTTCCATTTTCTGTTGTCAAAATCTGGTAATGGCTTGGCTTCCTACAACATTTGAGCTAATGGTGTTCTTGCCTTATTTGCAGTAAACAACACCTTAGACTGTAAATGTACCATCAGCACAGTCAGAGGTGTTCAGCATCTTTCACCAATGTCTCTTTAGCACCCTGGAGTGGTGGTTAAACTGTGAGGGTGACTGGTTAAAGAGCTTGGACAGTGTTGTGCAGTCATGTCCAGGCTGTGCTGACCACTAAACATAATTAATGAAAGAAATAATTACCAGAGAGAGGAATAAAGTTTAAGGATGTTTTGCACCCACATAGTTGTTAAGGTCAGCCAACCTAGTAAGGCACATTCCTGAAATTAAAAATTAAGTATCTCTTGCAAGTACAATAGCTGTGGTCATTTTGGCCTAATCTTCTTTAAATATAAAGTTGTTGGAAAAACAGAACATTTAGCTATTAGTATTAGCTACTTAATATTTTGAATCCTTGTTATTAGAGGAAGGTGTAATTCCCCAGTGAAGGAGTAGTAATTTTACAGGAATAGTGTAAGATCGTGAGGAATGACATTAGAGATTTGAATCTGGGGAGATCCAAAGCACAACAGTTGACTTCAGTGGGGGACGTTGTGTTCTCAAAATAAAGTGTGTGTAACAAACCCCAAAAATCTGAAAAATGTAAGTATTGCCGTGAAACAAAATGGTGAAACAAAACAAAACAATCAGCAAGAGGAAATTTTCAGTGAAAAAGTATTTGGAGTCTAAAAGGAGTCCACAAACTTTTAAGCTCAGAATAGTTTAGCTGATCAGTAAGTCTAAATTTGGAGGTATACTAAGAATCTGAGTAGGTGAATCAAAGTATTTAGAAACACCCTTTAGCATTTCTAATTTCTACAGGTCTTGGAATATTACATGGCCTTCTTGCTCAGTTCTGTCTTTATATATGATATGTATTGTCATAATTCAAGGAAAGTGAGAAAATGTGAGTTCTGTGTGTCCTAAAATTCTGTGATTGAATGTTTAAGTTATTGTATAAAGTTGTGTTTGATGAAGGAAAGATAAAATCATGGTATGATTCTATTTGCACATCAAGACAGGATGAATGCTTATTTTAGAAACAATTTGATTTATTTTAGAAATTAATTCACCTGGTGTTTGTAAAACCCATTCTCTCAATATTTTAAGGTGGAAGAAAAGCTTTGCATTGTTTTTCTCAGACTTGGGATAAACTCATTTAATCCCTCACAAGACTCACAATGCTCCTTGTCATCACATGAATTTTGCTTAGGACAGTCTTCATCATGGTTTTTGTGTCTGGTATTTTAAGGGAGCATTGTAAGCTCATGTCAAAGAACAAGAAAATGGTTATAGGATACAGCCAAGCAGATTTCACAGCAGAGGAAGATAAGCACATATTAAGGGAAATCCTGATCCATGTAGTGTCTTACCATTGGAGGGGTCAAAATCCCACCATCGGTGGGACTGTCAGAAGCTGCTGCTGGGTTCTGCCTCCTGCCAAGGCTGAGTGGGCTGGTAAATCAAAGCTCTGCTGCCACATTGCAGGTCAAGTAGTAGAGCATTTGTAGCTGTGCTGTCATATCTGAAAACTGTTATTGTAAGTACAAAGTAGCACAGAAGGCTTATTTATTAATTCATACAAGCAATTCAGAATTTTTTATGAGGCATGTGTTCCACTTGACCTAAGAAAAACCATTCCTGCTGAAGGGGTGCGTGGTCTGGCTGCTGCAGACATGGCAGCTGTAGCTGAGTGGGCTGTGTTTGGAGAGGAAATAATCTTGTCTTTGCTTTTGTGGAGAGAGAAAGGCTTAGGAATGCTTGATGGAGGAAGAAAGCACTTGCAGATGATTTAATGATTTGGAAATATTGCTGCCTCACTCGACATAGCCACGAGTCAGGCAGGAACACACAGGTTGACTCATAAAATGAATTCACAGAAAGACTTGAGTTTCTTTAAGTTTACTAATAAGTTTTACATTATCTTAACTGCAATTGTGAGGGTAATGCTGTTTGATTTCTCACCCCCCTCAGCATTTTTGCTTGCAGCACTAATATGTCATCTTACTAAAAATCCACTAAATAGAAAAGCAAAGACTTATTCTGGCTTTATAAAGATTTTCCATGCTCATCATGAGTTTATTTGCAACTCCTCCATATTTAGAATGGACTATATGTTTATTTTCTATCAAGATTTGCCACTGCATATGCTTTCTTCTGTGTGAACAAGGTTCTGAACTCATTATGTACATATATATCATTTTTTTAGGCTTGAAAAGATGCATGTCATGAACATGCATGTGCTGGATCGGGGACATAGATCCTGGCATGGAAGTTTTGAGATAGATGATGTAGAATTGGAAACTGTTTCAGGTGACTCAGGAAAGAAAACTGTTGCTTGCTTATCCAGCCTGTTAATACTGCAGGCATTTCAGTAGGAGTAGCTTCATTTGAAGCAGAAAAATGCCTGTGATTCTTTTCCAGGTACCTCTTACTTTACTTTTCCTGCAGGAAAACTTCTGTGTGCTTTGAAGTCTCGTGAAAAATCGCGTACATGGATGGTGTGAGGCAAAATTCAGTCTTCAGTGTAGAATGATTTGTGTTTCTTGATGGTGTCCTGAGGAGAGCTCTTCACCTCTCTAGTTAAGAGCTCATTTTTCCATGTTTTGAGATCTTCTGCTGAGAGAAGCAAGTTCCAACATGGATCTCTTTCCACTTCTTTCCAAGCTGAAAACTGGGTCAAAAAGGGAAATAAAAACTGGATTTTTTAGCAACACCACTACTTCTGATGGCCACAAATGACCATCTTGCTTGTCCTCAGGCCTGGTCATTCATCCCCATCTCTGAGTCTGAAGGGATGGTACCTGAAAAGTCCTTCCTTACAAGATAATTTCTAGACATAGCAGTTAAGATATTTTTACTGTCTAGAAATTCTCGTGCTTCTTTTATCTCATATTCCTGGCACTGGAAGTTTTACCATGTGGTGCTGGTGCAAAGAAGGGATTTATTATTTCTCACACATAGCTGATATTTCCCAGGTAAAGCTTGATTAGTTCTTCTCCCCAGCTCTTTGAAAGATCACTTCTGTTATGGGCAAAGGTCTCTGGTTTGTGTTTGTGTCTCCCAGAATTCCAGCTGATGTTCAGGGTAACAAACCAGACATTGCTCTCCCCAGAGACTGAGCAGCCTCAGGAGCTGGAACCATATCCCCTCTGCCTGTTGGCACAGTTCAGTGCTGAGCTCTGTGACACAGCTCAGGTCATATGAGTGTTGCAGAGGGTACCAAAGACAATGCTGCCATCAGTTATGTCCAGGTTATTCCTTTTAAAGGTCATAACTCTGGAAATCAAAGTGTCCTAGAAGTTAATGAGCAGCGTGTTTGGACATTTGAGGTGGCTGATCAATCTCTCTGCATCTCTCTTCAGAAAAGTTGGGTCTCTGCATTTAGTGCTGCTTTGTGGGAGGAGACATTACCATTTCCTTCTCTAAACCCATGTCCCTCCAGTAGAACTAAGAGGCACTTGCACACCCTAAATGCCCCAAGCCGCCTTAATTAATCACCATCAGTACTCAGTATTTGAGGAGTTATGAATATTTTTATGTCCATTTTGGACTAAAGATTACCATGAAAAGCCTGTGAGACTGTTCTCCCGCAAGGACTGTTTTGTTTTTGGTTTCATTAAACTGCTGTCCTCTTTCTCTGTCTGCCTTTTGTGTATCAGGGATGGAGGAACTTGTTTTCATTCTTGATTGCCTGACCCATCTCTTGCTGCTGTGACCTTCTGCAGGCAGCATAGCTAGAGCAGCTTTTGCTTCTAGGTTTGTTGCTGAAAATGGAATTCTAGGGCTGGTTTCTGTGGAGAGCTCATGTTCAACATTCCCTTCAGTCTTCTTCTCCAAATCAGTTTCTCAAGATTAGATATGTCCCAGGACCCACAAAAGACCTGAACTGGGTAATTTCCAGCTGTCAGTTTCTGTGGAGAATGTGTGTTAAACTCCTTCTGCTTAAAACAGAGATTAAGAAAATAAAGCTCCCCATCATTCTCATCCTCCCATGGAAGGGCAAAAGATGATAAGGTGTCCTGCTTTGCTCCAGGGCTTTCGTACCAGAGGCAATGGTGCAGATCTGAGTTACCTGTTAATTCCTTACCTGAGTTCTTTGTGACCTGAGGGTCACAAAGTTCTGGAAGACCCTTTACATGTTTACTCATCATCACTAAGTCAGTGCTTTCACCTTCAAAATATGCTCTTCAGACAATTGGTTTGTTTACTCTGTAGACAGTTCCTGTTTTCAGGCAGAGAACAGGTTATTTCTTGAAAGTAGAAGAAATTTATTAAGTGGCCATAGCATGCTTTTTATGGTTAATAGGGAAGTGAAAAGCATTTCCTCTTATACATTCATTGTTAAAATTGTATTCTTTCCTTTTGTGTAAATAGCATTCATATTTAATTTTGAATGAAGTGCCTTTCCTTACTGCTCTTTTCATTCTGTGGAGATCATGTCTCACACTGTTCAGATATGTCTGCAGTAAAATGTGTTCTTGGATATGGAAACCAAGGAAGAAGAAAACCAAGGAATTTGCATTTGCCTTGAAATTACATGTCTGAACACATTAAGTAAATCCATGTGGTTAAAGATTGCACTACAATAAACAATTAACAAACAGTATTTTGTGCAGAACACTGTTTGGTGTAATAACACAAGGTGATACATCCTTGACTTTCTCGTGTGTGCCTCCAAAAATGCCATGAATGTGAAAAACTGGATAAATGTTTAGGATTCTTGTCCTTGGTGTAGGAGCACTCTTTTGTCTGCATGGAGGCCAGTGCCCACTGGGAGGTTTGGGGAGGACAGGGTGGGTCACCACCCGAGGGTCTTACATTGAATTTACACAGGAGGGCTGAGCTGCTTCAGTCTCTCCGTGCTAATTTTATTGCTCAGTAGCTGTTTTTTAATGCAATTGGGTGGAAAGGATTAGTTAAAAGCATGCTCCAACTCCCAAGTCTGCAGACAGCATTGACTGGTCCCATGAATTTATAGGTAAATATCTCAATATTGCACTGTATCTCCAGGAGTATGAGACTCTTTTTGTTTGCCCATCAGGAATTTTTTGAGGTTGAGAAATTGGTACTTCCTTTGGATTGCAGAGACTCCTTTTGCAGGGAAATCAGGATTCATTTCCTGTTTCCTGCTTAGAAATCCCCCACTTGAATTCTTGTTCTCACATTTTCATGAAGAGGGAAGAGGTGCTTGTTCTGCTCATACCATCCTCCTTCATCATTCCTTTCCACAAATTAGTGGAAAATATAATCCTTGGATTTGAACTGCTCTGTGTCACAAATGTTTATTGTAAGCTCTGATACAGAGATGTGTTGTTTCTTACAGCCAACATAGTTTTTCTCTTTATAGAGGTAATTCCCCAGGTAATTTTGTGCTTTGCCTCTCTTTTAATGTGAGAACTCAGCCACTTGTTTCAGAGAGAGCAAGAAGCATTTCCTCCACAAAATTTCAATGGCTCTTTTTTGAGTGAATATTTAATTTTCTTGGAATTTAGAAGTAAAATGGTTAATTAGTTTGAGCTCAGTAGAAGCCTCAGACAGGATAAGGAACCAACATTTCCCTTAGCTCCTCTTTCATGGTTCCCAGAAGGAGGCACTGGACGCATTTCTTTCTTTTGCCTCTTTTTTAACAACCATTTTAGCTTCACTTTCATTGAAAACAATGGGAGATAACAGCCATTTTAATGAGGGGAGGCTTTTGGGAACATTCTGTGCAAAAAAATAGTATTTATTTAGAGGGGAGCACTAAAAGGATTTATATACACTGTGTGCAGAACCGTGCCAAATTTATGAAATGGGACAAAATTTGGTTTTCTTTTGCTTGGAGGAGAGGAGGGGGATGTGAAGGCTCAGGAAGTAAGGGAGAAGTGAGTGGTTGAAGAGATAATGTGGAATTCACAGGATAAGGCAGAGACTGAAAGACAAAGGGGAGTGGCTGGAATGCTCAGGCTGCTTCACAGCCGTCTGCAGTAGCTTAGTTTTTTTAAAAACACAGGTAAAATCTGGTTGTAAAGGTTTGGGGTTTTTTTTATAATGTTGATAGACAGACTGTTGCCTTACTAGATACTTTAGTTCATGATAGGTGTCTCCATTGATTGATTTCTCTGAGCTCTGAAGCCAAGGGCTTTCTTTATAATTAAAATAAGGCTGAGGTACTTCTGCTCTAAAGTTGTGATGTGTTATCACCTGGAAGAAGGCTCCACAGGAAATTTCTGACCAGCTCAGTGGAAGTCCCAGGGTACGGCAGTTTCTTTTCCTGTGTGGTTGTCCTGATGTACAACTGTTAACTTCAGACATTTCTCAGAGTAATGTTGTTAAATGCATCCTGTGTAAAATGTCTTGCAATTGAATGAACTCTGCTCATTCAAATTTTAATTTTTTCATTTGCTCTAATGGATTATTTATGCTACCATAGTGAAAGCTGTATCACAGTTTAAATTTTAAACTTTATCATTTGGAGTGAACTTAAAATCAACATTTCAATGGAGAGAGGATATTTTTTTCTTTTACAAGTGGAAGCACTTATACATATACACACTTCATGGGGTGCGTTTAATAATTTAATAATTCGGTATGCAGAAGTGTAAACTTTCTGGGTTTTAGACTTTGCCTCAAAAATTGTAGCAGCTTCATTTATTTTGAATTTATTTCACCTTTAAGAGTGAGAAGATAAAGCCTGCCATGAGTTTAAGTAGCACTGAGAAATGCCCTGTTTCTAAATGTTTGGTTTAGTAGTTGTATTTAAAAACGTTTGATTTGTCACAGTTGACATACAGATCATCCTTACTCATGGCATAGTGCACACAATATGTTCTTACAGCACTCCAGAACGTTACCAAAGGAGGTCAGGTTGTAGCTTAGTAACACTGGGAATGTGAAATGGACTAACTCTGAATTTAGAGCTGAAGATTTTCTGGCATTAATATTTAACACTGATTGTACATAATGCCCTACATCAGTAGAGTGCTGCACAAACATTTGATCAATAGGGAGCAAGTGCTGGGTTAAGCCTTGCCAGGGCCTGGTTCTTCTGTGTGTTCTTCCTCCCTCTGGTGCTCTTCCTCCTGATGGTTCATTTTCCATGCCAGGGTCCCTCCTGACGTTTGTGATGCCCCTGTTTCAGGTGTTTGCACGGAGCAGTCCCACTTGAGCTGGTGAGATTGCTCTGGGCCGAGGACGAGGGCATTTCGTGGCTCTGCAGAGCCGCGGCTCTGGCGCGTGGCCGTGCCTTTGTCTGCACCAGGTGAAGCACAGCTGCACTGATGGGAAGCATTTTCCTTTTTCTGTTTGCCTAGGCTGGAGGCGCTTCGCCTAAATGCAATCTTCTTTAGCCTCATGAAAAGCAAAAGTGAAAGTGAGAGCCTTATTTCTGCACAATATGCCAAACACAGATTTTGTTATCAGCTCGACTGCTCTGTTAATACGTCTAAGTGACTCATTTCAGACTTGCTTAGCACATTTCTGGAAAATCCAAGGACTTACAACTTCCATCTGCTCTCTAATATGATGAAAGATGAATCCTGAAGATCACAAATTGCAGGAGACATGCGGCTCTTAATAAGAACAGCTGAACAACAAATGCCGTGTGAGAGGTGGTGAAAAGCGAAGTAATGAGGAGGAAAGGCGGGGAGGCCTCTGGAGGGAACATGGATATCCATGGCTGACCAGAACTGTCACATCCCAACACCAAGCTAAATGTGAGATGCACGTTGCGTAACACGAGTCACAGGCAGCAGATAATGGTCTTTTTGAATTTTCTGCAGAATTAAGGCCTGGCTGTTACAGACCGTTGTGTTTACATGATCTTCGGGCCGGCACAGGATGTGGTGCTTGGGAAGAAACGTGCAGATCTGCAGATTGGGATGCATTTAGAGGGAAGCTTGGAAATCTTGTTTCTTATTTTGAGATCTCTGCATTCCAAACATGATAACCATTGGCAACTGTAAACCTGGAGTGTATACAGATAGAGAAAATACAACATTTCATCTCCGTTTTCTCCCCTCTAGAGAAAAATGGAGGTTGTGTCATAATCAAGGAGAACAAAAAATAATTAACTTGACTTAAGGTGAAAGTCTGCACTGCACTTTGTCCTTGTGGGCTGTTTTGATGTGACCCCTCCTTAAGTGTACCTCTCCAAAGTGCTGTCACAGCAACATCCACAGACTGGATTTATGCCACTTAGGGAGGATACCTGTAACAACATTCAGATGCAGCAGCCTGTAACCCATCAGAGGCTCATTTACCCAAGAAAGTAGTTCTGTGTATAATTTACACCAGAAGAGGTACATGACCTGTCTGTTTTTCTGTGACATAGGAAGTGGAAGACAAAGTTCTTTATAAGGTATATAATAAATATGTTCTGAGACATAAAGGATCTGGAAAACATTTTCCAGTTCTGCTTTCAGATCTGATTTCCGTACTGCAAACCTAAATTTTAGTCTGAAATGTACTAAGTCCTTAAGTAGTAGATTTTTAAGGGAATAATTTAACCCCTGAGGTGAGTTTTAATGTCTTTTCTGTTTTTATTGAGTGGCAGAAAAAATGCACAGACTGTGCATATGCAGAGATGAGTATGACACTCCACTTAATAAATGAGTTTTACATGAGTCGGATTTCAGTGAGATTTGTATAAGCAGGCAGTGAATCCCGGAGGAGCACGACCCCTGGCTTGATCCCAGCTCTGCACAGATGTTGGGATGTGCCTGGACAGGTCCGACAGCAGGATCAGGGACTCTGGCCCTCGTCTGGCAAACAATTTCATGGTCGAGTAGCATTTTATGTGTGAATACTCTGATCAGAGTCACACATGTTTGCAGTAGCAGGGTCACAGAAAACAGTACAATTGCAGAGGGTCATTCCTGTTTACTGTTCAGTTCTAGAGTTATTTCTCTGGACTGAAACTATTTATTTAATCTGGGTTTATTTCTATGTATTTGAGGCAAAGAGACTCTTTTCCAATGTTCTCTATTGTGAAGAAAGTACCAAATTTCCTTATTTACAAGGACAAGAGTGTTAAAGGGTGGTTGCTGGACAACCCTTAAATATCCCTGCAGAAAGCTTTTACTCCATCCTATGATGTAATTTGTAATATTTCCTTTATTTTCCCTGTATTCTCATAGTTTTTTGTTACTCTGGGTACACAGGGTGTTTTGTGACTCCCTCTGCCAATTGTTTTATTTTTCTTGCTCCAGCTGCTTTCCCTCCATTGCTGTTTGGAGAGCACGTGTTGAATTTCCTCCTAACAGGAAAAAATTTATCTCCTTGACATCCTTGCTATCTTATCCTGATAATGTGCAGAATTTCTTCTTCCTGGAACAAGATGGGTATTGTCATTTATTGTTGCAGCATTATAGTATGTGGAGGGTTTTGTTGAAGCTCCTGTTCCCTAAATCGTGTTTCTTAAATTGTACAAGAAACTGAGCTTTCAGTATTTAAAAAAAAAAAAAAAATATTTTTTACCTGATTATTTAGAAAACATGACCTGAATGAATGGTTTAAAATAATTAGGTACCAAAAGAAAGAAATTTCCTCAGTAAAGCTGACATTGCTTCTATACAGCTTCCTTAATTCCAAATTACTTCAATAAAATGGTATTGAAGGCTAAGGTATCCAAGAGGGTGATTGCAGAAGAGGGTTTTAATAGGTTTTTAATGTTCTACCCTGTTACTAGATGCCATGTCACCTCACAGGGGTAGTTCTAGAACATTTACCATTAACAAATCTGCTTTTTTCTGTTGACACTAAAACACACAAACGTGTAACTTTCCATTTTTGTGCAATAGGGGTAATAAGTTTACAAAGGGTAATCTGTACTGTAAGATTCTTTTTGAAAGCCTACTTTTGGTTGCTTTAAGTTTTCCTGAATATCAGCAGTTGTAGCTGAGTTGTCTGTCCAAGATATCCCACCACAAAATGTCTCTGTGATGCTGCTGAGGCGTTCAGGCACCTCTTGAGCTATCTGGGGGTTTTATGGAGGTGGGGTTTTTGTATTAAATATCTGTGTTCAGCTGTGTTGTGTTTAAGTCCCCTGTAGACACACAGATGTTGTTGTGCAGAGCCTTCACATCCTTCCAGAGGAGTCTCTTTGACCCCACCTCAGTCTTTGTAACAACTGTGAGTGACAATTTTTTAGTTGGTCCGTGATTCTGGGTTAGAAAGCCCTCAATGAACAGTGTTTTTACTCACTTTTGAGCAGCCTGTGACTTAAAAAAAAAAAAAAGAGAGGAAAAATTATCAACTCAGTATGTTTATTTTCTGCTTTCTTCTTAATTTTCCAACTACCCAGATGCAAAACAGTGATGATTTGTTCATAGTGTCAACTGGAAATGGCCCAGTTAACATTATTAACATCAAGCAGAGGTTTGAAAGGTGGTAAAACCTCTGGGTTTGTTCTGTGCCTTAAAAATATGTTTGAAGAGAGCAGGTAGTAATTTGTGTTCTGATGATTTTGACATCATGAATTAAATCTCAGCTATACCTGCCTGAATTTTAGCTACCAGTTCATGTTAATATAAGTAACGTGTTTGGGGTTTTTTTTTTTCCTTCTTTTATTTTCTTAATGTAAAAATGTGGAGTCTGCAGCAGCTGTTTCTGACATGGGATGAACTCCAGAGGTGCTCCAGCTGTCATAAATCAGACTGCCTGTTCAAGAGGCTGAGTTTAGGGTATTTATCTGTAGTAATAATCTCTTAACAAAGAGGTTGGGGGTTTTTTGGGGTTTTTTTTTTTTTTTTTTTTTTTTTTTTTGTACAGGCCTGATACTGGATTAACCAAATTCTGTAAGCCAGTCACATAAAATAGGTGGTATATATTGGTTTTGTCAGGAAATTCTTAGTTTAGAAACATTACAGTAAAGCTCAGTAACTCAGATTGGTCACAGTTTTCATAATTCACCAAAGGTTGAGGCCAAAGGAAATATTGCAAGAAATACACATGCATTTACATACTAGTAAACACTAGATTTACTAGTAACTAGAAGCCATCTTAGAAAATGTGTTCCAGTTTTATTGAATAGAGCCTGGAAAATGCTGCAGTTGTTGAGCTATTGCCTGGTAGCAGAACTTGAATTATTGTTTGTGGTGGTGTAAGCAGTTCTGCAAAACCATTGCCTAAACAGGAGAATAATTCTGTAAGTAAGAATTGTCTTTTTTTGGTGGTAATTTCTGTGTTGCACTTTTGCTGGGTAGGCAGACCATGGAGGTGCTGCAGCTGCAGAAATAGAATTGTGTCCATTTGTGGCTTGTGGACAACACATTCCCTTGAACATTTTAACTCTTGTGCCATTGCTTGGTGCTCTACTTCACCATGGGCTTTCTAATCCTTGTTTGATTGTCTCTTTATTTTTTTTTTTTTGGAGGTCATGGTGGTGACATTTGGTTCCTCTGGTTGTCTTCAGGGAAACTTCAGGTGCCCCAAAACACAAAATACTGTTGGAGTTGTTAATCCTAAAGAGTGATTTCCATGGAAATAAAAAGGCTTAGCAAACCCTTCCTAGTGCTGATTCAGAAATCCCCTTTTATGGGGGGTAGGAGTAGTGCTGAAATACTTGGTATTCCAGACTCTTTGTGAATTATTATAATTTGTAGAGCTGGTCATGAAAGAAAGTGCAGTTAAGTACAAAAAGCAAAAACAGTGACAGGACAAAGTTTTTGAAGTGCCATTACTGATTTGCCTTGTTTTCCAGGGACCAACCTATAGTGTAAAATTAAACTTGGAAATTTTCAAACATATTTATTTATAAAGAATTAAAAATACAAGAGTTTCTTACAAGTTCTTTTCATGACACAGAAGATGTGTCCTAGAGCCTCCTCAAGTTTTTCCCCTAAATTTATCTGAAATTCAAATGCTTCTTGCGTTTGGGAGCATTTCCTTAGTATGAAAGAGAAGAAGGTTTTGAACTTACTGCTCCTGGTAATGCTGTGGCTCATGAACTCTCATAAGCATTTGGCTGCTCCATCAAAAGGCATTTCCATACTGGTTAATTGCTTTTGCACAAATTGCCAGAATTGAGCAGTAATTCTGTTTTAAATAACAGGCACAGGTGATGGGATTTGCTTTTGGTTGCCCTTTCCCTGATTCCCATGAACTACTGAAACATCATGACTTTCTGTACAGAGCAGGAAAAACATTATTTAAACTACTATTTTAAAATGAATTATTATTATTAATTTTATTATTTTGATTTCTTTAAACTTAAATAATACTCACACAGATGAGGTGACCACTCTAAACACCCTTGTTGCTGTTTGTCTGTGGTAAATAAGCCAAGGCACAGATTCTTCTTTTACCTGTGTTTTCCTTGCATAACTCACCATTCTAGACCTGTGCTTTATGTCCCTCTGTTTGAGAGCTCAGTTCTGACTTCTCTGAAGCTGTTTTAAGGGAATTTAGTTGATGTTTTTGTTTTATCCCATCATACAGTTTAGTGATGTAACAAACCACTTGTATCTTTACAAAAACAGTAAAAAACGTCTCAGGTATTGCTTTCAAGCGTGCTGAAATGTCAGACTTCAAACTGGCTATCAGTCTTGACAAAATACACACATTTTCTCAACCTACTGTCACCATTGTAGTGGTGATCCTCCACTGTTCAGCGATTTTGCTTTTAAAATATATGTTTCTCCTTTTTTTCCTTCCTTACCAACATGAATTCCTGACAAGCCAAGGTCTCTGCTTTAATTTTTAATCCCAGCCTGACAGACAGTCAGATTCACTCCCTGTAACTGCACTGGAATCAAATATTATTGCAGATGTTTGATGAACCATAGAATTGGTTCAAGTCTCATTTCCAGTTACTTGGTTTCTAAATGTTCTCTTTGGGGACCCAAGCAGTGCTGTCAATATTCTTTGTTCCAGTTGCTCAGCAGTTTGCAGCTTAATATTGTCAAGGGGTTTTTGTACTGAGGCAGCTGCTGAAGTCAAAACTTGTTATGGAATGGAAGAAATCTAGAAATGGGCCCCATATCCAGTGTCAGACTGTGGAAAAGGTTTTTATTTTAATTTCTATGCTAGATATTGATTGGAACCAACCAACATTACTTGTATCTGTGGTCTTTTGGTAGCTTTTTACTTAGGCAGCATCCCCCAAAATTAACCAGTACGTTATTATATCCAGAAAGTTAAATCTGCTGCATAAAGTAGCTGACATGTTTTTCTATATTTCAGTTTTTTCAGTGGGATTTTCTTTCCCTTTTATTTCTGAAGATATGCAATCAGCACATGCTGTGTCACTATAGTACTTTTAATTTTGTAGATGCAAAGGGAAATGCTGAACTGTGTTGAGTAATTCATGTGCTGTGGTACTTTTGTACTGTGTGCTGGAACCAAGCTTTCATTTGCTGATTAGTATAAAACCCCTTTTTTCTTATTAAGTTGCACTGTGTCTGTACATGACCCTCAAACACGGCTCCTAGCACGAAGCCTAAGACATAAAAATTTGTAAATTCATTGCTCTCCAGCAAACTCTGATTTCCTGTGCTGTACTAAAGATCTTGGGAATTTCAGGAGGGCTGGGGAAAAAACAAGTACCTGAAATGTCAGGGCCTAATCTGTAAGTCTGCTACTTCATTGCCACTATACTGGAGATTAGGAGAGTTTGCTGCAAGGTTGTTCAGGATTTGGAGTATTGAGAAAAACCTGCAGCTTAAACTCCTGGAATAATTGATCAAGACCCAAGATAGTGTTTTCCACAGGAGAATGTATAGTTCCCCTCACAAAAAATCAGTGTTGCTGCACCTTAGGTTGCATTTTCCAGGTGATTATTGAAAAAGTAATTTTTGGAGGTAGTTTTAGGGAACCTTTTCCTAATTTTTTTTAAGTTATTAATTTTGTGCCCCCAATACAGATAGCATTGATTTCTGGATTGCACTGCGGTGAAACTGGAATTATGTCTTCAGGATATACAAACATACATATAAACACATCTGATGAATGCAGGCATTACAATCCATGTGTCTCTCAGCAGAACTGTCCCTAATTCCAGTTTTCAGTTAGTGAAATAATGTCAGGCCCACCCATATCTTTCAGCAGCACTGCTGTTGCAAGCAATCCCTTGTTCCAGGATTTGTTTTATATTGCTGCTCCTCACAGAGACTGAAGGAGGAGGAGGGTACTTAAGCCTGCAACTGTGTGGTGGAGAGGAACAGGAACTGCTTGAATGTTGACCTGCTGAAATGTGAAACTGAAGGTGGAAAATTCACTGCTAAGAGCTTGTGGTACTGAGTGTGGGATCAAAACCATTTCTAGATCAAGGTGCCTCAGACTTTCAGGAATAGCTCTGCATGTTTATACCACTGAGAAACTGGGATTCCCCAGATCAAAGGGGAGATTTTCTGGAGATAATTGATATTTTAAGGTAATTAACATTGTGGTTATCTGCTTGCACACCCATCATTTGCTTCCCCCTGCCCCGCTCTGCCTTGACAGCGAGACGTGAAATCCCCAGCCAGCCCAGCTCTGCAGGAGCAAACACTGCAGGTCCTCACCCTGTTTGCTCTGACTCCTGGGTTTGTCCTCCTCTAACCACATATTTGAACAGAGCTCTTGGGTAAACTGTGCTGTCCTCTCTCTTTTTCCCCCGCTACCAACTGCTGTCCCTGGCAGGCTCCCAGCATCCGCTTCCTCCCGCGCGGCTGCGGCAGCGTTGGATCCCTGCGGAAATCCTGCGGCCAGCCCCACTTCCTCTGGACACAGATCCAGCCCCTCTCTTTCCCCAGCTCTGCCATCCTTGCATCGAGCAGCTTCACATCTCCACATCCTCCAACAGCTCCCTTGGCTCTCCCCTGGTTCTGGGTCCCTGCTGAACTCTTGGCCGTCGCCCTCCCATCCTTCTCCCGATATGATCTCACTGATGTCTTACAGATAGCAAAATAAGAGCACAGTAACACATAGTGTGACCTTTCCCCTTCTTTGGTTTGCCTTCTTCCCTCTCCCTGCTCAGTTCTGTTCCATTACAGGTTCAGGAAGGGGTTGTAGCTCTCCTGCTGCTTGTTCCACTTGTTCAGCTTCCTTCTCTTGCATTCTTTGCATAGTTCTTCACCTTTCTCTTATTAATTGCTATCCCTCTGATTTGTAACTAAAGGTTTTTAATCCTTCTTTTCTCTAAGAACACACACACACAAAATATTCTGATTTCCTTTTCCTTGAGCCACATCACTGTCTGTCATCATCTTTTCACCCCTCGCTGTGTGTATTTGGGGGTACCTCTCCTTCACAGGCATGAAAGGCCTTCTCCAACCCAGATTCTACCTGTTCTGTTCAAGTGAAAAATCTGATCCATTCTTGACTGGATTCAGCCCATCCTTCCTTCAGTGCCATTGATGGCTTGGCTGTGTGTTCACCTCCTGACTTGCCAGATATTCCTACAGTGTTTCCTACAGTGACTTTTCCTCATCTTTAAACCTCTCTCATCTTTCTGCCCATTTTCCTCTGGCTATATTCACTCTTTGGTCAGTTCCAAACACAAACACAGCTACTGTCTTCATAACTATTCACATCCTCAAAAATTTGTTTTCTCCAAATCAGCAACCTAGCCTTTCTCTTGCACTTTTCTTTTTGAAGGAAATAGGATAATTAAGGTTTGTGTTGTTTGACTGCCCGGCCCTCAGGGTTTTAAACTTGCTGTCTCCTTTCCCTTGTTCTTACCATAGCCAGGAATGCTTTGAGATCCGCAGGTATTTCCCAGTCAGTGTATATATATATATATATATATATTCATTCCAGTCTTCTCCAGTCTTTCTGTAGAACTGACATTACTGTGTCTGTGCTTGACCAGTACATTGATTATGGAACTGTGCTTTTCTCTGGCTCTCAAAAATTGGGGGTTGCTGTACCACCCTCTATAGAAATCCTGCTTCTAACTTGGTATTCACTTTCCTTGCATTTTCCACTGCTGGTTGTTGATTCTGTGCTTCAGAGATCACACTCTACTGTTACCAGTTACTAATAAAAAAGTTAATGACCTGCCATAATACTAATTCTGCCTTTCCTGCATAGATTTTCAAACCATCATTCCAGTCTTGTGCTTTTCCTTTCTGTTGAAGAGAAGCTATGTCAATATTCTCAGGCTTTACTTGTCACCATCCTCCAGATTAATCCTTAAACTTGACTTTAGTGTCTTAATTGGGGCTTTTTGTTTGTTTTCAATAATTTTTATACATTGAAAGTCAGGGAAATGCACTGTTAATATGGTTTGTCTGGCTGCCTGTGTCATGGTCAGCATTTTTCTTTTCTTGATTTGTCCTGTTTTTCTGTGTCCTTCAGTTTGTAGTCCTGAATGTTCTGGCAGCTGAAATATTCAGGGTATTTATCTGATATTGTAATTATTTTTACCTTGTCTTGGGAAGACCAATTAGGGATTTCTTCAGAAACAGTCCTAAGAAGAATATATTCCATTTGGTGCAATGTAATCCTCATTATATTTGCCAGAGCAAAAAATAATTCTGGTCTTAACATCACATGAGGATGTCTTGACTTGCAGAGCTTGGACAATCTCTTTTCCCAGAATTTCCCATCTAAGGAGGATCTGTTCCACATCAGCCTCTGAGCTGTGCCCCTTTACCCTGGGGACAATCCTTGTACAGACACCTCAACCTTCCCTCCCATCAATCTTTAAAAAAATGTTCATTTTGCTCTCTTTCCTTTGTACATATCAGTTACCAAAGAAGTCAGTAGCAAGACCAAGACCATTGCACATAACTGTAAGTAATAAAAGCTCTGTTCATATTTAAACCAGAGGAGTACAGACCTTTTGCAGAAAAGGATGTATTTTTCTAGATATTCATAGTTCTGTTAGTTGCAAATATTCAGGCCTTGTAAGTGATAGTGTCATAGGTAGTAAATGGGGAGGGAAAAGCCCAGCTTCCTCAAAGGAAGATTTTTGGAGTTTATTGTTGCAACTCCTTAGAATCAGAGAATCCTGGAATGGTTTGGGTGGGAGGGACCCTACAGCCCTCCCAGTGCCACCCCTGCCATGGTCAGGGACACCTTCCAGTGTCCCAGGCTGCTCCAAGCCTCGTCCAGCCTGGCCTTGGGCACTGCCAGGGATCCAGGGGCAGCCACAGCTTGGGCTGGAGAGTGAATAAGACCTTATGACCAAAGACTGTACATGGAAAATGTTTAAACCAGGAAGCTGAATTAAAATGGATCAGAGGAGTCAAAGACAGAGGAGTCAAAACATTATATCACCATGTTTTTTGAATAAAAACCCAACTGAATTCCCAAATAGCAATGTAACTTCAGTTTGAAGAGTTTTAGCTGTTCCTTAATATGCTTTTTGTGTAAGGAACTTGCTTACCAATTCATTCCTATGTGCTCAAATATGGTAATGGAATTGATTTGGAATTTTACATTGATGTCTGTTGATGATTTAGCAACTTTTCCTAGTACTGTCAAGTAGTCTGATTTCTCAAGAAAGCCTTGTTAGTGTCATTAACAACACTGTAGAATACAAAGGAAACTATTGAATGTATTAGGATTTTCTCCCCTGAAACTGGTTGCATTTGCAGTCAGCAGTCTTCTCTCAGTTCGTTCTTTGCACCCCAGTTATGAATCCATTACTCTGACTGCAAAGGGACAAACTGGTTTTCTCCTTTTTTTTTGTTTTTCTCTGATTCTCTGCCTGACACTTTTATACCAATTCTGCCAGTTTTATATATATTCCATGCAGGGGAAGTGAGGTGATTCCTTGTTTCCCAAGGGTGCAAACCTATAACCAACCAACCTACAATGTCCTTCTTCAAGTGCAACTTCACTGCATCCCAAACTTTGAAGAGGTTCCACAAAACCTTAACATTATCAGTTTAATTTCTGTCCTTTCCAGCAGGGATATTGGCAGGAAGAGTAATCCCCCTTGCTTAGAAGGGAGAAGTTGGAAAGCCTATTTCTTTAAGTTTATAGTTGAAATTCCTCAAGCAGTTCAAAATATCAAAGAGAAATTAAAAAGAAAACCTTAAACATGAAGAAGCAAGAGTGTGTGCATCTCTTTCTCATCTGAAAGAGAAAAAGAGTTCTCAGAATTGGTTCTGGATAGATCT
Organism: Lanius collurio; assembly: GCA_020086605.1. Lineage (NCBI taxonomy): Eukaryota > Metazoa > Chordata > Aves > Passeriformes > Laniidae > Lanius > Lanius collurio. The sequence continues at coordinate 951,612 of JACBWW010000065.1, read as the reverse complement.
GAGGAAGAAATTCAGGAAGGATTATTCCCCTTGGGTGCACATGTTTGTTTTTTAAAACAATGATTGAGTTATTTTAATACTCTGGATGTTCATCCTCATGTACAGCACAGGAAAAATAGAATAAACAAAGGAGAAAATATTTTCCACTCAGCATCATTAAAAAAAAAGAGCCATTGCCCTCTCTATGCAGATTTGGAAGAGCTTCTCTGAGTAAAATAGGGACACAGTAATAATAGAAAACCCAAACTTTTAAATAATAATAATGTTAATGATAATGATAAAAAAGGTAGATGAGATTGTTTGAACATAGCTTTAACCTCCTCAGTTAGACATGATACAGCCTTGAAAGTAAACTTTCAGAGTTTCAGTTCTGAAGATTAGACCTCAAGTAATATCTTATTATCAGTGTATTTTAGATGAGACATTTTTAGATTTTCCTACTCTGTGGGCATTGCTTTCTGTCTCTTTCCTATCCAAAGGAGAGACCCACCTGAGTAGCAAGAAAATTTTCCTGTTGCTACACTGGAGAGGGAAATAAACTTCTATTTATTCTAATATAATTCTAATTACGGTTCTGCCACAGAAGAAAAAGCAGTGGTGAAGCTACATTATATGGGAACTTTTAAAGTCCTCTGGGAACCTATTTCTGGCATTGCCAATGACACAGAATTTTCCAGTTTCAGAGTCAGGCTCTTTGGTGTGTGTGACTGATTTCTTCCATAATTCACCATCAGACTTTGAAGTATTAGAGCCACTGTGTTTCATACATTGCAGAAATTATATTTGTCAGGCAGCATACAGAATAAAGAACAGGTATGATTGCACTTACAACATGTATTTAATCAAAGAATGTGGAAATAAGTGCAGACAGTAAACACAGACAGTGAATGTTGTTCTTTTCAAATAGTCTGGGTACAAGAGTTTCACTGAGTTCTGGACATGGCAAAACAGTAAATATTAAAAGCCATGAAAGAAAGCACTCAAAAGTTGTTGAGTGGTTTTCAGGTCTTGTGTATTTTGATGAACTCCTTTTCCATCAGCTGGTTCAGAGGGAGAGGGAGGACTTCCAGTGGCTTCCTTTTATTCCTTCTCTTACAATGCAGAAGGAAAGGATAACCATGTAGTTCTTTATACATCTTTATGTCCACATGGGAGTCAGGTGGGGAGGACTGAGGAAAATGGGAAAATGCCCACCTTTGAGGCAGAATTCTGTATGAAGATAATTTCTCTGCCTCAGATTCTTATCTGTAAACTGGGCATAACTGTCCTTTCCTCTTATCTCCTGTCTCTGTTTAAAGCAAAAATTATCTGTAGTAAGAACTACCTCCCTCTTTTTCTTTATGCAATCTCCCCCATAATCAATTATGACTTGCCTCAGTCTTACTCTTTTATCAAAGTGCAAATGGTAGGGGATAACAGACATGGGGAGCTCATTGCAAATATAAAAAATAGCCTTAAGACAGTGTGAAATTTATTTGCACCTGCAGGCAAAGGTTATACAAAGTATAGATGTTTTGGGGCATATTTTCAGATGTGGTGTGTATTTGTGCTGGCAGTGAGAAGTGAGGAGTGGCAGTCTATAGCTCAAACAATGCTTATTTTATTCAAGTTTCACTTATTTCTTTACACAGCCACTGTCAACTGGTGCATTTAAAGCCTCTCAGATTTTCATTCCCAAGTGAAAGAAGCTAAATAAACTGCATAATTCAGGCCTGAGCCAAGGAAAGGATACTGGTGAGGCAGCGGAGAAGGATGGAGAGTCTGTGCAATCTTTTCTAAGTTGTTAGGATAAGGGAGGACTCCAGTTAGGGTTGAAGGGGGTGACTAGCACAAAACTTGAGGTATGTTTTTTCAGCACATTAAAGAACTTCTCCAGAACAGTTACTTGCAGAGCCAATATTATTCTCAATTTAATATTAAATACCAAGCTGAAGTTAATTTCTGATGGAATGGCTGAGCCACCAATTTAGTAATAATTGCAATATAATTAAATTCAACATCCTAGGGGGAGATAGAGAACCAAGAGGCAACACAGAGGAGACTTAAGCTTCAGAGGAAGTAAAATCAGATAGTTAATCACAGAGACACTGCCATTAAAAGTGCAAAGGATCTAGTGGAAGCATGGTCTGAGAAGAAACCAGCAATTTGTTAGAGGTCACTGTTATGGTGAACAGCAAGGACAGGTAAGATGGGATGCTTGACCAGTAAAGTGTAAATGCTCTTCAGAGAAAAACATGGGGAAATTTGAAATATTTACATGAGGTGAATAGTAAGGAATGTAAATTTCAGAGAGGAGTGTTCAAGGGAAATGAGAAAGGAAAAGAGAACTGAAACAAGGTTCTAAATCTTATTAGAAACAGCCTGGAAAATTAGCAGTCTGTTCTTTATAAAAATCAGTGAAGTGCTGCACTGTCAGAGCAGGTGTAACCATAGGGGAGAGGGTCTGGACCCTGGCAGGTTCATTAGGGAGGATGTTTTGCCCTGACTGGTGCCACCACACAGGGTCACAGCTGTTCCAAGCACGCTGGGGGCAGTGGGAGTGTCTCCGTTCTCCCCAGGGCAAAAGAAGGGAAGAGGCAGAGAAAATGGGGCTCTGGACACAGCAGATAATTTTTTATCAAAGTGGGTAGAAAGATAACTTTAAAAAAGGCCTTACTTGAAAAACTGCCCAACAATAATAAACCCACGACCTCTTTTGGTGAGTGAATTCTATGTGTAATAATCCTGACTTCTTGGAAACAGCACTTAAGTGCTGAATAATTCTCAATTTTAGCAATACAACTGTAACCTCTGGCTACTGGAACTTGTGATGCTTCAGTAAGGCTGGTGAGCCCTTTATGATCAAAGATTTTCATGTATTTGAGTGCCTATATCCACAGATGGAATAATTTCAAGCAAACTCTGTTAGGAAGTGGCTGTTGTGTATCATAAATACTCAGTTCAGAACTTGTGTGGTTCAGCATCTTATACATTTGTTAAAATTGTCCTTGAAAAATTCCCGTATTCCCAAAGCTGATTGGAGTGTTTTAATTGTTGGCATAGTGCCAACAAGTTTTGCACTCCTACCACTGAAATGTGTAATCTTGCTTACATATAAACAACACATATTAAAATAATTGCTATATAAATAAATATATGCGGAAAATAATTGTTTTAAAGTTTGACAAAACACATCACCTGTAAAAAACACTGCTTAATTCTTCACCTGATGTATAAATACAGGGCTCAAACTACCCAGCTTTCTGACACAAACCTCTTGTATTTAACATTCTTGTGTTGTATTTGTGCAATGTTTTTTTCACCTTCTTTTTGCAAAAAGTATTTCTGAAACTGGAATTTGAGGAAGTTCTCTCCTTAGTTATTAAAAAACCCCATATCTCTCAGTTTCAAATTATTTATGATAATGCAGGATAGTAAGGTTGTGTAAGGCTTGCATAATAAACAGGGTGGGAATCAGTATGGAAAATTTTATAAACTCCTAATGAAAAATGTGTGTTAGGGCCTCATCTGGCTTCTGTGTGCAATAATGGTCCCTGCAACCACCAGAGATTTTCTTCCTTCCAACCCCTTGCCTATATTCCTATGATAAAATTCCTTTTTGAGCCGTACAGAACCAGCTTTGGTTTGGGATTGCTCTCCAGAAAGGATTCTGAAAAATTATTTCAAATGTTAGATTTGTTATGGGAAATAATTGCACAATGAGCTGGATTTATAATATTAGACGTTGCTGATTTATTTTTTTTTTTAATGAAGAGTAATTGTGATGCTTGTAGGCTGTGTGGGTAATTGGATTTTGAATGGTGAGGAAGGAGGTTAATGTTCTCGAAACTCTGCATGCGGTGCCTGTTGCTGGTGGTGGCTCAGCTCATTAAATTATTGCTGTTGGAGGGCTGGGGTGTGCTCAGGGTTGGAGCTGCTCGTGTGCACACAATGGGAAGCTCTTCAGTGGAGAGCTGAACTCAGAAGGTGTGGAAAGGTTCTGAACCAGAGCACAACTAAATAACCTTAACATGAGATTCATTTTTAATGTAGGAAAACAAGTTTTATGGCTTTACTATGACATAGTTTTTCATTTAACCCCTTCACTTATGAGTTGCTTGTTCCAACAGTTGATACCTCTTGAAACCTATCTTCTTCTATAAAGAATATTCTATATACAATATTTTCAGTCATCCTGACGCACTTACTCCTGTGCAGCAGCACCCTGACTTTTCTCCACTCTCTGAAGTAGTGTCTGATCATTTTCTTTTTATGTGAAAATGTCCTTGTTTTAATACATTTTTATGTTTTAAAATACTCTTTTGTATTTGATACTTGCAGTTGGCTTTCAGTGGAAAAGAAATGGTGAGATACCTAGTCAGTGAAAGAACTTCTTTTGTTTTTCTTTAAGGTAGCACTAATGCACAAAACCCCTTGCATAAAGTAACATTTAATGGCAGCTGCAGGTAGTGTCTTCAAGACTGAGTTTTTTCCAGAATGCTGGTCATGCAGTGCGAGTGAAGAGAAGGTGGGTGAATATCTCTGAGTATTGATGTTTGGATCATTTATGGGAAATTGTAATTCAGTACAAGCTCGAGTACATTAGTTCACAGCATTGTATAGCAGGAATTTTTGCTATAATTTTGCCCACTGTACAGAAATTTTATTGTTTAGAAATTGTTTGGTTGGTTGGGGATTTTTTCCCGAGAACATAAGCAGGCATCATTTTGTATTTTGTGTTTCTATTGTTGAGAAACAAATTTCATTAGAGTTTATTTTCTGTTGTTATGTAAAATAGAATCACAGAGTCACACACAAAGTGGTTTGGGTGGGGAGGGGCTTTAAAGCCCATCCCATCCCACCCCTGCCATGGTAGGGACCCCTCCCAGTGTCCCAGGCTGCTCCCAGCCCCAATGTCCAGCCTGGCCTTGGGCACTGCCAGGGATGCAGGGGCAGCCACAGCTGCTCTGGGCACCCTGTGCCAGGGCCTCAGCACCAGCACCCGGCCTTGTTAAACCTCCTGAGATTCCCCATGGGCCATTTCTGGAGCTTTTCCAACTCCCTCTGGATGGCCTCATCCCTCAGGGGTGTCACTGCACCCTCAGCCTGGTGTCACCTGAGGGACACTACTGGTCACTGATGTCCATCAGGACTTTGACTTGTTTTCCACCTCCCTCTGGATGTGCCCATCCAGCCAATTCCTGATCCACATAAGTCAAATCCATCTCTCTGCAATGTGGAGGGCAGGATGTTGTGGGGACCTCTCTGAAGGGCTTTGCAGAAGTCCAGGTAGATGCCATCTGCAGCCCTTCCCCTGTGCACTGATGGCATCGCCCCATCAGAGAAGGCCACGGCGTTGGTCAGGCAGGACTTGCCTTTGGTGAGGCCGTGCTGCCTGTGCTCAGTCACCTCCTGTCCTGCCCCTGCCTCGGCAGAGCTCCCAGGAGGGGCTGTCACAGGCACAGAGGCAGGCTGGCAGGGCCCCCTCCTTTCCACCCCTTCTAAAGAAGGGGACAAAGTTTCCTTTTTTCCAGTCACCTGGGACTTCACCTGACTGCCAGGACTTTTCCAGTATTCTGGAGAGTGGCTTGGCAGCTCTGACCTTCTGTGTGACACACCTGGAGAAGCCTTTGCTGTTATTCTGTGCCTCCCTTGAGAGGTTCAGTTCCAGCTTTGCCTTGTCCTTCCTCATCCCATCCCTACACAGCCCACCTTCACCTCCAGACTCTTCCCAGCTCACCTCTCCTTTTCCACTGCCTTTGCATTTGCTTCTGTGCCTGTCCTTTGTCCAGCAGGTCCCTGCTCCTTGGTCTCTTGCCTTCCTTGCCAGGTGCTTGCTCCTGTGGTTCACTAGCTCTTGAACTCTGTGGAAGGCTTCCTTAAAGATCCTTAAAGTACTTACATTTAACACAGAATCAATTAGTTACTGGAATCACATCACCTGTAATAGTTTATTTTGGAAAACAACAGCATAGATTTATATTGAAATTCAAGGATATTCTCTCGATTTTGGACCCTCACAGTTCTTAAGTGAAAGGGAATTTTCCACTTCTCTAGGTGGGCATTAGAAAAAAAACGTTTTGTCTCAAGTACCTTCCCCATACCTTCACCACAAGTAGGCAGGGTAAGGTGACCAGATGTCAGCTCCTCACTTCGTGGATGAAATGAGATGTCAAAAAAAATGGTTTTTTATTTCTAAACATGACTGCCTTTTCCTTATTTTTTCCCCTTTCCACTTTTCTTCAAGTGTTTTGTTTTCTTCAGTCCTTAAGCAGAAGTTTTCTGGGACCTTAAAAATAATAAACAATCCTACACACAGGGCTGCTGCAGTTACATCCAGTACAACTTGTGGTCTCTGAAAGAGGCAGTGTGATTGAAAGGGTTGGGAGCTCTGGGGTTCCCTCCCTGCACCTCCTGTTGTCATTGTCTTGCACTGTTAACATTTTTCCCCAACCTGCTTCCCTGTAAAATGGGGGAAGTGAGTATTGCCATCTCCAAAATTTTTAATAGTTTTAAATATTAAAGAATGTATATTATTAGCATTATATAGAGAAATTGATATAAACAACCTAATTTGAGTACTGTCTTTGCTCTGGTCAGATTTTCTAAAACCACTTTACCTTAGTTTTCTCAGTCTTCTGTTTTTTCCCCTGTTCTGTGCTGCTGGAACCAGAGTTTTACATTAATATTTTGGGTCAGGTTTTCAGCTAGGGCAACACAGTGTAGCCTAATCAAAGTCAAAAGGAGTACAACAATATTTACAGTTCTGTTTGCTAGGAATTTATCTGGAGTTATTTTGGTCACAAGAGCCTTTGACCATGTTTCACAAGAATATTACAAAATACTTGGTGTGGGAACACAGGCATGAGCATCTTCAGCATTTTTTCAACTTTTAGGAGAGTGGCAGGTATAAAAGAGACTTTCATGAAAAAAAACAAACCAGAAGCGGGAACAAACTTTCTATTAATATATATGTTTTTTTTGTTTTAATTGATGATTTGGTATTACAGTTTAGATAAACCTGTTGTCACAACCCCACCCATCTCATCCAAAACCTCGAAGGGGGTTGCATTTGTTGATTTTTGGTTATTTCAGTACAGATGTATAAAATTTTGCTTCAAAAGATGACAGTCAAAAGGAATATACTCCATATGAAAATAATCCATCTTAAATTGGTTCTGTCAGTTTTCTGAATGTCCACTGTGAAATTAGTTATGGTTAATAAATGGCCATATAAGCCTGTTTAACTCTTCACTACTATTAATGATCAAACCTCTTGCCACTGTTTCTTTAATTCAGTTACAGTGCACATTAATTTCACTTAATGGTCACAGTTTTCCATGTCCCAGCTGGGATCTCACAGACCTTTTCTGGACTGACATCAGTATTTTCCAGTGCTTTACCAAAATGACTTCAAATTTTAGATTTATATTTGCTTTCGTGGTCTCATAATCACTCTTTATTGTTATATATTTATTCTGCCATAGGTTGATTAAAGGTATATTCTGTTAATTTGTAGATGTGCTATGCATTTCCCAGTTAACACTTGAAAAATTGTATCCCTTGGAGGGTCTTCCTGTCCATGTTTCCTCACCAGTGATGCTGTGTTCCTTTACTACTGAGACCTCCAACTTCGTGGAATTGCCAAATTTTATTGGTAACACTCCTGCAGTGCCCATAAATGTACAAATGTATTTCACCTTACCTGTGTTTCCCAATGTTCCATGAAGGGTTTGCAAAGGTCATCATGGGATGGACCTCCTGTTAATGTCACAGACAGGCTTGGGTTGGAAGAGCTGTGACTGTTTTTTGAGGTTTTATTTAGATAATAACTTAAAAATCAGCAGAGTAGAGAAAATACTCTGTGTTTTCCCAAGCTGAAAGGTGTCATGAATAAAAGGGAATATAATTCTGACAGAGGCAAAAGTTTTTCTTCCTTAAAATTGCTGACACCCTACTCTTTTACAAGTCTCAGCACACAAAGCAAAGTGGCTCCTGGTATCTCAGTAAATGACAGATTTCAAAGCATGAGTTGTTTACTTTCTAAATAATAATAAATAGTAAATACTTTGGTTTACACACTAGGAGAGTCTGAATTGTAAGGCTTTAATAATCTACATATTTACATCTGTTGGCAGAATAAAAAGATTATTACAGTGCATTTCATTTTTAATTATATTTTGCCTAATATTTACAAATGACAACAAAATAAGGGTGCCACACATAATTAATTTAGTCCTACTAAAATGGTAACATTTACAGGTTCTAACATGTGTCCATCTGTCCACATGCTTATACTGTACTTCAATCTGGTTTATAATGTCCACCTATAAGTTCTTCACTCAAAATAGATTTTAGCACAAAATCAGGAGTTGAAATCTTGGCCAGGCTCACATCGAAACTTCTCCTTACATCCCTAAGTTCAGAATTTACAAGGATTTTGTACTGAATTCTTACAGCCCTGTCCTTGGGTATCAGAGTCCTTAAATCCTGTGGCATAGGGTTTTAGAGCTCTTCTTTATGAGATACCTTCATGTCAAAGCCAGTGAATCAGTTCCTTTCATTTCATAGTCTCAAAACAAAACAAAACAAAAAAAAAACCAAGACCCACAAAAGCATAAACCCATAAACATATCTTTGAAGGGGATAAAAAGAAAATTCCAGTTGCTGCTGGCAGGCTGTGGGAGTGGAGTGGCCAGTGAGGTCCTGGGTCAGATCATCTGCACTGACTGTGGTTGTTGGGGGACCTCTGCCAAAACTGGCATATGGAGGGACAAGAGGGGTCACTGTGGTGCATAAAAGCTGCTTGGGAGCAGAACCACTGGAGACTCTGGTGGGCACCTCATTTTTCTGCATAATTTTTATTTACACAACTTCTACATGCTTATTTTTTCTAATATTTTTTTCCCACCGCATAAAATAGCCACTAATTTTATTTCTTTATGTTTTTTAAAAGAAAATAAGCTTTGGTTCACCAGTAAGCTACCCTAAGAAATCATATCTGTTTATTTATTACGATGTTTTTACCTACTTTTTACCTAATTCCTTTCTTCCCAGTGAAATGGTATCTTAAATTCTACTTGCTGTACCTTGGGTGGGATTGGTGCAATTGAAGCCTTCTGTTAGTTCCATTAAAACCTGAAATGTATGAACAGGTTTGTTACACTTTGCAGCCTGGAACTCTCCCTCCAGGTCTTTGATCATCATATTCTTGCCTTTCAAAGGCAGTGCGTTCAGTGAGTCTGAAGACTCTCATATAACAATTCATTTCCTCCTCTAATTTAAAAAGAAAATGACAATGTAAATGAAATGCACAGAGAGCATGTTTTGATATTTTTAGGTTGTATGAGCAGTGAAAATTAAATGGGAAAATTATTTGAGAAATCAGTTCTGCTGGGTGATTTGACCTAAACAAGGTTGGAGCAGAACATAGGAAATTCCAGGTAAAAATAAGGAAAACCTTTTTTACAGCAACTGTGACAAAACTCTGGCACAGATTCCCCACAGAAGCTCTGGTGTCACTTTTTGGGATATTCAGAGCTTGTCTGGTCAAGTCTCTGCTCAGTTGAACCAGCCTTGGGAATGCTGGAGTAGAGGAATTTCAGAAGTCTCCTCCAACATAAATTAGTTGGTGGTCCTATAGTAATTCTTAAAAATGGAGATCTTTCTTCCCAGTGCCTTAAAAAAAAAAAAAAAAACCAATGTAATATTAGTTTTATTTGGCTTATTTCCTTCTGTGGGAGATCTTGAAAGAATTACTTTTAGTTCACTGCATCCTCACCTGTTGTCTCAGGCTGCCCCACACTGACCAAACTGATGATTCTGGATAACTTACCTGATTTGGAGGGATTTTACACATTTAAGAAAAGCTCTGACTGGGCAGTAGCAAGAGTTGAAAGTAGTAGCTCTTGGAGTGGACACTTCTACAGTTTATCTTGGGCATTTAAGAAGAACTAGTTCAGTAAAGTTGTACCTCTGAAGAATTCACAGGCAGTTACTGAAGTTTTCAGTGTAGTGATAAAGCACAATGTCATGTTGAACAGTGTTACACACAGATACAGATGTAATTATATGTGAATTTTAAAATGAATATACAAATGAAAATACAAATGTAAAGGTATGCATCATAAACCACGCCGGCTGAATGAAAACTGCACCATTCATACAATAATATTTTATGTCAGAATGACAAATCCTAATTGAGATTGGTGCCAATATTTGCATCAGTACTTCTTGCTTATAATCTTCAGCTCTTTAAACTATTCTGCTTTAGTTATGATGCTGCTCACCTGTGTTCTACACAGTTATCATTCTTAGGTTCAGCCTTTTTTGAATGTGAACGATGTAAAATAATGTCATTATTAAAAAACTCAACCATTTCATCAACTCAAGATAGCTATTTATACGAATCTTAAATTTGGCAAAGGGTGACAAAGTACTAGGACACCTTGGCTACATTAAAGATTCATGGTTTTAACAAAAAAAAAAGTCACTGATGTTTCATCTACTTAAGTAGCACATTTGAGGGAAAATGTCAGTATGTGGTGGATCTGCAGGATTGTAACCATGAAATGTTCTCTTGTACTCCTGTAAAAGTACAGCTGCTTTATTGAGTTTGGGTAGTAAAATTTTTTTAGAGTCCTTGGAAGTGTGCATATTTGTGAGAATCTTACATTTATCTACTGTTGGAGATCTTTCCTCCAAATCAAATCCATGAAAATTTAGAGGGAGCAGAAGCAACAGCATCCAGACTGTTCATATGAGCAGGACTGAGACATTTCTGCCTCCATGCTCCCTGCTCTGCTGCCTGGCTGCTGAAATCTCTCTGAGGTCACACCAAAAAAGGGTATTTGCTGAGTTTGATATGAAATCATCTTGGATATCAGAACATCAAGTCCTAAGTGGCTAAAAGAATCGGCAGGGACCTGCTTATTGATGTAATCTTGCAGTCCTTCCTGAGGGGAACTACTCCTACCATACTTACCTTGAAACAGGGTTATAAATCTTGTAGGTAATCATTTATTACAGAAATAAACCCAATTCCCCAAAACCAGGAGTTGTAAAGTGAATTGCTGTAACATTGTGTGCTGCCATCCTGTCACATATTCTCTTATTTTGGGTGATGGTTTACATTATTTTCATTATATTTTGTCTCAAGGTATGTCCTTTATTTAAAAATACAGAGGTTACAGATGTGATCAACTCAGGATTTTCTTAGGCCTCACCAAGGGCTGTAATTTTTCAATAAATCAGTGATAAGTAGCACAGGTGTAATTAATTTTAACTTCAGAAGACGCAGTCTCTAAGTACCATTTAAACACATTACACTGCCATTACTATGACAATAATAAGCTTTAATTTATTGTCACTTTAAATTTTGGCTATCTTATCTAGCAGCACTAAAAGAAATCCTCCTGTGTTTAAAAATACTCAGCAACAGCTGTTGCTTTACCAGTGTGGAAAAAAACCATCACAAAGATTCTGACAAGAAGAGGTTGAGATGCTGGATTTGGGCTTAAATTTGTTCTTTTGATTGTTGGGTAAAGGCACAGGGAGGTTTGGTTTGAATGCTTGCATAAAATAATGAGATTTTACCTTAATGTTATAAATTGTACAAGGAGTACACAAGGCATGATGTGGTCTGAAAACACAATTAACCTGGGGAAAAAAAAGTGCTGGGGTAGAAAGTTGAAAATGTAGATGGAGTTAAATGCAGAAGGCAGAGAAATGAATACAAGCTGAGAAGTTTCAACCATTTAAATAAAAGTAAAGATGGAGTCAGAGGAATCTCAGTGTATCTAATTGCCATCAACCCTGCTTTGCTCCAGATAATTGGCTTCTTTTCTCACTGTAACTATCCTTTATTCACTGCTTCTGCTGGATGTGTGGGGAAATGTCAGAGTTCTCCATTCCCTGTCATGTTGCAGTGCTCAGTGTGGAGCTGCCGAAGACAAGAGTTTTGAGTATTGTTGAGCAGACAATGACGCTGGTTTTGGTTTGGCAGCAGTATAAAACCAACAGGCTCTGAATTCCCCAATCACACATTTTTCCAAGGGCAGTAATGTTCACATAGAACCTTGAATACCAGCAATTTGTAGGCTCTAATCCATGTAAGGAGTCCCACACACTGATTGTGTTCAAGTCTTGTTTGTATGAGTAAAAAAATGGATTTTCCATATGTGTTTTATGGCTTCACGTGCCTCAGAGTGTGCATGCTGAAAAGAAATTTCAGAAAAGAAAACAAACTAGGTTATCTATCTTCTCCTTTTATGAAAGACTACAGTGATTTATAACTCCAAAATCCCAAGTTGGAACTTTGTTTCCCATAACTCCAAGAACATCAGTGTGGGTTATTTACGTTATGTTAGTAGCCATTAATTAGAAACTGATGAAAGATTGTGATGGGGGTTAAAAAAAGATGTAATTTGTTTAAATATGACCTAAAGAACTTCCACTTTGGATGATTAGCAGCAACATGATGTTTTGTTACTTGCAGTATCTCAAGTCTTAGGGTAGAAATTCCCATGACTGAACTTTACAGACTTTAGAAAACTCAATAGAAATATCAAGTAAAATTTTCTCCAGTTTCAAATTGCTCCTTGACAGGCTTGTGAAATTACAAATAAATCGAAGTTTTATTTTGTTAATTTTGAAGCATGCCTTGGATAGAATCTGTGTTATTTGGGTGTGATGTATATTACACTTGAAAATTTTTATTAGTCCCACAAAAGTCAGCTGTTGACAGTGGACTGTGTCAGGTTTTCATCTTTTAAGTTATTTAAGATGAGATTTCTGCTCATGTTCTTACTGAGCAGCCAAAAAGCTATTTACCCAAGAAGAAATCCACACCCACAGAATTCTGCTATTGCATTTACATCATCATTTGGGGTTTTTTGAAAGTCTGTAGAGAGGGGAAGAGATTGTAGAGCAGAAAACCACCATTATGGTTATTCATTTTGATAATTACAGTTATTGTAAAAAACCCCAAAAATTGTACTGAGTGTCTGTGTCTCATGAGCTCCTCCATAAACTGTGGGTTTTTCCACCCTTAGAAGTGAAGTTGAGAAGAGGTGGCCTCCCAAAACCATGGGCAGCCTCATGGGCAATTCCAAGTGGTTTGGAAAGGAATACCCTTGAAATAATTGCAGGCTTAGTCAGGTGTAGCAATTTAAAGTTTGAGATGGGGGTCGGAATTTATCCCCAGCTTAGCAGCTGCTGTAACCACCTTTGGATTAGTGTTTCTGGGTAAATACCTGTCAGTGTGGCAAAACCACTGACTGCCTAAACTCTCCTGGGAAAGCAGAATGAAATGTCCCTGCCCTAGGAGGGAGCCTGAATTTCTTCCCTTGTTGTACTCCCTAGTAGCTTTATTTCTGTGACACAGGAAAGGTTCTGTGTGGCTGTGGGAACGGAGCTGCTGTGAACACCAGGCCTGTTTTCTTCCCTGCATCATTTTCAGCAGAGACTCAAACCATTCTGAACAGCTCCAGATGTGGCATGGCTCCCAAGAACAAATTGCATTTAAATATATTCTTATTATCTGCTGAATTTTTTTAAAAAATGAATTTCTAGGCTTGTCTGCCCATATATTTCACAATGCCAAATAGGTATTTCTCCACCACCATCAGAAACTTGCACAGCTCCCCAGTCCCATCACCACTGCTCCTCTAGCAGCAAGAAGCTGCTGTTGTACCAAATCCTCTTGGATTTTGGCTGGTTTTGTGAAGCTTTTTACACTGAGCCATGCCACGCAGAGGCTGACCAAGCCCAAGTGTACTTTTTGAGTGTCCTTGAGTCAAAAAGCCAACAAGTCACTGGAAGGAGTTGAAACTGGGGCCTCAGAGTCTTCTTCTGCCTTCCTTCTTATTTTGGTTGTTTTGCAGTTTTCTGTAGCTCTACTCCTGCTCTGTGGAGGCTGAAATCCCTGGTCCTTCAGACGAGTATTTCTTGAGGCTGTGTCTACTGGAGTTGGGAGTCAAGCAAGCAGACTTCTTCCATTTCCCATTTTCACCAGGTTCTCTACAAACACACTGCTGCAGGAATGTTCTTGAGACAATCTATAACTAAAACCCCTGAAAGCTCCTGTTTCATCTGCTCATTGGTCAGGCTGGTGTTCCTTTCCATCAGCCTGGTTTCCTGCTGATACACGACTGACCTGGATCCGGGCAGTTTCTACACAGCTTTGCACAGTGCCTCCTCAGGTGCAAAGAAAAAGCTTTATTTTTGCTTTAAAACGGCAGGATTTGTGCAAGATTTTGGCCATTTTGAATTAATCTCCAGCGGTGTTTGGACAAAACAAACTGGACCCTCTTCAGGTTTTGTTTTCTTTTATGTAAAAACTTCGACCTTGGTGCAGTAAATAAATGAAAGAAATATAATCATTGAGGTCCAGACATGAATCAGGGTAGTGTGTACATTTGAAAGTCCTGGAAAAGTAGCCAAAGGCTGACTCAGATTCTTCTCAATTTTTTGAGACTTTGTGATTTTCATGTCTTGATTTTCAGTTAATATTGGTGTTTCCTGTCTTCTTGTGTGATTTTAATTTTTTGATTGTCAGTTACTTGGTGGTTTTGGTCTTGTGTAATATGCCTTTCATTCTCATACTTGTCTAGAGATTTTATAACTTTGCATATTTGCAAAATCATAGTTTATATATACTTTTTAACATTACTTAGTAATTTGTTTTAAAAATTGGGCTGGCTTTAGTTGTGCTGAATGATGACCATGCTCAGTGTGATGTGACAAAGATTTTATCTCTGCTAATAAGTGAAATAGGGATACTGGTATAATTTGGATCTAGAAAAATGCAGTATACCTTTGGGAAAGACTGGTTTCCATGACAACATTGTCTTTTGTATTTTTCAGGCTGGAAATGATGGGCAGAAGCTGTTTTATTCATCAGTGGTTAGGCCAGTCTTTGGTTTTGGTTAATAAAACAATGCCAGAATACCCAAAATTGCTTGTCTTGTGCCGTCCATGTAACCTGGCTGCAGCAGAGAAATAGATTGGAAGGGCCCAGCCCTAAGGGGAATTGGCCAAATATTGGCAATTGTTTTACACTGATCATTGCTCAGCATAGAAACAAGTGGATAATCTTCCTTTTTACAGTTCTGTGCTCCTCTAATCAACCATTCCATTGCAACAGTCAAGATCAAGGTGCTCTGAGTGCTGTGGGTGCCTTAAAGCATCCTGGGCTTTTAATTTCTAATATCCTAATGACCCAGACTTATTTTTAATCTTTGGCCTTCTCATTTTTTTTTAATGTTGGCTAATCTACTGTAAATTGTGGTCACATCCTGTGCACACACATATATTACAAAAACATAAGGTCCCACAATGAATTCTCCCAAGTCCTCGTGACTCCATTGATGCATTTCTCCCCAAGGATGTGAAATTCCTATTGTTGTTAATGAGGTTCCCATATATCATATGATGATACTAAATTTTTTCTTATATAGCTGTAAAATAAATTAAATATAATAATTCAAGTGACCTCATTTGATGAGAGGAGGATGCTAATTTTCTAAATCAGTTCAGAGGTGGAGAACTGATTTGCCGTATTTCAGAAGAAGATTTCCACCTGCTTTAGTTTTGTTACAAATCTCTCATTTCTCCAGCTGCAGAAGGTGTTCACCACCCATGACTCTGAAGACTGTCACTCTGCAAGGTTTCTTGTGTAGAAACCAATTTTTTGGGGTGTATCCCTTCTTATTATTGAGGCTCTTCAGATGTTGTCAAGGGTTGTAAGATTTCAGTTCTTGTTTGGGTTTTTTTTTTTAAATCTGATCATGGAGGGTGTGAATTGCAGACATTCTTTTAATATTGCTTCTTCAGATGAAAAAAAATGAGCACCCTTTAGATTTAATAGATTTTCATTGATTTTTGTGCTTTTCCCATGTAGCCATTAGCACAGCACCGTAGCAGAATGTGATAATGTTTTAACATCAGATGAGACTCTGACTTCAGTTATTTATCAGGGATTCATGTGCTCTCAAATAGTTCTGCAGACTTTGAGAAATCCAAATAGTAGGTGATAATTAAAACCTCATTTTTCAAAATAATCTAAAAATGATGTAGTTTTTTTATAATTTTGGTTTTGAGACTTGCTTTGTATAATTTCATACTTGCTCAGTTAAAGACTTAAACATGTCTTCACACACTAAATTAGGTTTAATTATGAAGAAAAGGCACTATTGATAATTTAATAATCATGGCCATGTTTATACTTTCCTTTGTATTTTACATTTCCAGGGAGTTCTTCTTCTTTTTGCCTTCCTCTCTTTGGAATTGGAGAGCTTGCTATTTCATGTTACTTTCAAGCCTATATAAACTTCATACCTTCACAATACTTTCCTTTACTTTTCCTGAAAAAACATTTTTATTTACCAGCTGGTTTCTTTCCTCTGTGTTTTTATCCTCAGAACACATCATACCATTGAATTGGAACTTGGCTCAGTAGGATTCTTCTTAAAAATGAATTGTTTAGTACTTAATTATTTAAGTTTTGAGCCCGGGTAATGTTAGTATCTTCAGTTTTGAAGTGAGGGGAGTATCACTGAATTCCTTCAAAAAAGAAATACTGAAGCAAGAGAATCTTTAGGAAGCAACATGAAAAATAATCTTTATCAAACAGAGAGCCTCACTTTTTTTTGAGCTTGGATTCATGGATTTTTGAGCTGAATGACCAGCAGTGGAATGTCTTTGTGAGGCCAACAAATATATCTATTTGATATATTTTTGTTCCAAGTGTGATGCAAAAACATCTCTTTTCAAGCTCTGCTTGGATTGTGCCCATTACCCAAGGAAGCTCTATAAGGGCTGTTTATATTACTAACATTGGCCACATTTTCCTCTTCTGCATACAATGACCACTATTCATGTAGAATTTACCTGGTTTTTTTCTTCTTTTTAAGGTATTACCACGTATTTAATTGGAAATACCTTTTGAAACTAGCAGGAGTCATGTACAGTACTTAATTCCTTTTAAAGTGTGTTTATTGTAACTTGAATATTGAGCAAAATTAATACAAGGTCTTGGTAACTGAGATGAGTTAATACACAATGCACAGATTGAAATACAGATAATTCTGTTTGGGCATCAC
This sequence comes from Lanius collurio, assembly GCA_020086605.1. Taxonomy (NCBI): domain Eukaryota; kingdom Metazoa; phylum Chordata; class Aves; order Passeriformes; family Laniidae; genus Lanius; species Lanius collurio. The sequence goes on along the minus strand of JACBWW010000065.1, from coordinate 934,531 downwards.
ACAAAGCTTTTTTACTGTGGCAGCAGTAAAAACTGAATGTGACTTCAGCTGCTTCTCCCAGAAGAAGAGAGTGGTGATCAACCAGAGCCAAGTGTGGGTAAAATCCTGCCTTGTCTTTCTATATTTTCATCATAATCCTTGATGTTTACCCTCTAATCCCTTCAAATGAGGCTACTTCCAAATTTGTAGAACAAAACAAACAAAATAACATCTGGAGATGCCTCAGTGGGAGGTGAAGCATCTTTTAATGCTGACCCTCATGTGCTTGTTGGTTTTGCAGAGAGCCCCACAGGGCTGGCAGTGCTCGCACCTGGGCATGGCCATGGGGGTCAGGGGTCCAGCTGGAGGGGCTTCCATGGTGCAAAGGCTCGTGCCACAGTCCTTTCATTCCTCCTGCCAACACAGTCTTCAAGCAAATCTTTGAAACAAATGCATTCTTTAAAGGTTTTCTCGAGACCCCGTTATGAGGGGGAATCTCTGAAATGGGTATGAAACCACCCCAGGCAGGAGCTGCTGCTGGGGTCTGTCACAGGCTGATTAACATTTGTGAAAAATAAAGGAAAAGGCTGCACCAAGAGACAAAGTGAGAATTTCTCTTAAGACAGTGTTGAGTTGTTCCTTAGACCTTTCTAAAGTCATCCCTCAAAACTCTTTAATTTCAGTCACTCACCGCAGTAAAAAGGATAAGATGTTCTCTGCTTTCAGTTTTGTCTGACCTCAGTACCTGCTTGTGAGTCATAAATAAAATAATTTTGGAGTAAGAAGTTCTTCTTCCATCATAACTTAATTGTGAATGAAATTGACTTAAATCTCATTAGGTGAGATTTAGCTGGGACAGATGCAAGCACTGTAGATGGCTGTAAGTGCACTCTCTTCCCTTAAATTCTGGGAAGGTTTTAACTGTTCAACTTGCTCCATCTCTTAAAAAGAACTTTATCCTAGGGGTTTATTTGCTACCAGGTAGTAAAAAGAGTCCAGCTGTACTTATTTTATATTTACTCCACCTCTCTCCTCCGGTGTTAGCTAGCAATACTGTAATTACAGGCCTTTTGTTTTTCTCCCTGCTGAATAAAATGAATCACTTCTGTTCATGATACAGGTATTTTTTCTGTGGTATCTGTGATCCCTGGCATTTGTTTATAAGAGAAGCAAGTGATGTCCCACCCTTAATGTTTCCTTTCCTGCTGCTGAGGCAAGAGGAAGGAGTTGACAGTTTACACACAAGGTCTCCTTGGTCCCCAGAGAAGTTATATCCTGCTTGGTCTGGATTTCCACCCCCCCTTCCCCAAGTACAGGCTGCTGATTCCTATTAAGATACTCCTCATTGTTATTGCTACACCAAAGAAGCTGTTATTTATTTAAATATATAAGGGATGTGCAAGGTTGTAGCTGCTAGGAACCATTAAATAACAAGGTGACTTTTCAGGGAAGCTTCGTTTGCTGTTTTTGAAAATATATATCGAGAAAGGCTTTAGTTTTACTTTGATGATAGTTTCCCCCTCTTCTTTATTTATTTAATTATTCAAATTTTTGATAGCCATTGCTATAAAGCCAAAAAAGTCATTATATTAAATACCAGTCCCTCAAAGTGTTGGATTTAGCTTCAAAACAACCCTGTTCAACACATGTATTGGCTGTAAGTATTAGGATTTCTGTTTCAGGGATATTATTTAAAGTCTTAACTGCAGCAGTGAAGCCCAACTTGACTCAGTTTTTTAAAACTGAGATGTCTTACTTCTGGAAATTCAGTTCAGAAGGTTTTTGCTGTATCATGTGGCTCTGGAACGGTGATTTAGTGCTACATAGATGCTGTGCTTATGCCTTATAAAGCAGCCACACTGGTGCAGAACAGGTGGGTCTCTCCCCAAGGAGAAGAGTGAGGACAAAATGAACCTCATTTTAAATAAGGGTTACAATATTTTCTGAGCTCTGATGAAATCATTGTTCAGTGTTTTCCCTCTTCTGAAGCAAAAGCAGTGCACTCAGAAATTCCAAACTCCGAAACTGCCAGCTCTGGAGTTCAGAATATACAATGGGAATGAGAAATTTCTATCTTTAGCCTTGGTGTGGGAGGCATTCTTTGAATATTCGTATCTTAATTTCAAAGATGTTGAATAGCATCAAGATAAACAGATTTCTGTGCCCAGCACTTTGGGGATCTCCAGGTGAAAGGAAGCTTGCTCTTCATATGGATATTTAATGACAATATCAGTATGATAGGCCAAAAGTGAAAACCTTACTGAATTACACATGGATTTGAAACAGTTCTGAATTTTTTTTTTTTCTTTTTAGCCTACTGGAACAATTTTCTGAACAGAAAGCACAACAGGGAGTGTGAAATGAATTATAATATAAGGGTGTGAGAGTAATTATTGCTTCATTATTTGAAAGTCCTTTCTTTCTAAGGTAGGAGAAAAACCCCTAGAATAAAGTTGTCTTGTTGTCTTTGTCCTCACCTTTTAGAATACTCATCGTTTATCTATAAATAAGTATGCAGAATTTGTGTTTTGGGCCATGGTTGGCAGGCTCAGAGCATCACCTGCAGGCCAGATACAGGGCTGTGCCCAGAGGAATGCCAGAGTTTAAAATTGCTGTGCTACTTAAAACCCCTTTTTTATCTCTGGTTTATCTGAAAAAAAAGTCACTTTATCTGAAAAAAACCCCAACCCTAAAAATCAAACCAAAACAGAGAAATTTAATTGTTTAGTGCCTTCATTTCTTCAGTAATGTTTACTGTCTTCTAAATGAAGGAAGAGGTGGTTGTTGAGTAGTAGGCTGACGATTTGGGGGGTTGTGTGAAGGTTAGATTTTGTTCTTGCTTAGCTGCAACTGATAAGAAGAAGAAAACGTTTACGTGGGTAAACGTTCTGTGAGTTTACAGTTTGGCCTGGTATTGGGACAATGTGCTGGTATCAGGAGCCACAGATGCAGAGGGGCTGTGCTGGGAGAAGCTGGGAACTGTTGCATGTTTGGCAGGTGAATAATGACTCTGTCATGTGAGGAGTGTGAAAAAACACACTCAGATACATTTGTGCACAAATTTAGAGTACTTAATGTTTTGCATGTGGCAATCATTATGAAAAAATCACAATCCTTTATTTTTGGGAGGAATTTTGGTTCATTTAGTGTTAATTCCTCACAGAGTTATCCTGCTTTTCTGTGTCATTAATGCGAGCTGAAATTTAACCCTTCACTGACATTTTGTTTCAGGGAGGAAGAGATGTGGAAGGTTTTGTGCACTTTTTGTGTGTACTTTTTATTTTGCTGAGAGTGATTTATTGTTTTTGTCCGAGAGTTGTGGTGTGCAGGGCTCCAGCTTGGGTCCCCGTGACAAAACCTGGCTGGTGGTGCTGGCCTTTGTCCAGCTCATCCTCCTGCTTCCTGGAGTATTCCTCTTCAATAATTTAAACTTGTTTTGTTGTTCACAGCACTCTGTAGGTATGTTCAGAATCGTGGCCAAAGGCTGCTAGATTTGGCTGGAAATAATAGTTCTGCTTTTTAAATGGGTAAACAAATTGGAAAGTGATATTTTGGATTCTTTTATTTTCTTCCCCCCCCCCCCTTATTTTTTTGCCTTTTAGTTGTTGTACGTGAGTGTCGCTAGCCCTGTGTTTGTCCTCAGTGAGGAGCAAAGGAATTTAATCCACACGGTTTAAATCACACATTTCAGTTGCTCCCAAACGTGGTGTGGGCACTTGTGTGGTTTCTCTTTAAAAAGCAGGACCCTGTGGTTAAATCCTGAGGCTCCACACACGCCGTGTCCCCGTCGCGTCTCGGTTTCCTCGGAAGAGAAAAGCCCGAGTGTCTCAGCTCCTGAGGGAAAGCGAAGGTCCAGTGTGAGACACACTCTGAAATGTCTCAGTGTGATTATGAGATCATTCTATTTTTAATGAAATGGTCCTATATTTAAATTCTATAATTTTACAATACAACGACATGTGTATTGTAACGCTGTGAAAAGGATGTGTAAAGTTAAAATTATGTCAGTGTTATGCTTTTTATTTTGTTTTCTAGACCTTTAGGTCTTGTCTGAAATTAAAACTCTCTGAATGGCATGTAAAATAATTCTAAGCCATGGTTTAGATATGGAAGATGTTACAGAATACAGAAGCTGGAGAAGCTTTGGCAAGAAATCCCTCCGTTGTCATGAGTTTTATCCTTTTGGATGAGGACTGTGCCAGTGGCAGAGACAGGGTACTGGGTGTGACATTATTCCCCATTTGTTTTTGCCAGTAAGAGTTAAAAATGTGGTTTGTTTTTCCAGTATCTCATTAAGTGTTACCAACTGAAGTAAATCAAAGGAGGTAAAAAGGACTGGTGGATCGAGGAATTGGGAGGGGCCTAAAGAAAGCAAGAAAACAAGATATTTATTGGACAGAAAAGAAAAGGAAGTGAGAACAGAATAAGCCAAAGCAAAAAAGTGGATTTTCTGAGTGCTGTAGCTGTCACTGTTGGCCATGCTGGGGTGGTCAGAAAAGCCAGCTCATGCTGAATAACTCTAAACTCACTTATTTTGTGTGTGTGGTGCTCCTTTCCTGGGAAGGTTTGCTCCTGTGAAGATTTGAAACAGGTGCAAAACTTCACTCCTGTATTTTTTTTAAACTTCAGATGGTCTTCACTTAGATTTTTGCAGAGTTTCCCCTTAAATTTCTTATTGTAACTTGATTTAAAAAAACAAACAATGCCAAGAATGAATTGAAGTAGCTGCAGTCCAAAGTACCTAAAATAGATGAGCTACATGGAGAGCTAAATGATTAATATCAACACAAAATTTTTTATATTCTAATCACTAAAACAGTTACTCCATTTTTAAAATAGTGCCGAGTGTTAATAACACAGCGGGGTCAGTCACTAAGCTTCCATGAATTCAGTATTGGGCATTTTGTTTATTTTTCAGGCTCTGGATATTTCCCAGATTGGGAAATCCCTCAGCCTAAAGAACTCCCAAAACAAACTGAACAATAAAAGCCCAGATTTGGGGTTTTATGAAGCAGCCTCTTAAATTGAGAACAATAAAGCAAGATGAACAGAGTAAGCACATGGAAAACACTCCTTACAAGGAGCTGTTCTATCTCCTGGCATGCTCTCCCAGAGGAAGTGATGAAATTGTGGCTGATTTTGGGTGGTTTGAGCACAGAATGGACAAGGCACAGGCAGTGAGGTGGTGCCTCAGGGCAGCTGATCTGGTATTCCTGGTCCATCCCGAGATGGAATTCAGCTCTAATCGCAGAGCTGTTCGGCCCCTGGTTGCTCACGTAGGGCCGTTCTTTATATTAATGTGCTTCTCCTTTATTCAGGAAGTGTCTAATGGCGTTGGGGGGAGGGGAAACTCATTAGCTTCCTTCCTGAGTAATATAATTTTTATTTCCTGTTGTAGCAGCAGCCTCAGCCAAAAGCAACAGCCTAAGAAGTGCATGGGGGAGGGTTGTCTGTGCAAAACGTTTCCATCTCTGGAGTGAAATGTTGGTTACAAGGATTTTGGGACCCGTGGGCAGTTTTAAGATGCCCTTTGCAGTCGGATTTTGAACTTTCTGCCCGTTCTTCTTTGATTGTGGGGGTGGAGGTGACTCAGAACTGCACTAATGGGAGCATTTGCATTTACCTTTCCCATCCTCCCATCCTCCTGAGACCCCCGAAGGTCACCCCAAAAAGCCTCCTCCCAGCTCCAGGCGTTAGTGGGACCTGTTGGGTCAGAGCCTAGCCAGGTTTGGGGTTTTGGGGGTGTCTCAAGTCTCCCTGCAGGTACCACATGTCTTTTTCTTCTTGTCCCAACCAGGGCGCAACTTAAATTGGAAAACACAGAGCAGCCTTTCCCTGCCTCCTGTAATTTTGTCTTGGCACCGTATTACATCAAAAACTCTTTATTTTATTTTTAAACCTTGTTTCCTGCTCCAAAATAACCAATACACTCAAAACTTGAGGGCTTGAGGAGCACTGCAAGAATGGGCACTGGTAGAGTTGAGGGTTGTTGAGGATGAGAAGGATTTAACAATTACACTGAGAAAAGTAATAAAATACTGTTTGGGGTGGTTTTTTTACAGTGCTTTATCAAGTGTGCCTTTGTCATTGTCATACTGAAAATGCACACAGTGTCCTGGGCATAAAGAAGGATTTTAAAAATAATTGAAAAACCTGTACAAGTTCATTGCTGTGGCTGATAGCAGTTTGTGATAGTGTTACCTTAGCCTGAGAAGTAAAAAATTCTGTCTAAGCCTCATATTGCATATATTTAAACAGAGATATTTGTCACCTTTTCACACATTGTACTGTGCTTTAGGCTGGTTTTCAGTCTGAAAATTACAAGTTGTTTCATGCAGTCTGCTCTAGCTAGACTTTCACCAGTCTGAAGCAGTTGCGCTAAATGTGAGTTTTGCTCTGTGTACAATAGCACAAAGAGTGCTGCAAACACAAGTTCATACAGCAAGGAATAGCACCAAACTGGGGGCACTAAGGGAAAAAATAACCCCTTGATTGTCTTTCTTCTGTAGAAACTTAGCACCTTTCTCTTGGATTTTCAGGCTGGAGTGGTAGCATTTTAATTAGATAGCAGTTGAAATAGACCAGAGTGGGAATTAAATACTCCAGACATTTTAAAGAGGTACCAAGTTGAGTGCATGGAAAGTAAGAAGGGCTTCTCTTGTGTATGATCTTGATTAGTAAAATATCTATGCAAATGGTAGTCACAAGGAATGATAAAAAAGGGTGTTTTCTGGAAAACAGATCCTGGAATGTCCCTTCCATGGAGTGGTACTTGCAGGGAAAATCAAAAGTGTTTTCCATTCATTTTACGTGATGCTGAAGGCACAAGGGACATCAAGCACACAGGTGAGCAGCTCTAAGGTAATTGCAGGAAACAAGCTTCACCATCCAACAAACTTCATCAACCCAGGAATCTGCAGTCCTTTTCACCAGACTTGCTCTGTGCAGGCTGTTAGGGTAGATGAAGCAGTTAAATGAAGTACTACAATTACCCACTGTTACCTGACACTTAAGTTTTGTCAGCTTTTGTAGTAAGCATGAATATCCCTCCCCTGGGACCCTCTGCCTGCAGAAAACTGCTTATTTTTGTGTGATGGGCTGCAGTCCCCAGAGACTGAAAAGCCTGGAGTTGTTTTGAGGGATTGGAAGGCTTGGAAGTGGAAGTGAAGAAGGGGAAATGTTGGGATGGGGGAGCTTTAGAGTTCTGTGCCTTGGCTGCCGCTTAGAGCAATCTCAATAAAAGCCGCATTTTCCTCCTCCTGGAAAATGCCTCTGTCGTAGTTTAGGATGGGAAGTGTGTTTTAACTGACTTCAATTCTCATTTTCTCTTGTTTCCAGCCTGTACATTACATAGTTCTCATTCTGCTGTGTTTTAACTTCAGCTCAAACTTAATTCCAAAGACGTTGTGGGCCGGCGGCTGTTCAGGCAGCACATGGGTGACTGCTGCTCTCCTTTAGATAATTTTTTTAAATAACAGAGCTGAACTGGATCTGTCTGTACTTCTCCTTCTGTAAGCCTCTCTGTGTTAGCTGAGGAGGAAGCCAGTTTTTTATATATATAGTGAAATATGGATGATTGCAACCACTAAGTGCTCACATTAATCTCTGGTGGTTTAGGCCATCTTGGACATGGTGCTGATGTAAAGGTGACCCTGACAGGTCTGCACTTACAGACTCAGTCAGGGACCTTGGGAAAACAGGCTTACTTTTGTTTTGGATCAGTGTAATGTGACCTGATTTATTTACATAAACAAGGGGGTTTATACCTGCTGTACTTTGTAATGGTTCCTTCACCACAAAATGTGCATTTTTAGTGAATATACATATACACATAATTCTCATTTAAACTCAGCCTGTTTCTATATGCAATCTGTGCATGTATAAAACTGCTTATGAAGGCAATTTTTCATACCATATTCCTGGGTTTAGCTGATTTTCTTTTTTTTTCTTTTTTTTAATGAAGTGCAATGAAGAATTACATGGTAAAGCAGAAGTTTCAGCAATCATTCTTGCACCAGCTGAATTTCGAATCTTGTTCCTTGTATAACATAATGTATTTAAAAATACACTGTCAGTGTTGCTGTTTTCCATGTGGGTGACCCAGTAGTCCATGGACCAGCCACGTGGAATAGCTCTGCACAGATCAGCATCCCTTCAGTGTCTGTATGGGCATCACCTAAAAACCCAAATAATAATAAAATAATCAGAAGAATAAGATTTTAAAGGTGTGTATAGGAGCTGTAGGAGGTAGTTAACCCTGAAAGATTCAAGCTCTCGTTATCACTGCTATGGATTTTCACACCACAGGGTGTAAAATAATTGGTTCCCTGAGGAGGAGCCACCTGAGCCAGGTTCACCTGCTCTGCTGTGTGACTTGGGCACCAGTGAGTTTGGTCTCATTTGGAGCCAGGGTTTTTCCTAGCAGGGCTGTTTCCCCTTGCCCCAATCTTCAGCCATCCCTAGAGTGTGTACTGGGAACTCACAGGCTTGGTTTTCTTGGATCAAATTCCCAAAGAAATGGAAATAGTTTTTTTTTTTTCAGAAGGACATCGAAAAAGCACATCCTTGGAGGACTGAGCCCTGCTCTGCCTCTGCTGTCTGTGGAAGAGGGAGGGAGGGATGGATGGATGGATGGATGGATGGATGGATGGATGGATGGATGGATGGATGGATGGATGGATGGATGGATGGATGGATGGATGGAAGGAAGGAAATATGGAAGTTCCTTGAATTCTGGTACCCCCTGGGGTGGGCTGTGAGGCTTCTGTTGCTCTTTGACTACTCCCTGTAACTCCTTTACAGCAAATAATCACCAGCATAAAAATGTGTGGTCTCCATAAGCACAGTGCCTAATTCTGGTTTAGCACTTAGAGGTGTTAACTCCCTGCTCAACAAGTTACATTTATCCAAAGATAGATATTCAGGCAACATGAGAAAAATGAGATAGATACTTTAGAGGCTAGCTTTCCATGAGTTTTAAATTTATCCTATTTTTCTTCAAATAAACATAATTGTTAGGGAATTAAGTATTTATTTATCAGCAGCTGCACATACAAGAAATACCACTGGTTTTAAAGCAATGAAATTTAGTCTAGAGACCCTAAAGTGTGTAATGTGTTATGTACCACTAATTCCACTGATAATGGAGATAATGTTCAAATAAAACCCCCAAATGGATGCTTCAGTAAGTTTTCTCTATGAAAATGTGCTGTCAGAATTGCAGTGTTGTGGAGTCCCATGTTTTCACGTTTTAGGACAGAGTAATAACTTATGGAGCACAGACTTGGAAAGCAGAGATGTATCCGTGGTTGGTATCTTAGTAAATGGTTATTAAAGGGGCATTTCATGACATGAAGGTCCAGACAGGAACACCCAAATGAACAATTTTTCAGACTCTGGAGAAGCAGAAAAGCATTTTCACCATAAAGAAAATTCTGCAGTTCAGGTCCCTCTGAAGTAAAATTTAGCTTTTTGTATGTATGATTTTTCCAGTCAGCTACGTATGGAAACAAAAATCCATTTTGAATTGTGAGGGAATTACTGGAGGGATTTTGGTGTATTTTCCTTTCTGAAGTTGTGCATATATTGCCAGCATTGCTGAATCACTCCCTGCTGACCTGAGGATAACCCCAAACCAGGCTACTTTGCATTTCATAACCAAATTTTAGTCTTTCAGCTCACAGCATATTTGTTCATTTGTTTCATAACTTGGAAAGGACAGAGAGATACAGAAAAACTTTCATCTTAATAATCACTATATTCCTAAAATGGGAAAGTACTTGACTAGTGTGGAGTGCTGGGCCATGAGAACTGGGATACAATACTCTAGCAATCTTAAAATCTTTGGAAAATAAAATGGGTTTAACAAATAGATTAATTAAATGATTAAAAGACACTGTGCCAACCACGTAATTGCTAGGGGAAGTCAGGGTATGAGATAGTCTTGTCATACTAGTCCAATTAGCACAATTGTACCAACCATGAATTATCTGTAGAGCGTGGAAAAAAATGGCAGAGCATGTTGGGGCAGAAGGAGGGAAGGATGAGCAGCGATCAGCCCCCTTTGTGCAGAGAGTCGTGTCTTGAGCACAGGGAATATCTGGAATTTAAAATTCCAGCTGGAGACACGGAACGTGTGGAGGTTGAACCGTTCCCTGTGTGTGGAGGAGCATCTTCCTGGGGCAGGCAGGGGGCCGAGCCCTGCAGTGGCCCTTGCTCGACAGGGGCAGTCCTGGAGGGAGAGGAGGAGAGCAGCGCATGGAGAGTGAGGGGGATTCTGCGGCTGCCGAGCGAGCACCGATCGGAGCTGCCTCGGTCTCCAGGGAGTCTGGAGGAGGGGTGTAAGTGTCACTTCTGGAAAAGAAGGCATTTTGTTGAAATATCACTGCAACTCGGCTCCAGGCTTCAACAGCAGCGTTTTGTGTCCTCAAGTGGCTCTTGTTGTCGGTGGCAGCGCGGTGGCTCCTGCTGGGGCTGGCGATGCTGCTGCGGCTCAGGAGCGCCCAGCGCCTCGCCCTGCACACAGATACACCTGCCTGGGTAGCACAGGCCCTGGAATTCACCTCACAGGAGTGCCCCTGCCCTCACTGAGAACGAGCTGAAAGCATCATTTGAAGTATCACTTCTGAATTTTAATGAATAACTGGGGAAAGCCGGGTATTCTGCTTCTCAGTAGAGTTCTGTTTTGGAAAAAAAAACCACAACAAAACAGAAGAATGGGCAGAAATTCAAAAGAATTTCATAGGTTTATTTCCATATCTAAAACAGAAAGTACTTTTGCACCTTTTGTAAGTGAACAGTCCATTGATACCTCTGCATAATACTGATTTTATTAACTTCCAGCAATAATGACGGTTTCTTTTAAGTAACTTTTCTTTGTAACCATAATTTTGAGAAAACCTTGTCTGGAAGTTATGTTCTAAATAATTCAAGAAGCAGCAGCTGAGAGACAGGATGGAAATGCTCTCTTTTAACAGGAATTAGAAGTCCTTTTATTCACTGATAACAAAGCTTTCCTCAAAATTAATTTCTGTTCCAGCGCAGTGGCTGGTTTTCAGCACTGCAATACAATTCCTCTGTCTCAGCTAAGCAGGATGAAACCCCCAGGCTGGGCACTGGGATACAAACTGTGATCTCACTTCAGATATGAGGAAGCTTTGCTGAAGTGAGGTTGGTTTGAAGGTAGGATTATTTATTGGGGAAGAAGGATGGGTGGAGTCCCAGAGGTCACCTTCATCATCATCATCACCATCAACAGGTCTGTGCTTCCCTAGGTGCCCATGTCTGCTGGTGCAACCCTTTTTGTCTTTCCAAGAAAAGGATTAAATGTGATTTTTTTTTCATCTGCCTTGATGGCATCATTATTTTTGTTATTCTTTATTACCCATAAATAAGATGGAATGAAGAGAAATAAAATGACAGAGTCCAGATAAAACCATAGGGAGCTGGGATTGGAGGAAAACTGAGAAGGTGCAAGGAATGACCTTCCACAATTTCACTTCTCAGACTTGTGCTGTCACGTGAATGCCTTCCTGTTACACAACAGAAATTAAGCAGTTTAGACAAATATATATCAGTGGAGCTACGCCAGGATTTAATTAGGTCTCATGATCCAGATCTTTCAAATTACCTGCCTCTTTCAGTGTGATGAATCCACCTTTTTTGGCTGTGACCTTCCAGTCTGTGTTGAGTAAACCAAGGCTGCTCATTCTGGGGGTTTTGGCTTCTTTGTGTACAGCCAGGTGTTCAAAGGCTTTGTAAAAGGCACAGAGACTTGAATAAAGTTTTGAGAGTTTTAAAAATTTTATTTATTTTTTTGTTCAGAGTGATGAGTAGTTTTATGTTCTCAGTTGCTATTAGGTGATCAATACAATTCCTTTAATACTTTTTAAATTTGTGATGGGTACAAATAAGGAAGGTCTGTTATAGTAACCAGCTGATGTCTTAGAAACACTTGATAAGTTACACGTTGAAGTGTTTACAAAAGGAAATTTGATGTTTTTTACCATACTGGCTACAGTATGTCTGGCACTTCAAAGCTATCAATGGCCAGAAATTAAAAGTGTGGTTAATATGACTGGAAATGGCAATCATCCATTGTTTGTCTTTCCAGGGGGAAAAAAAAAACAAAACAAACAAACAAACAAACCACCAAACCCGAACAACTACATTTAAATTCCATAATTTCCTGACTTAATGTACTGGATATTTATCTTCTGTCCCCAGAAAAGAAAAGAAAAGAAGAGAAGAGAAGAAAAATGGAGGAAAAAAATGAAAAAAGAAACCCAAACCAGAAATTATTTAAGTTTTGACATTTTCTGCTTTTCCTTCTGACTGTGCTGCTCTCACCAGCATTTCAGACATGGTTGTGGTTTCCCTGCATTGTCCTTCACATTCCACATTCACTGTTCAGTTTGTTTCATTAACCCAATACCAGTGTGTACAAAAATATGCTGAGATGTTGATGGTTTGTGCTCTGGTTCTGGTTCAGCTGATCATGTTTGTTCCATCCATGACAGAATATCTTCGTCTGGAGACTGCATGTTGTGGTTGCTTGTATGAATATGTGAAAACATTATATTCCTAAATGATAAGAGTAGATTTAGGGCTGATGTGGAGAAGGGTGAGGTGATGAGGGAATTGGATGCCCAACACTTTTATTTGTAGGGTCCAACTCTTCCCCTCCATCATCCAGCAGGTTTCATCATTTGCCATCCTAAAAACAGAACTCTCCCTTGAGTGGACAAATTTAGTAACATGTGGTAAACTGCTTTCTTTGTGTAAAAATAAGGAAGTCTTACTGTAAACAAAATACCTGAAATTAAATGCCTTGGTGAAAGAAGGAGCCAGTGAGGCTTTTTATAAAGTCAAGTAATTTGTTTGTAGCATTCTTTGGTTTCTAATGAAATTATTTGTAAGCTTTCCTCACTAGGTACTTTTTGAGATGGCCTCAAAAAATGAGCATTGCAGGTTTATCTCTGGATTTTTATACTTCAGATACTGTACTAGTGGAATAGCTAAATTATTTTATTTTGCATTTTATTTACTTTTTGATTTCTTTATTATAAATCCATCCTAAACCATAGCTAGTTTTATTAGTTACTCCAATAATCTATTTTTGTATTGCCAAGAGTAACTTGGGTAGAGAAGGAATGACCATAACTTTCACTCAAGTACGCGGTTTTAATTAATAATTGTGAATTATTATAATTTCATTAGTATAAATGCATTATTTTAGCTGCAAAAGCAAATACAGATTTCCATTTTTAAGGAGGTGAGGTATTGTACAAAGACTTTATACCATCTAAATGTTCCGATTTCATCTTTTTATGAAACGCAGGGAAAGCAATTTGCAAATATTTAAAATGTCAAACTAATGGAAGTATAAATGATGAACAACTTGTAAGGCATGCAAAAGGAGGCCATGGTTTGCTACGGGACTGTGGAAAAAGAATGAATAATTCATCATGATAGAATAAATAAGAATATTTCCATGCAGCAGTTGCAGGTTTGTTTATTGATCTACCTTGTAGAAGTTCTTAAAAGATTCATTATTTAGCACAAGCTAGAAAATGTAATATACCCAAAACACTCAAAATGCTTTATTTCTGGCTTTGGGACTTCATTGCCCATCAGGGAAGAAAATCCCAAGCAAACATGAAAACAGAAAAAAAACCCCAGTGCATTGCATAATGAAGGATAGAAATGGAGGTTTCTGTAACACCTGAGCGTGGCTGTAACTGCAGGATTCTGACAATTGCAGATGTCAGTAGCCCTGGCCTGGTGCTGTGGCCACACAGACTCTGTCCCCTCCTTCCCTCGCACTCACAGTGCGGGGCAGGGGGGTTTGCACAAGTCTCTGTGACCTGGGAGGGCCTTTGAGCCTCACTGATCATCCACTGGAAATGAAACCCAGCACATCGAGTCCCTCCCTGCCAGTTCCTGGTGATTCCCCAGGGAGCAGGGCTGGGTTCTTCTGGAATCAGTGCCAGGAGACTCAGAAAGAGGGGAAAAACCCCACCTCTACAAGACAATTATGAAAATGTTATTTTTAGGTCTGTTTCTTACAAAGCCTTCTTAGGACAGTGAATGGCTAACATTTATAACTTTAATCCTTTTCTCCCTCCATTTCCCCCTCCTCCTCTATTTTTAAGCTACATTTGCTGTTTTGTTTTTGAAAAGTCTTTTTCCAGGTAGGAGGGAGCGTGAGCTGTCAGCAGCAGCCGCTGTATCCCTGTGGGTGCTCTGCATCCCGAGGGGCCACTCCCTCCCTCGTGACCCCAAGGACGTTGCAGGGGACAGGTCCAATGGCCAGTGAGGGGGCTCAGCCCAGGGGATGGTCATGCAGGGAGGGGTGGTGCTCTAGTAAAGCCCACCAGTACCGATGCCTCTTTAATGGGCTGCTCCTCCTTGGTCAGCCCCTGCAGCTCAGCCTCTTTGGGGCTTTTGGAGATGCTCAGGCTTTTAACATCATCGATTTTCTCCATCAGTGGTGCTGCTGTTGTCATCCTTCATCCAGAAAACCTGCACCTGCAGAAGTGCATCCAGCGTGCTCCACACAGACTGCCTGTCATGGCTTTATTGGACATTGATGCTTAAAGAGCTCATATTTCCTTAAAAAAACCAAACAGCAGCAACACAGCAGCTTTTTCTTCTGTTTTCCTTTGGAAATGGAGATGATACAAAAATAATTATTTGACATGAGTGGCAGTGGCTGGCAGAGCACCATCTTTTTTGGCCAGGGCTGCTCTGGCTGCTTTGTGGTGGCCTCTCTCTGCATGATTTGTGGTTATGATTCCAAAGTGTTTGCTGCGTCCAGCTCACCTGGCTGGCTTTCTCAGTCAGCTGCAATCAGCATTTTAGCACTGATCCTTCCATAGATAATACCCTTTATTACAGGGTTTTTCTGTGAATCAAAGCCTTGCACTCATTTTGAAAGCCAGAACTTTTTGCAGACTTTATATTTCAGTGGTACATTCCAGACTTTTCCAAAAAACGTTCAGCTTGGATGCTAAATGTGTTACTGTGAGTTGTTCAGGACTTTAATTCTAAAGCACAGCTTAAGCCAGTGAAGGAATCTGTGGTGATTAACTGAATATTTCCTTTCTGCTTGGTTGAAAAAGGTCAGCCCTCCTTTGTGCCAGTTTTCAGATCTTTCCAACATTATTCTTTCCCTTCCTAGGTATTGTGCCAAACACCTGGAAATGCAATTTCCAGATCTGCATCTTTAGGGTATCGAGTGTGAGTGCCCAATAAATAGAGTGATAATTTAATATCTGTGTGTTCTGCAGGGCAGGCATTGGCAGGTCATTAGTAACCTGCCAGTAGCTCTGGGAGCATTCTGTGTGCTCCAGTACTTTCACACAGGATTTTGAGCATTTATAGGTGATTCAGCCTCATGCCCCACAGAAAAACATTGCAGGAAGGAAGAGTGCTAGAAATTAAAAGTAATTGAGGTTCCAACACATGACAACAGAAGCAGTTTGGCTTCTCTTTTCTGTGACAATCTCCTCCGTGTAAATTGCCAGGAGCAATATTCTTTACTCGCTTATTCCAGCTGAAAGATTTGCAAAGGTAACTAATTTCATCCTCTGATTCACTCCTTAGAAATCCCTTTTTTCTTTTCCCTTCCAAAAACGTAACCTGAAGTCTTCTAATTTTTCATGGTAGTTATTTTTGGGGTTGGTAAAATCTTGAGCATTGCCAGCAGAATCATGAGCATCCCTTCTTGTACTGTTTATAACAGAGCCGTGTTTTGAAGCTTGTTGTTGTTCTGGAAAAATATTACAGGCTGCTGAAATTATCTTTAAAGTGCTTGGAAATTGCTGATAAAATGCAGAAATTACTTTCTTTATGCTCTGTGTGCATGTGTGAGACTGTTCCTATGTGTAAGACAAGAAGTGTGCAAGTTGCATTCACTTTGGTGCATGTAGAGACACTCAGATGAAACATTTTTTAAAATTTAGTCAGGATTTGTTTAATTGGCCTGTGCAGTCTCTGGCACCCTTCCCCTTAACATACATTTGTTATTTCAACAAACCATGGTACTTGTATAGACAAAAGGCTAAACAATTTTGATTTTCCTTCAGATGAAACAATGGCATAATGACATATCCAGAGAATTTCTTTCTGCACTTCGGTCAGATTTGGGGGTTTTTGGGGGTGGGGTTTAATGCCTACCATGCAATGACAAAGGTTTATTCTCCCTTTGTTCTTTTCAGAGTGCTGCAGCAGCTCCCAGCCCAGTGCTAGGAAACATTCCCCCAGGAGATGGCATGCCAGTAGGTCCAGTACCACCGGGGTTTTTTCAGGTATTCAGAAAAAAAATTATAATTACAGGAATTTTAGGATAGAAAATCCTTTGTAATACTGTTTGCAAGTCTGTAGAAAAGGTCCTGTTCTAAACTGTGTCTCACTGTGTGGTGCAATATTTGAGAGTTTACTTTTAAACAGAAGTGGACAGGTGGGAAGGAAGGGGCTTGACTGATGAGTATTTAATTTGTGAAATAGTACAGCACAGAACAAGAAATGGTGCCAGGTTTTTAGCAGAGATTGAAAATGCTGGAGTATAATATTGAAGTGATTTCTTATGATAATATATATAACATTGCATGGAAATTTTGAAGTCAGAACGTTGTTGTGTTCAGCTCTGTGCCAAAGCCACGGGCCAGATTTCTGAGCTGCTGTGGGAATTCAGCCTGGGCAGTGCAGAATGTCCTACTGAGCATTGCCCTGCACGTTGAAAATCTCAGCCCCAGTGCCTAAAAAAGTGAAGCTGGGGATTTACACCACGTGTTGCTTCTCTTCAGCTTTGTCCTAAGTGGAGCTGAAGACCCATTTAGCACTTTGGGCAGTAACAGCACAGGGTATGACAGTGGAAGAAATTACATTTTAGTGCAAGCTCAGCGTGGTGTTTGTGACCCTGGACTCCCCCAGGCTGGGCTTGCATCTCCTCCTCACCAAAACTCAGTTGTTTTCCTCCACACTGGCAAGCTGAGGCTTGATTTGTAATATGTGAATGAAAAGATACTTGGTAATGAAGTAGAAAATATCTGGCTGCTGCCAGTCAATAAATTCTCGGGAGCTGGCAGAATTAATTAATTTATTTATTTATTTATTTATTTATTTCTTCTTTTACTGCTTTGAACAGCTGGTTAGGGAGACTTTTTACACATTTTTTTTGTCTTAATTTTTATAATATATCAATATTTCAGATTTTTTTGTTTCCTTTTCCTACTTCAGCCTCCCACTCCAGTTGTGATGTCAGAGGAATTGACTTTTTCTCTTATTGTCTGTGATGACAATTAGGAGGGGGAAGGGGCACAAATAGGACAAGTGTGTGAAATACAGAGGAGAGAGTAACTATTTTAAAGGTTTTGCAGAAGGAGGATGTGGGAGTTTTGTTTTTAGAAGTGTGAAAAGACTTCTAGCCACTCCAGATCTTTGAAGATGTAAGAAAGACAAGCTGATAGAAAGTTGGGTGTGGGTAAAATCTCATTGTATGCCAGTATCTGGCTTGAGTCTGACTTGAAGCCACAACACCGTCCTGCTCTTTTTGAGGCCTGGGAGTGAAAAGGAAGATTTTTCAAGCAATTATTAATTCTTGCTGTAGTTGTGTGCTTAAGAATACATGTAATCGTGTAAATCAGGTGTGGTAGTGGGTGCACAGATGTGTCTGGGAGCAATCCCAGCAAGGGGAGCTAAGCCAAAATGCAGTGGGTTCGGTCCCAGTGGGAGCCTGAGGTGCGTGAGGCTGTGAGTGCAGACAGCCCTGGTGCTGCAGTGTTGTCAGGCAGCACTTGGTGCCAGGCTCTGAAACCTTCATCAGAGCTGAGTCTCACCAAGGTCAATTCGCCCGAGGACAAGAAAATGTGTTGGCAGACAGAGCCTGTGTGTGTGGAACTTGGAAATGGAGGGGCATCATCTGCTGCTGTGAAACGTGGGTGAAACCACAGGCAAGACAGGGAAACTCGTGGTGAAAACCTGCCCCTTCCTCCGTGGGTACTGCTGTTCTGGTAGACCTTTATGTGGACAGGCTGTTTCTCTATCCTCTCCTGCAATTCCTCTGATCCCAGAGTAAAACAAACCACAGGGAACAGGTTCATGTGTCCCAGTCTGCAAGCTGGCAGTCCTCAGTCTTCTCCCCCAGCAGTTTGGAGCTGAGACCTGCCCCTCGCTCCCAGATTATGCCAGCAGACAGTTTGTTCTCCAGAGTCAGACAGCATGGGCAGAGCAGGAGAGAGGTGCTTGTGTCTATATTTAGTGCACTGAGACTTTGGTCCACAAAAGCCTCGTAACATTTTAATTCCTTTAGTCTGGAATTCATCTGGAAGGTCACCCTGGAGTGATAAGGGTGCCTGTTGTTGCTTTCAGGAGTTGTTTGGGTTAGGCTAAGCTGAAGCTGCTGACAGCCAGTACCTACCAGCTGATTGCAAAACTCAGGGGTCACAGATGATTTAAAGTCATTTCTTCCCTCTTGGTTTTGCACATTTTGTTTTGGGTGGGCACTGAGCACTAACGGGGACATGAGCAGAGTGGGGCCATTGCTGCTGCAGTGGGTTCTCATCAGAGCAGGGGAATGTCACAGTCCAGGGGGGACAATGTATTGGGAATGAAGAAACACCAAGAGGGATCCCTTTTGGTTGGCACTGCTGACCTCTAACATGATTTTTGAAACATTTATTTTTCATAAAAGAAAAGAAATATATTTTATTTTAATAGATAATGCAGTCTGCTAGTATAGCCCATGGAGGTAAAGTAATACAGGAAAATCATGGTTTCTAAGATGGTATGTGGTAAAACTCTTCTCTTTGTAAAATGAGGTTTTCTCATACAGGTAGACCACTAGCACTGATATAATTAGCAACCTGTGGCCTTTCCTGCCTGGTCCATAGAGGTGGAGTTTCTGAAGCCAGGAGCTGATTTTGTCTTGTTTCTCTCTGTAGTTGTACTTTAATACTTCAGTTCAGGTGAGGGATGATGGTCACTGCAGTGCTGGCAGTCAAGACCAAAGGCACAGTGCAGGGAAGGTGGTGGAGTTGTACACAGCTGTTGTTGGCAAGTAAATGAGGTGTAGGGGTTTTGTTTGTTGGTGGTTTTTTGGGTTTTTTAAGAGAAATTGTTTGGAGTGTCAAAAGTGAAATTTGAAAAGTCTGTGTTTATTTGGAGTCAAGATATGCCTCAGTTTCCTCCACTGGTGTGTTTGTGTTTTAATGTAACTTTAAGTTCACAGGCACATACTTTTTGTCCTCATCTTCTCTCAGTCTGAGCAGCAGTGGAAATAACTCGGTGTGATACAGAAACAGAACCTGCTCTTGGTTCATGAGTAGCAACACTTGGATGTGTAGGGCACAGTAGTTCTGCCATACAAGACTCCTTAACTCCTAACAGTAGAACCCAAGCAGCTGCTTTGGGCAAAGAAGCAACGAGACTGGGTTAGATTGCATAGAGGTGACAGGATTTTATACATATCTGAAATGCCCAACCAACCCCAGCCTGAGTCTGGAAATACATCATCCTTTTCCAGTTTTCCCATATAGAACATCCTGGACATGGAGCTAAGGTGTGAGGAAGGCACTTAGCTACTGTGATAATAAAATAAAGTAATTTGGTGTGTTTTCTGTGTCATTCGTAGACATTTTTAATCCATGTCATTTGTTAGTTTCTTCATATGGCCAGTCATGGATATCAGCATGACCTGCTCTTTGGTTCTGGAGCCCTGTCTGGCCCTGACACAGTAACTGAGCGACTGAAAGACTGAATAAGGTCATAATAAATAATTACCTTTGGGTCTCATGTTAGTGGATATATGTAATGTCAGCAACCACAGCTTTACACAAGGCTCTTACAAACTCATTTACAGTGAGTTAAATCTTCCACTTGTGGTCAAAGAGGTTCAGGTTGTAGAATTCAGAGACTTACAGGTTTCCATGTCCAGTCTTGCAGGTGCATCTACTGCTCTTCAGGTCCTGAGGTCCATTTCCAGCCCTCTCTTCAGTGATGTTTTAAGGCACATAAACAATTTGAGATGTTACATTTGTGTTTTTGCAGACCATTTGTTTGATCCTTGTGGACAATGTTGGTGTTAGTAAGCAAATGAGCGGAGGCCAGAGGGAAGTTTTGGAGATTGTGTTCATTGAGGTGTTTGAAGTTTTTAAACAGCATGTAAGCTGTTGATTTCACAGGATTTTATTTGCCTTTTAGTTCATTTCCCAGTTTTAGTGCTCCTAAATGCAGAGTTTAAAACAGAGCAGCATAGAATTGTTTGGAAGGCACTACAGAGCCCCACAGAGCCCCTCTTGTTCCAGCCCCAGCCATAGGCAGGGGCACCTTCCACTGGTTCTCCAAGTTACTGATGCCCAGTACTGCCCAGAGTCTGTCCTTGCTGCTGCCTTTTGCACTACAATTAGGAGAAATGCTGAAATGTGTGTTTAATTAAACCCTGGTTGTCCTCAGCTCGTCTGTTCCTTGGCTGACCAGAGGTTTGGCTGTGTGAGGAACATGACTGGCTTTAGAGGAACTCACCTGGCAGACCCTGCTGAGAGCTGTAGGGGAAGCAGGTTGTTTTATAATTGACAGTTCACTTGTTTAATTTGGTAATTTTGTTAAAAGTCAAATTCTAACACTTGTCTGTACCTTTTCACACATAAGCGAAGCGCCCTTTCTTTTAAACACATTACTTTTTTCAGCACATTTGTTAAAATCTCTTCAAGTTGAACTTACCACTAAATATTATTTCTGTGGTGCCTGTGTTTTCTAAAGGTTTTTTCAAGTGCTTGGCTTCGTTCACCAACTTCAGATCACCAGATAAACTTGGAATGGCATGGGAGAGAAGTGTCGACACCATGTTTGAAATACAAATGTTACATATTCCTCTTATATAAAGGGGGAAAAAAAAACCCCAGCCCAAACCCAGCCCTGCAAAGTACCATGAGCCTGCCTTGCCATCTAGTGGCAGCTGTCTGTGCTTGTTTTAGCTCAACCCATATTATTCTAAAGTATTATTTTTAGCCTTGTTTGCCATAGTAGAGCTGACCTAATGCTTCAGGAGAGCATCATTACAGTAAGGCACATGAGCAGAAAGGACTTTATTTTCCTCCCTAGCATTACTATTTGAGATACAAATATATATGTATATATTTCAAATAGTAATACTAGGCAGGAAAATAAATACATATGTATATATGAACATATATGTATATATAAACATTTAGCTTTGTTATATACGAATACATAACAAATATATATCTACCGTATGTAAATAAATTTAAATCAAACTTTATCACTTAGTAAAGTAAGAATAAGCAAAGTCAGCAAATTAAAAATTAGTAACACACATGTCTTGCATTTTAAGGCAGAAATGGTGAACTACTTACACCTAAAAAGAAAATGGATTTGTAAGGTGCAGTGTAAGGCTGTAAAATATCTCTGTAATGTACTGTTTCAGTTCATACCTAATATTGACCATATTTACAGTAAAGTCATGTCATGACACATTGTTAAACAGTAGAGTTTGTATTCCAGACCCAATAAATGCAGCATTTGGTTAAAGCAGTTGAAGGAAGGAAGATGAGGAGGGAGGAATCCCCCAGCACTTTAAAGCCCTTTAAAGCGATTTTGGAGTGAATTGTCCCCTGGGGCTGGTTGTTTGTGCAGGGAATGAGGATTTCCAGTTTCAGCTGTGGAATGGCACAGCTGGAGCCAGAGGATGTGCTGTGGCTCAGCCTGGTCTGTGCAGAACCAGCACCTGCATCTCTGCCAGTCTAAAAATGTTTTGTTTCTTTTTAAACCCCTTTGAACTCTTCCAGCTCTCCCCTTAATGCTCACACACTGTCCTGGTTTCCCAGGAGTTTATCCATGTTTATCTGCCCCGTTCCAGCAGCCACCCCTCATTATCCATCCCAGGATCCATCACCCCCCTCCCAGTGCTGAGCCTCCTCCTGTGTTCCCCATTTGTGCAGCACCAACTTTTCTGTAAAAGGAGGGTAGCTACAAACTGTAGCAGAAGTGCAAATCCAGCTGGATTTGGCACCTGCTCACACCCAGCCTCAGTTCTAGTGCAGCAAATGGGGCAATTGCAGGTGAGACAGTGAAAAGTTAAATAATTTGATACAGGGAAGTGCCAGAACCTTGAAAACCATCCTGGACTGTGAAAACATTGTGATGGAAGAACAAAACGTCACCAGGGCTGCACGTGCAGCTTGTCAGCCAAGATAGCAGCTTTGGTAGGGCTTGAGAAGCTTTGGAAATAGGATTTTAAAGGGGATCTTTTTCCCTCTGAGTTTATACAATTAATGTTGATAGGAAGAATTTTGTTGTATTTTTGGAATCTTCACTGTTTGTAAATGCATCCACCACAGCAGAGTAGTCTGTGAGTATTCAAGTTCATAAAATTATAGGTCTAATTATTTGCATAATTGTGATATGTGCATTTTTGTCCTCACTGTCCTTGCAGTTTCACACTGCATTTTAAAATATTCAATTTTTAAAAATTATTATGACTTGTTGCACTGTGTGAGAGGGTATTATCATCTAGAAAAATCTGTAAGTAGTTTGTGCTCTTCTCTCTTTTTGGTTCCTTTTCTCTAAATACCAGCAACAAAGTCAACTTTTAAAAGATAAAGTTATCCAGGATCTGCTGGCCTCGATAATTCCACCCTGGAGTTGTGGTGATGCTTTTATTACTCATAACTGTTGGAACAAATTAAAACTGCTTGGCTTGAGGAGTTAATCAGCTGTTCCAAAGAATCAGCTGTGTATCATAATCAGATTTATCAAACTGAGGGAAATGCTTTCTCGGGCATCAGTCATCTGTCTGGATGATGCCTGAATTGTAAACATACAGGAGTTTTATTTTGGGGGGTTTTAAGGTGACACATCTTGGATGTTTTGGCTTGTCAGGTTTGAAAAACTCTGTTTTCCTTTCTATTTGCATTTAATAAAAACTAAAGTAGAAACTATTTACCTGTTTAAAATTCATAATACCTATTTAAAAATTTGAATTTCTTTCAAAAGTTCCTTCAAGTATGGTGTGCAGAACTTAGCAACTTTTTCCCCCAATTATGAAATCTTGAGCTTCAATAATGATGTTCCCCACAAAGTGAGACAGATGCAATAACAGTGCAATTCCTAAAGATCATCTAAAAGCAGACCTGGCTTTCAGCATAAACAAATGTTTAGTTGGGGAGAAAAGGTTTTGTTTGGGGCTTTTCTGGTTGGTTGGTTGGTTGTTTTTTTTAAACCTGGAATTATTTCTTTACTTTTCTACACCAAACAAGGTGTGTGATGCAGTATTCTTCCAAATGGTGTTCCTTGACCAGGGATAAAACATCAAATTTATTTTAATAGCTGGTATTGCTGTAACTTGGAATTTTAGATGTGGAAGGAGCTCTTCAATTTAGGGGGGCAAAAAATGCCCTTTGTTCTGAATTAAATCACATCTCTTTGTGTTGGTATTTATAAGTTGTCAGTCTGCTCTTAGAAAACCATAAATACAGGAATTATTTTTTTAGGGATCTTTTTCTGAAGCACAGAGAAGAACTTTCCCATGGAACTGGGTTTGGTCATCAGGAAAGGCCAGCATGGAGAGAAATTCTCAGTGCTGAGAATAATATGTTATGTAAAATAATATAGAAAAACAAACTGGTTTGGTTTGCAGGGGTAGACTGCAAGATGTACAGTGTACAACTCAAGTTTAATTACTGAAATACTTCTGCAAAATATCATTTTGGGTTTAGTCCTGGTTAAAACAAAAATGTGCTAATGAAGAGTGTCCTGAACACTTGGGTGACTTTTTACTGCTGAGAGAGATGCAACAAAAATAAATCACAGAGAAAAAG
The DNA here is from genome assembly GCA_020086605.1 of Lanius collurio. Lineage (NCBI taxonomy): Eukaryota > Metazoa > Chordata > Aves > Passeriformes > Laniidae > Lanius > Lanius collurio. The sequence continues at coordinate 910,715 of JACBWW010000065.1, read as the reverse complement.
AACAAATAAAAAGTAATGAAATGAAAAATTAATTGCAAGGTTACTCAGATAAATTCAATTCACACATATTTAATGGTTCCCTGTGGTCCTCTTAGGAGGGCAAACCCCCTTGGTTTGAGAATGGGAGATGTAGGTGTAAAACACCTCTGGAGCATTTCCTAAAACACAGGGGTCTTAAAGAGATATATCAAAATATTATTTACCTAATAGGAAAATGAAATAAAAATGCCCAGCAGTCTTATTTTTTAGCATTTGGTACTAATACTAATACTGATAATTATAATAGTAAGTTATGCCAACCCTTTTAGCCAGGAATGGAGTTTGAAAACGAAAAAGGTGAAGATTAACAGTATTTTCAGACACAGAATGTGTAACTTGGCAACTGATTTTTAAACAGAGGAGAGCTAAGATTTTTAGTTTGTTTCACTTGTTACCATTCAGAACTTTTGGGTGGATAGATGGAGAGATTGGGTAATTTTCAGAATTCCCAGAGGGAATGTGTCCTTGCCTCTGGCAGCTGGACCTGTTCTCCAGTACCTGCCCCTCAAGTAGCAGTACAATTAATTTAAGATCACTTGTTCCAGAGTGTACAAATAAGGTCTGTGGTTCCATGTTCACTTCTAGGGATAAGTTGTGTTTATGCTTGTGCTGTTGGTGACTGAGTTATAAAACAAATTATTGCCATTTCGGTCCTTCTCCACACCACGTGTGAAGCTGTGTCTCACCATGTGTTTTTTAATTTGTGGCCAATATATTTACAGTCAATTAAGTCTCAATAGGAATTTAAATATTCAGGGTTACTTCTCTGGCTGTGGGTTATTGTAAATTTTGCAAATTTATGTGAGACAAAGTGGGATTAATAAATGTAAAGTTATGAGGAAAAACAGGATAAAAATGTCATTGCAAAAAGCCTGTATCTGGAAGGAAGTAAATTACACTCCCAGCTTTTGGAAGGGAAGTCAATTTAAAGAAACAATAGATTTATTGGAGGCTGTCATGCTTAGTAGAGCACCACCTTCTGAAATCCTCATTTCACCACTGTTAGGTAGAAGTGAAAACTAATCCACATCATGGTTTAGGGTCTCCAGTACAACTAAAAAAGAGTAAGAACTGTGTGACTGGCAGAAAAACATCCACTGTGTCTCTATGACATCAGATTCCCGGTGCATACTTTTTGTGAAATCACGTTTTCTGGCACCAAAATGTGGGCAGTGAGGCCATTGTGCTTCAACATTGCTCTCTCAAAGACTTCCCCGCTGAGAAACTTATTTTCTGTTTTGTTGAGAACCCAGAAAAACGGGATTTTACAAGATTTTGATGTTGCACAGCAGACAGACCTCTCAGACTTGCATTAAACACACAGGTTATGAGATACCCTTGGCTCTCCCTGTACCCAGCTGGATTATTCTTGAGCAGGGAAATAACAATAAAGTGCTACAACTTGTGGCACCATCGTTCAAGTTCCTGAACTTGTCTTCCTTTAAAGTACTTCTAACAATTCAATACTAAATGTTGCTGTAAGAGTAGGGACCGTATCAAATTTAACATTTCACATCTTGTTTTTGTTTTGTATTGTCACTATTATTCTAGTACTTTAATACTTCCCTTCTTTTAGACTTTGGGGATTTTTTTTTTTTTTTAATTTTCACTGTAAGTTGATAAATGCAAATATTCTGCAATGATCACACAAGAAGTTTTTCCTTTCTGGCTTCATTTTCACCCAGTTTAGTAGAAGGTTCTTCTTTTTGCTCTAATCTGTAGGATAGCAACCTTCAGGATACCTTTTGTGATGCCAAAGTAGTGAATTTCATACCTGTAGGTAGGAATTACAATGTGTTGGTGTCAAGAGATCTCCATCTCAGCAGTGGCATAGAATTGTCTTGCTTGCCTGTTTCTTTGTTTTATTCATTTGGGGGGGAGGTGGGGTTGGTTGCTTGGTTGGTTTTGGCTGAAATTTGTTTTGAGTTTGGGATTTTTCCCTTTTTTTTTTGTGGTGGGTGGTTTGTTTTTGTCTTGTTTTTTAATTTTGAGGGATTTTGGAGGAGGTTTGATTTTGTTTGTGTGGATTGTATTTCTTCTATTGGGTTGGGTCTCTTGTGTGTCCTCTGGTTTAGGGTTTTTTATTTTGTTTGGGTGATTGCTTGGTTTTTTTGTTTGTTTATTTTACAGTGGGTTTTTTTCTACTTCTCCTATCACCTCGTTGTGTCTGCCAGTTCTTGAACTCTATTGGAGAAGTTGATTTTAGCCCCTCTGTCTTCTTCCTATCTGACAGCTAAAGTTGCCTGGTGCATTATTGAATATTTTTCCAGCTTGACTGCAAGACAAATAAGGATTCTGTCTTCCTGAAAATTCACTGTGAGCATCCACTTAAGGTGCATTTAAAATGCTGATTTTTGAGTTGACACAAGGCTGAGGCAACAAGCAGAAATGTCCAAGTCTCCAGCATGAAAACATTATATTTTCACCTTCAGAAACGAGATCTGAGTGACCAGTTCAAGGTCTGTGGGAACTGGTTTTGATTTAGCACCATTATTTTGAGCCCATTCAGTTTAGGGGAGTTTGTGCTGCAAGAGAAGGGGAAGAAGTTTCTGAGAAGTCAGGGGGAGAGGGATGCCTGGTGTAAGAAATGGAAGCCCACAGTGGTTCCTCCCTAAGCCATGGACGTTTAGTAGAAAATTAAAGTAAAACTAGTTCAGAGACTGAATGTCAGGTGTTCCTGTAAGTGACAAGGCAAGTGGTGAATAAACACGTGGCACAAAATTTCTGCTGCTTGAGTTTGTGTCTCTCAGAATCTGGTGCTCCATAATGTGTGTGAGGACTTCAAAACTGCTCGCACTGTAGAGAAATCTGAGAGTATTTAACACATTTTCAGTAAAATGTTGGACAGAATTTCTTTGTTGTCCCTGAGACACCTTGGTGGTGGAACCTCTTTGTGGACAAACACAGTATTGGTAGTGGAGAGGGAGAAGTTCAGTCACTGTTACAAAAATGAGAATATTTAAGTTTTTAATGGTAAAATTTTTGTGGTGAATCAAACCATAGGAACTACTTGAAATCTGCTTGTCACTGCTTGCAGTTCTACCTGAGTTTAAGCAGAATACATAGATACACAAATATTTACAGTATATAAGCCTTGTAAGCTTGGAAGGAGCAGGTATTTTATTACTATTTTTTATTACTATTGCATAGTATTAGTAGGGTGGTTCTGCTCTTGAGACAGGGCTGAATTGAGAGACACTTCAGTTTTCTGTTGAGTTGCACAGCTGTAAACAAAATGGAGTTTTGTTTGCTGGAGGAGACGAGTCAAACCCAGGGTCCTCACTGGAGTGGCTGCACTCAGTTGACCTTTGTGGAAATGGTTCAAATTCTAATTTTCTGACGCTCCTACTGTTTCACGAGGGCCTCAACACAAGCACAGCCCTTTCTCTTTCTTATCAGAGGTTCTCACCATCAGACAGTGCACAAAGGAGCCTCCCTCTTCTGCAGCACATCATTTCAAGTATCTTTTTATTAATCTTTCCACAATTGTTATTGAACTTTCTTCTCCAGTTTGTAAACCCTCTGTACTTTAAATTGCTTTCTAGCACTACTTTGTGTGTTTATGTAGGTTACATTATTTCAGCTTTCATCTGATTCCAGGATGTGAAAAGTTTCATTAATTTATTGATGTAAGATCATAGGAAAAATTCCAGTAAAATTGGTAAAATAATTGCAGTTTCTCTTCTAGCTATTGCTACTCTAAATCAGTCTTTTTTTTCTCTGTGCTCAGTGAAAGCATACTTCCATCTCTTCATTTTCTTCTGGAGCTGTAGGTACTCCTGCTTGCCAAAGCCATCCTCTTCATCTTCTGTTTAGTCAGATGTTTGTGCCGTTTCCCTGTAAATTTGCCACTCATCTTTTTAGATTTCTAGGTTATTGCCACACTTTGGGGTGGGATCAGCAACGAAGTTAAATGTTTTTGCTGTCAGTACCACTCATTTATCTGGGGGACTGGCCTTGTTTGTGGGCTGTGAGGCAGCTCAGGGGTAGCCAAGAGCCCCCAGAACCTCACAAGGTGTGGATGGTGTGACAGATTTGTGTATAAATTTGGGTGTGAGAGAGGAGATCCAGAGTGTGAGCGGGGAGGGAGGACAGGAGTGCAGCACTGAATTGACATGGTGACTGAAGCCAGCAAAATTCTGAATATTTGCATCATGAATTGGGAATCTGTGCCCCCACAGGTTAAATTTTGTGTTGCTTTTTACTGTATTATGAAAAAGTGAATGAAAAGTATTCATGAATTATTTTGCTCTTCCTTGCCTCTAAACTCTCCCAAGAATACTTCTGTTTTCTATTCCAAGGTTCCCATCTTTCCCCCTTCTGCAGTGGAAGGTACAGATGTCTGATTATGGTTTATTCTTCACTATTAATGCATTAAGTTGTTTATATTCTGCACTTAAAGCTGATGAAACAGATTGTTAAATAATTTATCCTGGTAGATGGATTGGCTGAGAAAGTCTAAATTTACGTACCACTTCTAAACATTGTGGAACAATGTGTTGAGCTGTCCACGGGAGTGTTTAGGCTGGGTGGGTGTGAGCATGGCAGTGACACAGGGTGGCATTTACAAGATGAGTGGAATTAATCAGCAGTGTTTCTCTTTTTTCCCTGCAGCCTTTCATGTCCCCTCGGTACCCTGGAGGTCCAAGGCCACCTCTCAGAATACCCAACCAGGTAAGGCTTTACCCCGGATGCTCTGCAGGGCCCGGGGTGGGGGTTCCCTCCCTGTGTTACTCAGTTCTGTGTGAAATCATCTGCCCACCTCTGCTGGACATACAGATTATGTGTATTTCACAGTAAATATGGGGATTATTGGTGAGAATGATTATTGGCTCCTACAGACTCTCTGAGGACTTTATAAAAGCGTTGAATTGCCGGTTCTGTCTCATCTCCATCGAAGGATGTGCAGTGCCAGCCAGCCAGGGATGAGTAATGAGCTGCTGTTCGTCAGCAGGCACCTTTCTTGGCCCATCTGTGACAAGAGGGTTCTGGAAGAAGAGAACATTTGTGTTTTTAAGTTCTCCATAGTGCAGATAGAGGAGGAGAAAGAGTAGTTAGTAGGTGAAAAGTTGAAGACAGAAAAACATCATGGGAGCTCTGAGAGGAAACCGAGGTCATTTACAATATTGGGAAAAGTTGAAAGGATAAATGGAAGAGGGGGTTTGGTCCAGCTTTGGCTTCCAGGACTGCCTTTCTATTGCCACTATATTCCCCAGGCTCATTTCTGGCTATATTTTTATATCTGTGTAACACAGTTTCAGCAAATTTGTCTTCGCTTTTGACACTGTATCAGCAGAAGATATGAAATCTGAATTTCAGTGAGCTGTGTGTATCAGGTGGCAGGACTTCTCCAGGTGTTGCTCTGCCTGGTGATGTTGGAATCAGGTTAAGTTGCCTGTACCAGGGCTACTTTCTCACCAGGGCAGGGGGTGACTTAAATAACCTTGACTAAGTGATCATCAGTGCAGTGCCATTAGTACTGCATTTAATAGTTGATAACATTTTACTGCTGTCACTCAATGCATTTCTCATTTTTGGACTTGCCAATACTATCTTAGCAGAGGTGTCTGAGCCCCTGAGCCAAGTGTTTGGGTTTGACACCCTGTGTGCCTGAGCAGGCTGAGTCCTGGCAGGTGGGTGCTGGATGTGGTGGCTGCAAGCACTGCCAGCCTGCAGGTTTGGTCTCAGGAGTGGTTTTTTTTTTTTGCACACTGTGATATTTTCAGTCCAGTGTGGAAGCTAATCACCTAATCCCAGTGAATTGCAGCTCTTGCTTTATTCACATTATGCCACGTTCAGGAATTGCTGCTTTAGCAGTACCATCATTACTCAGGTTACAGCATGGATGGGCAGCGTGTGGAAGCAAGAAACTCCTGCCATGCAGCTTTAGGGCCCAGACTTTGGTTAGGTGGGAGTTTGGTCCTGGTATAGTGGAAGGTGTCCTTGCCCATGGCAGAGGGGTGGAATGAGCTGAACTTTAAGGTCTCTTCCAACCCAAACCATTGTGAGATTCTGCTCACTCAGGATACATATTTTACTGAAAATGTGGTGGTGCTTTGAAATGCAAAATAGCATGTCGTGGATCAGCTACGAAGATCCATTCATAAAAAACATTTTTCTACTTGACCCTGCTACAGGTAAAATCCTGTAAAAATGAGCTTTAAACCTAATTCAGTAAACCCAGAGGGCAGATTAATGTGGGGATTTAAAAGCACATTAACTCTTGACTCAGAGGAAACATCCAGCAATTAGGAATGAAATGTGTGTGTTGTGTCTTTAGCACGAATTTCAAGGCATTCTGTGGTTTTATGCTGTGTTTTCCCTGCCTCAGGCCCTTGGAGGTGTCCCGGGGAGTCAGCCCCTCCTGCCCAGCGGGATGGACCCCACACGGCAGCAGGGTGAGTGCAGGACCTCTCCACAGTGCTGGCCTCACACACTGGCACCTTTCTGCCTGAGCTTCAAACCCTTCCACACATCCTCGAGCTTTCCTGTTCTTTGGAAAGGGATGATTCATTAAAAGTAGCTGCAGAAGGTGCTTGTGCCTTGCATTATTAAATCAGTTATGTATTGCGTATGTAAATAATGTATTTTTTGTTTTATTCACAGGTCATCCAAACATGGGTGGGCCGATGCAGAGGATGACTCCTCCAAGGGGAATGGTGCCATTAGGACCACAGGTATTTTCCACAGATGGGTTATTCTTAGTGACAGGCCTAGGCTTAGTCTATATTCTCTGTCTTTGCATAGCTTGAAGATGCCCAGGGCTTGTTTTCATAATCCCTTTTCAAAACCAACCTCCTGTTTTACAAAAAAAATCAGTTTTGAGTTGCAGATGTACAAAACTGAAATGAAAATCTGTGATTTTCATTAATATTTGGAATTAAAAGAGGAATCCCTTCACTTGCTTTTTTAGAAAAGTGTATGTTGTAATCAAAGAGTGACATTGGCAAGGGCGACCAGGAGTGGGGTAGGTGTTTTCTCCTCCTCCTCATTGATTAGGCTGTTTAGGAGGAAAAGATTAATACCTCTAACTTTGCCAAAAATCCCCCTCCAAATTCTATGAAGTTTTTCTTTCATCCACCGTTGGCTTAAATTTTGGCAAGTGCAGGAGAGATTTTAGTGTAAAGTGAGGCATCCACGTTGCCATTTGTCCCTGCTGTCCCCCTGGAGCCCCTGTGTGCCAGCAGGGCAGGGCACACACAGTCCTGGTGCACCCCTGGCACAAAAAAGGCTGCTCTGTGTTCTGTCAGCACTGCCAGGAGCAGCGTGGGTGGTGGTGTTTCACACTGGTGCTGCCAGTGTTTTGTTTCACAGTGTGCTTGTTGTGCCCACACTGTGCATTTTTGCTTCCCCATTTTAGATAATCTCTCTGGTGGCTTCTTGTTTGAATAACAACTGAATTCTAAATGATGGAATAGCTTTTCCTGTCAAGTCTGTTCACAACTGTCTCTACAATTTTGCGTCTTCCTGCTAGAAACCAGTTGTGCAGTTCTTCACAACAGCTGCTGTGTCTGACCAACAAAACATTATTAAATATATTAGCTATTTTTTTCTGTAGCCCTGAAATGTATTTACCATTTTTGGGGGTAGAAAAGAAGCTCTGCTGTGCTGCCATATGAGATTGAGCTGATCCTTCATGCAGCACCATTAGTCACACAGCAGGCAAATCTCATGCCACTTTTTATGAGGATAATTTTTCCATTTTTGCTGTCATTTAAGATGCAGTGTTTTTGTAAGCTTCTTCTTTCTTGTGCTTAACATCCCAACCAACACAAAATTTAAGTTCACAAATGACTCCATGATTGCATCACCATCTACCTGGGCCACCAGGCTCTGCAGAGAGCATCACTGCTCTGAAAGAACATCTGTATGGGTGGCCCTAATGGCAGTGCTGGTATTTGAGGGCAAAGAATTAGCAGTAATTACAGTCAGAAGTTAGATTGTCAGGTGAGACAGATTGTTCTACTTGTATTCCACTGAATAAAAATAGGTGTAATTTATTTTTTTGTGTGAGTAGTGCAGTCAAACTTTGGTCATAATATCAGGAGATAAATTCAGATTTTGTGTGCCTTGGGAAATTAATTTGGTAGTGTTGCTATGACATTAATTGCCTTATTAAACACTCTTCATTTTGATTATCACAGATGTGGGATACTGGAAGGTGTCCCTGCCCAGGGGTTAGGGGGTGACACTGGATGGGCTTTAAAGCCCCATCCTGGGATTCTGTGATTTATTAAAATTGAATAATGGAAAGAGAAATATAATGGTACATTAGAAAAGTTATGTCATATGGTTTAATTTTATACAAACACAATGAAATTTAATTAGAAATAATACAGTTTGGTATCTCAGGGTCTTAGTCAGGGTTTCTGATTTTGAATAGCCTTGCTTTAAAAGTTGAATTCATTACAAAAATGACCCTTGCTGGCCATTAACTTGAGCTCAGTATGTGTAAGTTATGTAATTCCTCCTGAAGCCATTTTAACCATTCTTAGCCAATTTCTGTTGTTTGTAGTTGTTCCTCCTTGGGGTTAATGATTGCGTTTTTCTAAGTCACCAGTCAGGGAATCCTGAAAGCATGAATGGCATGGCCTGTCCTGGCAGCAGCTGCACAGGGATGTCATTAACCTGCTGTCCTTTCTTTCCCCCTCCTCTTTGGTTTTGTTTTTTTGTTTTGTGGTAGTCTGACCCTTGGTTGTCGTTGCAGAACTATGGAGGTGCCATGAGACCCCCTCTGAACGCTTTAGGTGGCCCGGGGATGCCTGGGATGAACATGTAAGCACAACATAAACCCTTCTGTACTTAGAAAATTACTGCATTGCAGAGGGAACAGTGGGGATAGAGAAGGCAGGGACAACATGCTTTGATGACCAATAAATGCAATTTTAAGCAGTGAACCCACAGTCTTACAGGAGCCTTGGCTGTCCTATCAAGTCTGTGCAAATACTCAGTTTCTTTCACAGATCAAACTCAAATACTGGGAATATTTTGTCTATATAATCACTGATATATCCTTCTATGCATTTGAAAAAATTGCACTATTAATATTTCTACTTACTGAATATCTTGTGAGGAATGGTTCTCTGCAAAATAAATCAGTACTTAATTGAAGCAAAATAGCCTTTGTCTAGAACTATTTATAAGGAAAAGAAAGGCACATTTGATTAGAAAGTTTTCCTCAATTGCAGTTTTTATTTCCTTAACTACATTTGTTTCCAACCTAAACAGATAGAAGAGCTTTACAGAGATGAGAGTATTTTTGTCAGTGTTTCTGTGTATTTCTGGGTCTGGAACATCATCTGGTAAAACTGGATGTAATTTGAGTTCAGATTTATTTCAGACATGGATTTAGCCATGGCAGGGTGTTGTGCCTTGTATCCTTGAAGACAACCCCCCTTTTAAGTGTGTAGAAATACCTCAGATGTAACATTAAGAAAACAGTAAAGATTTCTGTATGCTTTTCTCATTATATCACAGATACCCATTTTTACTCTAGCTTTTATAGAAAATGCAAATAAGAAATGCTAATTTTCATTTCAAGTAAAAAGTTTCCACCCTGAAAAATTCAGAGAGGTACAGAAATAGATAATGTAATTTAAAAAATCCACCATACCTCTAATTTATTTGGATTTCCAGACATACATTGAATTCTTGAAGCAAATAAATTAAAATCTGAAGTTGTGTGTTGCCCTATCATAGACATCACATATGGGGATTCAAGATAATTCTGGGAGCCTTCCTGAGGGTAGGCATTTATGTTTTTCAATTAAATTGATGTGGAAAAAATATGTAGGCATTTGCAATTCAGTGTGAGTCAGGTATAAGGACTGTAGAGGCTTTCCTCAGCAGAAGACTGAATTATAAAGAAAAGGAAATTCTCTTTCGAGAATTAAAATTGAGGGACAGGTAAGATATTTTGAAACTATTTATTGACATAAATGAGAGTTTGCACTGGAAAAATAAGAAAGGAGTTTCCTGGATGACAAAAAGATTTCCTGGCCTACCAGAAGGACAGAAGATGGATTGAAATACTGATACTGCTGCTTTTATAAGGACATTTTATCAAAGGGGTTGCTCTGAGTTGGGATCCTTTTAATTGTAGTTTCTGCACACGAGGGTGTTTTCTTACTGTGCATTTACTGCTGTCACTGAAATTTCAGTGTGAGCCCTCGTTCCTGTCCAGGACCAGCCTCGGGGCTGCCTGGGGGCAGTGGCAGAGGATGGACCCAAATGTGCTCCCACCCCTCACCCTTTGCCTCAGTGCTGGAGGCAGCAGTGGGGTCATCCGGGGACATCACATTTCAGCTGTTTTCTTTACATGACTTTCCAGTGTTCTGTTCCTTTTTTCTTGGATTTTTGGCAGCGTTAAATACAAAAATGTGTGCTCCACAAGAAACAGCTGCCGTTTGAAATCCAGCTTTTCCTCCTTGGAAGGTGCGAAAGGAAGCTGCTTTGGTTGAGAGCAGACTATCTGCCAAATAAAATGTTACCGTTTTTCTGGTTGGGAAAGTGTTCTTAATGGTCAGAAATGGCAGCCTGGGGGCTCCTAAGGCAGCATTTCAGTCCATCCACAAATGCAGCACTGCTGGGTAATTCCTTGCTTTGTCATCAATAACACCATCAGCTTTCTGTTGGTCACAGCTGAGGCACAGCCCGTGTTCTTCCACAGAATAACTTCATTTTAGATGTAAGTTTTTCAGTTGGAACTGACATAGCCATTTTTAGGAAGATTCCATGTCTGCCAGTTTTTGGAACAAAAAGGCAGATTTCAGGGAGCAGTGTTACATTTCACTGGTGATTTTTAACACCCCGTGTGACCTGCAGTGCTGTCTCAAGCACTAAGAATATCTCAGTCATGCCTCAGAATTAAAAAAGAAAAAGAAAAAGGTGTGATTTTGTCTTTTAATTTCAATTCAGAAACTTGAGTCTAGATGTTTCATTTCCTGATGGAATATATTCACCTCTTGGGAAACTAAAATTTCAGACTTTTATTTTTTCAAGCCAGGTTTGACACTAACAGGACAAACTCTAAAAAATGGGTGCAGGCCAGCTGAAATTGGTCATACTTACAGACACTTCATTAATTATTTTGGAATTAGTGCTTGTATGGTAATGTTTTAAGACACCCTGTTGGTCCTTTCAAAATAAAACATTTAGTGAAAGGCAAAAAAGACCTGCTTGCATTGAATTGAAAAAAAAATGCAGTTTGCAGGTTTTTGTGTGTGTTTTATAAGCATTTGGCTCCACAAAATCATGTGGCTTTCTAGCAGATTCTGCTGCAGTGATTGCTGAGTCTGTACTGAAAGCTGTCCAATAAAATTGAAAATTCCAACAGCTTTTTAGATGAAAGGTGAGTTCTCAGTGTAAATTTCTGAGTTTCCATACTCCTGTGGCTTAAGCCAGTCATGTCTCTGAGTCAGTACATGTCACAGAAATGAGTGCAAGCATTTGGGGTGAAAATAGACTTTCAAGTGTTGTTACAAATATTCCTGATTGTTCTGAAAGAGAGGATCCAATAAGCCAATGAAAAATAAGAAAGAGAGGGGGAAAAACATAGTTAATATTTCACCATGTGATCATCAGCAGAGGAGAAATTGCTGAATATTTGACCTGAGCATTTCCTAGCTCAGTCTGTCATTGAATGAGGCAGAAAAGACCATATGAACATTCTTGATTTCTAGCATTCCAACAATAATGGCAGTGGAAATAAGTAAATTTTCTCTTGAGTTGTTTTTGAGAGTGTTCCTTTATAGTTTCATCAGCAACGTAATAAAAAAAAAAGATTCAATATTAAATCCCTCAGGCAATGTATGCACTTAATAGTTTTTATTTCTGCGAGACTTAGAAAACTTTCAGAACTCATTAATGAAGGGTGATTCTTTCTCTCTGTTTAAGTCTCTCTCCCATGCTTGGTGAGCTGCAGTGGTTAATGTTGCTTTTCTACAGCTAATGAGGCCAAAATGCCATTTTAAATGTGAAAGTTTTGTCGTCTGCTCTGCCTCTCCATTGTCAGGGCCTTCAAAAAGTGATTCAGTCTTGTTTATAAACAACCAGGAGCTCCTAGTGCTCCCAGAAATAATTATGGATTTGAGACATTGTGACTGTAAACACAGAGGTTTTACCTCTGCTGTGTCTGAGTTCCATCTGGATTGCTGAGAGATGAAGCCTCATCCCCAAACTATTTTTCTAGGCTCAGCTGAGAGTGAGAAACTTAAAATAACAGGAGAAGTCGTGAGGAAAATCCTCTGAGGGTTTTCTGGGTTTAATACATGAAATTTATTGTCCTGGCTGTTGTTGTTATTATTATGGTCATCATCATCATCTTCATCATCATGTAGGGATCATAGCAACATATTTTGTATGGCTTATTCTTTTATAAATTAGGTGTTCCCAAAACATTTATTAGCTAATTGCACAAGTTTTACTAATGAAGCCTGACTATATTGCAGTATTCTAGACCCATGGTAAATGCATGCATCCTCAGTACTTCAGGCATGTGCTTAATTATGTGAGCAAGATTACTGGTTTTATGACTGAACATTTATTTATTTTCTGAGTCGTAAATAAATTAATCAACTCACCAAATTATTAAATAGCAGTGCAACAACAAGAATTCTGCTTTTGCATTTTAAGTTGGGGTAGTTACGGTTTGTAAACACATTTCAGTTTGAAAAAAGCCACTTACTTCCTTCCTCTGGAAACAGGTTATTCAGATTTTTTTTCCTCAGAGCTGGTCAGAGGATGGGGATGGTTCTGTGTCTCATCATTCATCTTCTGTTTCAGGGGTCCTGGGGGTGGCAGACCTTGGCCAAACCCAACCAATGCCAATTCAGTAAGTAAATATTACAAATATATTTGACATCTTCTTGTATTTAGGGAAGTACCTTCATGGCAGGCCCAGCACTGCCATAATATAAAGGTTGTTCTGGGGTCCTACATGAACAGCAGTGTCTGGTATTTCTCCAGAAGGCAGAAAAATCTCATTTTATTTCAGGGATCATTGGTTTAAGCATGTCAATTTTTAGCACTTGCAGTTGGACAAGGTGGGTCTGGCTTGCCCAGTTAAACAGTTTTTTCTGGTTTTCTCACTTTTGTCTTCTTCATTCTATTAGTGAAACTCTTCCTCAGTTTTCTTTTGCATGTACTTGATTAAAATGGATATTTCTTAAATGATAGTCAGTCTTTTCAGTCCCTAAAATCAAGTGGCAAGTCCAATAATAGGTTCATTTGTAACAATCATTTGGCTGACAAGTTGTCTGCAGAGAAATTTGTGTTTGTCAGTGCAGTTGCTCCTCCCAGAACAGCACTGCCCTGTGTTCCTTTGGACAGAATAATTGAAAGGCTGTAACACAGAAGAAAACCAGATTATTCACAGGATTTCTGCAGGACACTGTCCTTTATAAAAACATAAATTAAAAAAATGCAAATAAATACCAGTATCTTCTAAGGTGAAAGATGTGGTAGCTTCTTTTCCTTTTATGGTCAAGATTTTAATCAAAGTTTGGTATCTGTAAGAACATAGAAATTCAGTTCATGCTTGGCTGACTCTAAAGTCCTGCTGACTGAAATACAAGTATGTGCTGCCTAAGTTCATAAACCTTATGAACTACATTGCCTTAGTAGTCTTGCACCTTAACATTTTTGTACTTTAATATTTATATAGTTAATTTTTTAAAATTGCTGAAGAGAGGTGTTTGACACCAGAGGCGTTTCCCCCATGACCTCAGCTGCCTCTTTAGTTACTGTTAATTAAGGAGCCCTGCCCTGCAGCTGCCTGAGCCCCTCCCAGCGCAGGGGGAGTCACAGCTTTTCTGTTGGTGTTACAGATACCCTATTCCTCGGCATCTCCTGGCAACTACGTGGTGAGTACCTGTGTGGGTGTGGTGGGACATCACACCTCAGCCGGGCAGCTGAACATCTCCCCTGGGACAGATGTGGCTGTTGATAACCAGAATCGTTATCAGCTCCTGATTGCCCTCGGAGCTGCTTCACTTTCTTATAGCTAGCACAAAGTATTGTCCTCAATAATGAGGGACAGAAATCCCCTTGGCTGTCCCTGTAGAACAATGCTGTGTGAGAGTTTCTGAACTTCTACAGGAACAAAGTGTTTATGTGTAGTGCTGGATTTTGTCTCTGTCACCAGAGATTAACTTTGTTTATTATTTTAGATTCTTTATGTTGCTGTTGCTGTTGTTCTCAGCTTATCTGCGTGTCTGAGGAGCTCTTCTAAGGCAGATTGTTTAGTCTGTTTTCATCACATGAACAGGACTGGTGTCACAGGGTGATGAGGGAGGATTATATATTTAAAAGCAATTTATTTTGTCCTTTATTTAGACAATTGGCTGTGGGAAAGGTTATGATTCCTGCAAATGTCTACAACTGTAGCCCTGATTTTGTCACAATTTAGTGAAAACAGCCAAGATTTGCTGTCCCTAAGTCAGTTCTTTCAATCCAGAACTTGACAGAACTCTCTTTGTTTGGAAGATGTGTTGTGATTTTGCCACATTCCTCTTTTGCAGAATATTTTGGGAGTATTTGACTTCATAGAGAACAAGTATTTGAGGATGAGGGATGGGCTGGAGAGCTCCTTAAAAATGTTTTTAGTGAAAAGATTTGTAATCTGAATTTCTTAACTTTGAGAACTTAATACAATTAATCTATATATAATATTTTAATATATGTTAAAAATAAGCCCATCTACAAATACATTAAGTATATAGGATATGTATAAATATACAAATGTATACTCTCTCTTTATAGATAAATAAAATTATATTTTCAGAGTGAAAATAGTTGATACCAAGAGGCTTTCTAAGAGAAGAAAATACAGGAACAATAAGAGTAAAAGCAAATTTACAATGAGATGCAAAACTTCATGAAGACAAGTTACTTTTCTCATAAATGATCAGTTAGTTGATCCTACATCTCTTTATGTAATGTTGAAAAATATGCAGAGAGAGCCCTTAAAAAAATCAAGTTAGTGAGCTTAGTACACAGGTATATGGATAAAAAGTATATGAAGAGCCTGTGACACCTAGAGGGTCATGTGGGTGCAGATAAAATGTGGATATATATTTATGGATAAAAAGTATGTAGATAGATATCCTGTTAGCAGACAGGAACAACCAAACCCTTGTAATTGCTGCCACTGAAAAGACATCCCTGTCTGAAACAGAATATCTGCTCTTTTAAATTCTAACAAAAGAGATAAAGGACAGTAATAGTCATCTGGCAATGGAAATAATAATTATTGCTAGCAGTCTATGTATGTTTTATTATGGAAAGTCAATATTTATTGCCTTTTATTGATGCAGGCATTTTTAGCAAAGTGGAAGTTGGTAGTTTTTCATGTTACCTGAAGATATTAGAGGTTCTGCAAACATAGGAAGCAAGATGTGTTTCTGTTCTTTGTAAATGCTTAGGGTGATTAGAATAAAAGCCCTGGAGAAACCTTAAAGAACCCTGAAACTCTTCTTTGACAACCAGAGCATTTTGTGATGTGGAAATACCCAAACTTAAAAAAAAACACCCATATGTTCCTTGATGGTTTGTTGGGTTTTGTTTTGTTTTGTTTTGTTTTGTTGGATTTTTTTGGTTTTGGGTTGGGTTTTTTTTTTGATGTGTCTCTTTTAGGTATTTTCTAGCCTTGTATTTCATGCTAACTGACAATTTTTACTCTCTCCAGGGTCCTCCAGGAGGTGGAGGGCCACCAGGAACACCCATCATGCCTAGTCCTGCAGGTACTGAAATATACTTGGAAACAACAAAATTACAAAGCATTTTAGGAAGTACACTAATAATTTTTTAGTAAAGAATCAGATAACTGTAGATTATTTGGTCTATATTTTTTGTATCAGTTTTTTTTTCCCTCTACTTGCTGACGTCTCCGGCACAGGGAAGTTTCCTAACTGGCCATAAAAACTTAACTGCATAAGTATAATGCCTTCATTAAATAGAATTCCAGGGATTTAAATATTTAAATATTATATTTTTATAAAAATAAAAATTAAAACCAAAACCAAATAAAATAAAAACACTCAGAAAATGAACAAATGGAAAGCAACCTAATGAAATGTATTTTGAAGTTGTGTTTCCCAAAGCATGAAAACCCTCAGAAATTGGCCCCTGTGAGTTTAGTGAGACCAACAGCTCAAGGACTGCCACAGCCCAGCCATGCCCTGTGTTTTTGACAGCAGAACATGGGGACAGCCAGGGGTGCAAGTTGCAGAAGGATCTGGTGGCTAAAGAACTTGTTTCCTGCCTCAGTGAATGTTAAAAACGACTTTACAGGCCAATTTTACTTTAGGCTAAAAGCTCTCCTCCCTTTTCCTCAGACAGTATATTTGACTGTTCTGGTGTGGCACATAGTGCTCTGTATATAGAGGAATTATTTGCTTAGATTAATGCTTAGAAAATCATCTTGGAAAGATTGATTGGTAGACAAAAACCTTGATTTATCTTCCTGTTGTACATACAGGACCATTGGGTGTGGAATGGTCTGGTGGAGGGTCTGGGCACAAGTGCTGAGCTCTTTTCATTCTACTGATTTTCCAGAGCTGCCAGTAATTGTTTTAAATCATGCTCTCCCCTTGGGGATGCATGCAGACTTTTGTCAGGTCATTCTCCTTTCAGTTTCTGTCATTTTGGGGGGCTTTTTGCAAGCATTGCACCAGGCTGTACCATGAAGATGTATCAGCTAAAGCCTCCCTCAGGAATGAAGGATCTTTGTTCCACTGAAAAGCCAGATATATTCAAAATCATATGGACTTGACAGAGATGAGAGTAAAAAACTGTGACTCTCAGTCTGTGTAAGGAGAAGCTTTTTATCATTTATTACAGATGGAAAACAAATTGCAGGAAGAATTGATAAGAAAAAAGTCCTATTCTATGGACAATATTGAAGATGAGTGAAGAAATTTAGAACTCCAGAAAACAGGTTTTATGGGATTAAATAGTTACAGATTCTTGGTGATTTATAAACCTTTTAACAGTCATGCATAAAACTAGAGCCCAAAAGTAGTCACTTGGGGACCATGGCAATTATTTCTTTTCATAGCCCTGTTGTGTGGCAGCAATGGATAGAAAGGGAATAAAATCTTCCGTTATATTGCCACTGTGTATGGGATTCAGTAATAATATGAACAAAATGACAGGAAATGGATGAGGTGAGTAATTTTATTGAAAAGCGTATTTTAGCACTTAATATAATCTCTTATTACAGATTCAACCAACTCTGGAGACAACATGTACACTTTAATGAATGCTGTGCCACCTGGGCCCAACAGACCTAATGTAAATATGAATCTACTTATATCCTTCTTTGAGTAGAGCAGCCTTTTGTTTATCCAAACACTGCCTTTCCATCAGCTATCATTATTGCTAAGCTTTCCATTTCTACAGGTGGCTCTTCAGTTTTGGGCCTCTGGGAAAGAAGTGCCAGTAGAACTTAAATGTATATACATGTGCTAAATCATCATGCAGTAAATTGCAGATTGTTTGGCTATAATGGCAATGTCTTTTAAATGTGTGAAGAGCTAAATTTAAGGTTAATTACTGGAATTGGACAGAAGCTGCTCAAGCTTTGAAAGTGATGTGGAGCTTTCCAACTCAGTATAGGTCAGTTGGGGTGTGAAAGCTGTTAATTAATCACTAATAGATTTAAGAGAGTTATAAAAGTTCCCTATAACTTCAGTGGGGGTAGGGCTAAGTTGCCAGCAGCAGTCTGGGAGGTTAGGGTTTGGGTTTGGGTTAGGGTTAGGGTTTGGGTTAGGATTAGGCTTAGAAAAAAGCATTGAGGTAAATAATAGATTATTATTTTGTTGGATTCCATCCTATGGAGATGGCAGTCTCCAAAAACCATGAAAGTGACCAAAAACAATGCTGTTTTTCAGTCTTCACATGAGAGACCTTCTCTTAAAGGTCTGAATGGGACTTGAGACTCTCTTCTCATTCAGAGCTGAGGATTTCTCATTACGTTTTTTCCCCCTGCTCTCCTGAGGAATATTCTCTCTTTATTAGGTTGTGTGAAAAATAATTGTACAGTTTTTAATGCCTGCTCCTTTCATAGTTTCCACTGGGGCCAGGCTCAGATGGACCCATGAGCGGACTGGGTGGAATGGACTCACATCATATGAATGGATCATTAGGTAATGCTAACAGTAAATATTGCCAGTGTGGTGTGTTTTCAGTGACAGTGCTGTTTTCTGTGACTAATTCTGGGAGCTCTGAGGAAGACAGTATGTAAAAATGTGTGGAATAAGTTGTAAATGCATCAGTGAGATGAAGGGAGTGACTTGAAGAGGCTGTGGCAATAAAAAAGAAAGTAATTGGAGCTCACTGAGCAATGAACAATGTTGTGAACAATGAAAATTCAGCATAGGCATCTCTCTGCTACAGAAAATTACTTTTTTGTTTAGGAAAGCATGTCCCTGAAATTTTAGATTGTTTTATATAAGGACGCTTTTACAGCCTTTCTTTACCTATTGCAAGCCTAAAATGGGCAGTTGGTTTGGGTAATAATGATGCACATTGCATTCAAATCAATGAAAATCTGTGTCAGAGGCAGCCACACCATTTTCTGTCGCTTTCTACAGCGATAGAAATTATTTCTCCTTAGCTAAAATGAAAAATTAAATTGAAACAGTTATGGAAGGATTTTACATGTATGTAGCATGTAATTTATCCTTTTGGGCCAGGACAAAGTAACATCTATGATTACATCTATGTATCTGACATTTTTAGAGAGAGAAATCATATTCCTTCTCAGCCCTAATTTGCCTGGTTGTATGAAATACTTGTTTCAGTCTTCTCTCACAGCTCCATTTGGGATTGTTTTGCTGTGATACTCTTCTAGTTTTGTACTCAGCACCCTTCCAGAATTTGTCTTTCCTGAACAGATGTGTCTCTTGCTGCTAAAAGAATGCTTTTCTTGGTTCTTGCATCCTAAAGTTGCGTTTCCTTTATTCTTGCCTTTACCTGAGGTTAGACCCACAGCATGTGAAAAAAAAATCTCAGTTAGTTTTCAATAGTCTTGCACTCCCTATATTTAATTTTATTCAGTTTCTGTTATTCTGCACATCAGGATCATCTGGTTTCTTCTAAGAGATATTCAGTACATGTAGTGCAGCAAAAGTTGATTGAGCCTCAGATTGATTGAGTTAATTATTCTGTACTGGCTGTAAACTTTTACTGAGTTGGTTATGTTTTAAAATGTTGACATTGCACTGTGTATTTTCTATGAAAAAAAGTTACTGGTTTAGCTTCAGCTCAAAACTAACTGAGCAATGGTCTGTTTTAATTTCAGGCTCAGGAGACATGGACAGTATTTCCAAAGTGAGTATCTAATGAAATATTTGGAATTTTTAGTGTTTTGCTCTAAACACATTTCCTTTGTCTTCATTATGAATCTTTTTTTAATGCACATTTATTATACCCTATCTATATTATATATAATTGCCCCCAGTTCATAATCTGATTGATCATGTTGTAGTCTTTGATAATCTTAAAAGAAATGAAGCCAGTTCTAATAATCAATTCTAGTTAAATGTAAAGTTGGGACAATCTCCTTAAGGTGTTGCAGGATTGGGTTTGTCACCTCTGTAAGGTAATATCTTAATCCTCAGGATAAATTCCCAGAAGCTAGATTAAGAAGTAGTTTCAGAAGAAGCACTGTTTTGATATCACAGCCATTAAATAGCTGTAAATGGATGTGAGTTTAATCTGCAGGGATTTTGCATCTACAAAAATAATACTTGAATGCGTCACTTCAGTAAAAATAAAACTGCTGTGGACGTGATCATCATTAACTCAGGAATTAATGAGCTGGTATGGTGCTGGTAAAGGGGCATAAATAAAGAGGACCCTGTGTTCTTAAAACATTTTCAGACTCTGCACAAAGTAAAATGATGGATGGAAAAGACCACATTGCCTCAGCTGTGCTGGGCTGTGCAATGATGGGTTCAATGAAACCCTTCTCTGAGATAAACAGCATACATCATTTTTTTAATCAAAGTCTGTGGTTTTTCTTCAGTATTTTATTGCAAAGTGCAGCATTTTTAAGGGAAAAAAGCCAAAACATTTCCATTCCCTTGGGATAATTTTTAAAGCCAGTATTCAACTTGTAGCTATTCAGTGTGTGCTGGTGTAGGTATCGGTGACTTTGAAAGCTTGGGTCCAAAACAATTTGCCTGGAAGTCTTATGTATATTAACCTGCATGAATAACCCACAGAAATCACATTTGATCTATGTGCTTTTTAGGTAACTAAAAGGAAAATGGTGTTAATTTTGCCTGTAAGACAGTTGTCCTTAGCAAATGGATCCAGTCAGTCTTGGCAGAACCAGTACAGCTCGTGGAATTCTAGTATTTTAGAGAAGATGTTGATTGAATTAGCTGAATGGTAGAACATAAAGTTTTTTGTGATGTAGATTGAGATGAGGGCAGTAAATTAACTGAAATTGTGCATATTAAATAAACATTAATAATCTGCATTTATTGCAATGCCCATGGAATTTGTGCAGGCATCAGGGGCACTCTTGCTTTGGAAAACCCCAGTTGGAGGAGAGTGCTGGACCCCAAGTCGCCACAAAAGCAGCCCAAGGGAGTCTCTTAAACAGGATTTTTTTCAGGAATTTGGTCTTTTGGGGCTAGTGTGCTCTAGCAATGGCAGAATGTCAAAGCTTAGTTCTACACAGAGCAAGATGAAATAGGGAGAAATCCCCCAGGGATGAGCAACAGTGCAGGAGCATCATATAAAATCAACGTGACAAGGTCCTCATATTCCTGGATTTTACGTCCGGAGGGGGTGATGTGGCTGTGCAGCCTGACCTCCTGTGATCACAGGCAGTGGGCTCCCCTGAATTAATGCCTGCTGAAGGTGCAGCAGCCAGTGGCAGAGCTAAGGCAGCAGGGTTCAACCTTCTCCAAGCTGTGGGCCCTGAATATCTGGTGTACTTGATGGACTGATGTTAAACCTCATTAGGCTTTTAGCTGTCTTTGATGGCCATGTTGTCCAGTGGCCCTGGGGATCACAGTTTTGGAAGCAGGGAATGAGACTGGAGAAAGAAGAAGGGCTAAGGCAGGGCTTTTGATCCAACTCTCTGAGCTGCATTTCAGATGCTGGTAAAGAAGTTCTGCTTGCATGTCATGTACAGAATTAGTTTGGTACTTATATTTACATTGCATTCTGTTTCTCTGGGTTAAAAAGGAGGGCAAGGAAAGAACTGTGATAGATGTAAGGATTTCATTATGAGATCCAAGGTTTCACTCCTCCCTTCCCCTGACTTCTGTTTTTCCATCATGAGTCTTTAAGTGGGAGATGTAACAGTGATGGAAAGAGGATTGCCCATGGTCCAGGTACTGCACACCAGCTTTGTAAGAGCACCTGACTAATTGTAGTGGGTACAATAATGTGTGAGCTGTTGATGCAGATTAATTTCTGTGGCAATTACCTTGTTTCACACATTCTCCTTGTGAAGTTGCAGAGGTAGTTGTGCACTGCTGTAAGAAAAGGAGTAACAATTAATTTTTGGAATGCTTTATATTGTTACTATTTCAGTACATTGTGACCACGATGAGCAGACCTCAGGCACAGGCCTGGGCACAGCTCTGTGCAGACCAGATCCATCCTGTCTTTAAGTACATCTTTTGTCTATCTTTAAGTACAGACTAATAACTCACATATGTCAGGGCTCACAGACGTGGCTGCATTCAGCTACATGATTTAATGTGGTGACAGAGCTTCCTCATACCCCTGCTGCAGCCTTTTGTGCCTTTGACTTCAGCAGAAGCAGATGCTGGCTATAACCTGAAAATGAGGCACAGGTAAATAATCCTTGCTTCAGGGAAGAGAACATTACTTAACAGGCTAAAATTAGTGACTGAATCATGCAGAACCCTGCTGCAGCTGATTTTTCATCCTTGAGAAGCCCAGTGCCCTGCACAGTGCACCTGAGTGCACCACGTGCTGTGTGGAGCATGCCCTGGGCTCACCTGGTGAGGCTGGGAAAGGAACTGAAACCTTCAGCACTGAATCTGTATTTTACAATCTTATTTGACAGAACTCTCCCAGTAATATGAGCATGAGCAACCAGCCTGGCACTCCCAGGGATGACAGTGAGATGGGTGGAAACTTCTTAAACCCCTTCCAGAGTGAGAGTGTAAGTATTTCATTTCCTGGGTTGTTGGGTTGCAAAGGTGAACCTGCATCTCTGGCCTTTTGTTTAGAAAAAGAAAATTTACAAGTTTTGTAGTCTGCTTGTAGTGCTGTGCTGTGTCTTGCATGGTTTTTAATAGCTTCTGAAAGTACAGTATTGATTTGAATATAAAATACTGTGCAAAAGAGAGGTGAAACTGGAAAAGGTGGGAGGCATAGATGTACTGCAGAAACTTTTTCTGGGCTGTGAGATCAATGAAAAAGCACTGAAGTATGTGATGAGAGCACCAGTGGATTCCATGTTGCAAAGATGCAGAGTGCTGTTCCACCTATAAAAGGCAAAGGTTTCCACTAGTGTTCATTCTGGGGCAAATTATGCTTTTTCTAAAAATGGATAATGCTCTAAGCAGCAAAATGTGGTGTAAACATTTTAAAGAGCAAGACTGTGGTATTGTCATAGTCATGTGCCTGAAGCAGGCTTTCTAAATCCACATCTAGGTCCCTGAATAGGAGTGTAACCTCATTACCTATGGCAGTGGTGATCTGCAGCTTCTGTTGGATCACAGCATAGTTGATCTCCATGGAAAATTTCATGGGAATCAGATTTTGAGGGCTTTTGGGAGCTTTTCCTTTTTAGCTAGTGAAAAGGAAGAGTTCCTGACAGTTAGCTGTTGGTGGGCACACATTCAGGTTGTGTGGAGTGTTGAAGAAAACTGTCATACACAACCTAAAAAGAGCAATGTTTAATATCTGCCAAAATGGCAGTAAACTCAGAACCTCCATGAAATGTGGTCCCTGTTCCCAGCAGCCCTTGGCTCCCAATCTGGCACGCTCTGCTGTGCTGGGGGCAGGCAGGGTCACTCAAACAGGGCTGTGGGAACAAGAGAAATCAGTGATAGTCCAGAGAAAATCTGCATTTACAGACATTTACTGGGTTCTGGGTGGTTTTGTGCTGCCTGGAAGAGCCAGGGGCTCAGATTTCTAAGGGTTTTGTTGAGATGTGTGCCTGCAAGGCAGGAGTGACACATGCCTGTCTCCTCCTGGGGACTGCTGTCTCTCTAACACGGGTTACTCTGTTGCCCTGGGGAGCTGCTTTGCTTTCTGATCCATATTTTGCCCCTTGGCTGCTCAGAATAGGTGTTATCATGGAGTCCTTTCT
The DNA here is from genome assembly GCA_020086605.1 of Lanius collurio. Taxonomy (NCBI): domain Eukaryota; kingdom Metazoa; phylum Chordata; class Aves; order Passeriformes; family Laniidae; genus Lanius; species Lanius collurio. The sequence continues at coordinate 887,365 of JACBWW010000065.1, read as the reverse complement.
CAAGCAGATTTGCTCTTCAGTTCACTGGGAATTTTGGTTAGGGGTGGGTTACAATGCAGGGCTTAGTAACAAGTTAAAAATCCTAAACACCTTGAGACCATGGTTTGATTCCTTTCCTAAAGTGATTCCCCAGATACCCTGGCTCAGATACAGGAAATTGCTTGAGCAGGTGCTTTGTCTTAAGCCTTGGAGCTGGTAGTCAGTCCTGTGTAGTTCATGTCAGGGGGAAGACCCATGTAAAATGTTTTTTCTATGTGCTTGGACACTTGGAAATGGCCAGCTTGGAACTTGAGACTTGGCAGGATATTTATGGCACATGTACAAATTTATATTTCCTTTTTCTTCTATCAAATTGCAAAAAGCTGATCTTCCTGCATTTGAACACTTTCCTCTGCTTAGAGGATTTTAGGCCAAATTAGGTGTTTCTACAGTCCAGAGTTTTCAATTTAAGAACAAATTAGGTTTATAGATGTGCATTTCCTCTAGCATTGTGGTGTCCCATTGATTACTTTAATGAAGCACTGCTAACCTGAGGGTAGCTGTAGCTTGGGGGAAGGCTGCAGTTCAGGTTGTGTCACTGCAATAGTGTGATGAGGAGATTACATTTTAGGTTCACATAAAGGAGAATAACCACTGGTCCCCGATTCAGCTTGCCCCCCCTAAAATTGCTAACACAAAATAATACAGACCAAAAGCCTAATTTAATCACAGTCGTGCATATCTTTGCTCCTTTCTTCCCATAAAGTAACAAAAAACCTCTCCAAAATCTTCCTGGGGTTCAGCTACCCATGAATGCAGTCGGTCTACCTGAGACCAGGCACCTGCCCAGGTAAATTCCCCAGAAGCCAGCACTGGCCAGGAAAAGGTGTGGAAACCCTCAGTGAGGTACTGGTTCATCACAGCACCCAGGTGACACCAAAACAGCCCTCAGCAGTTGCCTCTGTCAGCAGTAGCCACATTTTTGCCCGAGAGAAGCACACCAGAAGTTCTGAGGACACAAACTGAACTACAGCCCCAGCAGAGGCTCCAGCACAAATTCAGGAGGGAGCTCTGAACCTGTTGCTGCTGTCCAGACGTGGATGTAGCTGCCTGGGGTGGGGGGTAAATGTTTGTTAAAATGTGGATTCCTCTCTTCCAGTACTCCCCTAGCATGACAATGAGTGTGTGACCTGCTCACAAGTGTCGCCGTGAAGACCACAGTGAGGTGGCCCTCTCCAGAGAGCTACTGCAGAAGAAAATGATTCTTCCCAGTGTACAGTTTAACTAAAGGATCTCAGACACAATCAGACCCACCTGTTTTTTTTTTCCTACCATCTCCCCCGTTTTGTCAAAAAGTGGGTCCCGAACATGCTTGAGACAACTGTAAAGAGTGGCATGAGAGAAGTGCCCGAGGTGGAGCTGCGAGCGCCTGTCTGTGTGTGTACATGTGTGGGTCAGCGTGGGGTGTGTGTGTGTGACACCGAGCACACACACACACACAGACCCCAGGACATTGTAAAATAGTATCACATGACATCTTATGTAGAAATCAGAAGTAGGGACTTTTATTCCATTTCTCTCTTTTTTTTTCACGTTTACATTTTAATTATTAAACTTTGCTTTCCCTCTCCCCTCCTGAACTGTTTTATGTTGCATATATCACTGCTTTATAAGTTATTTTTTAAGTTGAACTCAAAGGATAAATTCTTTTGATTTTGTTAGTGTCTGCTATTATGGATAGGAATAAAATTGCTTATACGAGCTTTCATTAACTTTTGTTTGATACCAGCTACCCTGTGAATCACGAATTGTACTGTCTCAAGAAATAGAAGAAAGCTCATCTTAATTTTTTGGGGAAATTTAATAACTTCCACCTAGTTTGGGGATTTTTTTTGATACTTTGCCTTTAAGAGAAAAAAAATAAGCACTGAAGGTTATTTTTCTTCTTTAATTGAAGCCTAATATCTGCAATACCTATTTTAAATGGAAGCCTGAATTTGATACAAGCTTCTCAGTTTATATAGAGTACTATAAGGTTACTGTAAGTGAGCTCCAATTGCTATAGAATCTAGCAATAAAGTGTCAGGGCTTCTCCTGCCCTTGGAATTGAGTTTTCTATTTAGCATGGTCTTCTGTAGGGTGGTAGTTAGTGGAAATACAGTAGAGTCCTTATCACCAAAACATTTCCTAACAACTTACAATTATGTTTCCCATTTTCAGTGATTCTCAAACAAATATGAGCAAAATATGAGCAAATATGATCCATGTTCCTAATTATAACCAGTATTTCCCAAGCCCTGTTAGAAAATCAGGTCACCCTGCTGCTTGGGTGTGTGTTTTCTACCATATCTGCCAGAATTAATTCTCCCAAAACTTTCCAGTCAGCAGCCTTTTGTTTTGTTTTTTTTTTGGAGCCAAAATGCCGCAGAAAACGTTTTATGACTACTAGCCTTGTGAGGGTGTTACCTTTTGCCATGCAGAGAGGAGGAACAAAGGTTTGGGCCCTTTTATAAGGGGGACAGACAGGTATGGAAGCTGGGGACAGAATGCAGAAAAAGACCTAAAGGAAACACTTCTGGAAGCATTCCCATTTCTCTTCAGGCAGAGCTCTGAAACCAAGATTATGGTACATTTACTTAGTTCCTGGTGATTTTCAGCTCCCCCAAGGAAAAAGTTTTCAGTTTGTAGTGGTACAAAGGCTGATGATCAGCAGTGCAGGCACACAGTGGCTCAGCAGAAATTCATGCCACAGACAAAAAGCAAATTCCTGTCCTTGGACTTAAATCTAGAAGAGCCACTTGCAGAGGAGGAGCAGTTCTGGGATGTGGTATGTCCGTGTGAAAGGGGATTTTTTTTGAGGAACTTGTGATAAAGGAACATATGTGATGGCTTGTGATGGTAGCTGAACATAATGGGATGTGTAAGGAACACTGCAACCTCCTAACTCATTGTTATTGCCATATATTATATGTGTATAATATATGGAAATAAAAAGATTTAACACTTTACTCTCCTGTTGGGCCTATTCAAAGATGAAAGTCTCAGAGGATTCAAATTAGGTTGAAGTATCAAAGATTTTGGTAGCATTACTTTTTATCAAGAACAACCTGATTAGATGTAAACATGACCTAGATAGTCATTATATGGTTTTGTAAACTGTATCCCATTGGTTATTAATGTTACATTCATTTGCCTGTCTTTGGAAAACACTTTGTTGCTGTCTCCAAAGATGCTGGCAGACCCTGCTATTGGCTTGTGTCACTGACACAAAATCAGGTGTAATCTCCTCAGACCCTTTGCTGTTGTCACTAACACCCCTGGGGTGGCCCCAGTGCACCCAGAATCCAGGTGTCCTTGCAGCCTGTGTTTGCCACCTGTGTTATCTGCACCAGGGACCCGAGGATTCTTTCTGGCCCAGTCCCAGTCAGATGTCACTGTCCATGGACTAAGGTAGATGGGAACAGTGCATCAGGTGCCAAAGCCCATTCCCCAGGCCAGTGAGCTGTCAGGCACCTTGGGAGGAGGGAAGTCTTACCATTAAACCTGTGCTTGGAATTGCTGACACAGATTGGATGTATCAAAAATGTTATCTTCGTTTTTACACAAGACCATAACATCTTTTTAGGCATGTAATTCAGTCTCTGTGTCCTGTATTTCTCATTTTCATACCCACATAACCTCACAGGCAGCAGCTGCTGTCACTAATGCTTTGTCCAAGGCTTTACCCAGCCTCAGTCAGGCTCTGGAGAGGCTAGGTTCTGCAGCTGAACCATTAGAAAACAATCTTAAGTGCTAATCACTCAACTTCAAAAGTACACTTTTGGATTATTTTTTTCTTAATATGCACAGGTTTTTTTTCTTGTTCATTTTTCTTTCTTTTGCTTACAAATCCTTGTAGGATTTTCATGGTATCAGAAGCATCAATATGGGAAGAAGGACTATTCCCAAGCAATTTTTGCTCCCACTTACATTTCTTATGCTCCAGATACCAGGAGCAGTGTAACTGCTGTTTGGTTCTGTCCTTATGCAACAGCATTGTTGATGATGTCAGAACTTGTCCAGCTCTGTGAGGAATTTTGTTTTAAGTGGTGTGGGATAGATCCTCTCATACCTGGTTTTTAGATAGATTTTGTTCTTTAGTATAGAAATAAATAGATGGTGATTCTGTGAATGGTCTTTCAGGCAAGGCTGAAGTAAGCCTTCTTAGAAACAGAAGTGATTAAATCTTAGAGTAGCAGAAATGAAGATAAGGGATTTCTTATGCTGTGAGAACTCTTGCAGATATTCCGGCTTTATAGAAATCAGCTGAAACTGGATTCACTTGTGAACTTCACAGTGAAACCAGGGTTTTACCTGCTGCTTAAACCTGTGGGAAAGAGTGTTCAGATCCAGATTTATCTCCACATCACCCAGATATTATGACCATATCTAAGTCTTTTAGGCAAGAGCAGGGTTTGTGGCAAGGAAGAAGCTGTCTGAATCACAGGTAAAGCATGTGGCCTGGCATGCATTAACAAAATACCTAGATATTTGCATGTAGGGATTGAGTTATTTTCTTAATTACTGGAGAAAGAAGAAAAACTGCAGTTGCACTCCCTCCCTGCAAAAAAAATTCCATTTTTATTTGCAAGCCCTCTGGTAGCAGAGCCCCAGCCACCCAACAGGTCATGTGTTCAGAGACAGTAAAAACTTTCAGCCTGTTCCCCCTAATGGAGGATTAAATGTTCCGTGTCCCAGGACATCCAGCTCTTGCTTTCCCTTCCAACAGGAATACTCAATGAGAAATGTATAGGCTAATCATTTATTTTAAATAATTCCAGTTGAGAAAAAGTGAATGGAAGCTTGCTTCTTTAGGGATGCATCAAAGGACAGCTTCTTCAACTGCCTAAAACCAACTGAATTTTCCTCTGTTCTGTGGCTAGCAAATGCAACACTGCATGTGCAAATTATTTGGAATTACATTTAAGGAGGGACCAGCTGTTACAATATTTAGTTTTGATCACTTTATTCAAAAAGACTTTTCAGCTGATACATGTTGCATAGAATTCTATTTCTGTGTCAGTTAATTATTGTTTTCCCCTGTTCCTAGCCAGCTGTGATCCATTGTTATTCTTATAGTGCCTAAGTATCAACTGGATTCTTCAGTATTTGACCCTACACATTTGCATTTCAAGAACATAAAATATATCTTAATAATGCAAAAAGTACAGGCAAATTTACTTTTTCTTTAATGCACTATAAGTGGTGATATAACTGTGGGTGCTGTCCCAGACACACTTGGGTTTGCTCAGGCCTAAGGATGGGAATGCTGACAAAGTACATCTTTCAAATAAACCCCTAGAAACTATTTCAACACTGACATCTCACACTGAGGAGCCAATTCATGATTTACAACTGTAAAAATTCACAGAGAAGTGAGTTCCATTTCAATTTTACTGTATGCAGCTCTGTCTACTTTTCAGATATTATTGGCACCATCCTATAAACTGCTGCTTGTGCCAGTTCTGCTGAAACTTTGATAAAACCACTCACACAAAGTCATTTTTGGTAGGATTTCACCTTAGTCTGGGTCAAATACATACCTTACCTGTGGTGGGACATTATATGGCAGATATAAAAACTGAGTATATAGAGCAAAATACAGAGGGTCTGTTGAAATTACCAAAACAATGTTTCAACCTGAAATGTGAGAAAAGAGAATTTAAAATACTGCTTTGCAGTCCTGTTTAGTGTCTACATATTGGAAACACATTACAATAGCAAATCTAGAAAAAAATAAATGGATCATCTACTCAGCACATGAAAATTCTGATCCTGCCAAGAGCTTCACCTTGGTTTGAAATTGAGCCTGCACATAGTTAATTTTAAACAGATCTAAGAACACAGGTAGTACCCTTCAGGAAAGTAAAAAAGTAGGACTGTAATAATCCAAACCCATGCTTGAGCATGGAGAATCTAGAGCTCAAATTAAGTCTTTCCTAAGCAGCCATGATTTGACAGGTTTTACCAGTGCAGGAGCATGTTTGTGAATCAGTAGTACTGACATGTGGAACAGATTTGGCTTTCTTCTGTTTCTTACCTTATTAGAGCTTTGTTCACTATTACATGAACTATTTCTGTGACTTTGTTCTTCCATCTTGTTTTCAATTGTGTGGCCATAATTTCCCTCAACACAGCCAACAGCTTTGCAGTTTTAGTCCAAACTTCTGTTTGGTCGCTGTTCTTCATTTAAGCTTAAAATGTGTAAGAAAACCTCTCGTGTAATAGGAAAACTTGCCATAAAAATGTATAAAGGTTTTCTTGGGTACATGTTTTCAAATTTAATAAATGCAGTTATAATTTGAAATGGTCACTTTCTAGCCACTATTTCAGTTTTGTGTGAAAAAGAAATGGAGAGAGAAAATCACCTTATTTTTTTCTTTATTTGAATTCAGCATTGTAAATATTTGCTGAAAGACATGGTTTTGGGGGAAATCAGAACAAAAAGAGATTCGCTGGCTAGTTGCTATGAATAATGCAGCTGGACTTCGTGTTGAAAGCTCCTTCCACATCCCCAAAAGTGTACTGCTTGACATCATCTGATTCGTGTGACCTTGTACAAAGCCTAATTCACAAATAGTGGTTTAATTTGCCTGTTGAGTGTTTTCAGTGTGTCATGTGGATGATTCAGGGTTCTGTGGTCTCAGCAGAGTGGTCGAGCAGGCTTGTTCCCAGGGTCAGGTGGCTCAGGACTGGGTAATTATCCACCAGAAACAAGGTGTTAGTTCGCTACCTCGCTGTTCTCTTGAGAACTTGCACAACTCTTCTTGCCGTTGGGTTCTGGGGATCCTTTTCAGATTTTACAATGCTGAGACAAGAGGCTGAACTTTGCTAAGAGAAAATTCTGGCAGTTTTTAGCATCAGTTGTCATAGGGAAACAGCACAAAACATGGGGATTTAGAAAGGTGATGTGTTCTCAATACCCTGGGTGAACTAGGAAATAGGCTGTACAAGCTAGGAGTTTGGGCTGTTACAGAGATACTGAAATCATCAGTAATTGCTTTTGATGGGAAAAATTATTGCTGTGGAACAACTGCTCTGATCCTTGAGGAGTGAAATTGTCAGCTGGATGAACTGGATATTTTAGGCTTTACTTCTGTTGTTTTAATCTTCATGTTTTAACCTCTCTCACTTGGACTTCCCCATTAAATGTCCTGTGCCAGATCTTTGCACAAAAATAAGAGCATTTTGCCCAACAAACATGCAGGAAATTGTTCACATCTGTAACTAGAGCCCTGCCATAGAGAGTTTATTTCATTAGAGAGAAATAGAGCATAACACCAGATGAGGAGTGGCACTACAGCATCCTGAGAGCCCTCACTGCTCCAGATCAGGAAAGTTGGCATCCCAGATACTTGCAAATTAGATGAGACAGTTCCTAACAATGATAGAAAATAGCTTGAAAGAAAAGCTGATTCTTGTCATGCAGACTGGAAGAAAGTAAAATCCCAAGTACAGGACATCTTTAATTGAGATAGAAATTTACTAAAGCTCTCTGTAACAGAAGCATGGAGCTCATCTAGTGGTTTAGTGGGAAAGCAAAGTGGTGTTACCAAATTGTTGTCAATAAACATAAAATCCAAAAGCAGGTACAAGCTATTTTCATTTTCATTTTTCTAGTCTCTTATTTTTTCTGATTATGTTGTAGTTTTGATTTGATTTGCATTTACATTAACGAATAAGGAAGAGAACACAAATTCCTAAAGTAGGGCTGGAATGAATTAGGGTTGGAATTAGAGACATGGAAGAGTGGTGTGAGTAAAGCTGGAGTTTTCTGTTAGTTAAAAATCAAGTGAATTTTTATATTACTATTTTTCCAGGACAAAAAACATACATACAATAAACATTGTCTCTGTCATGGCTGTTTGAGAAGTGTGAATACAATTGCTGTGTGTGCTTGGAGACCAGTTTTGAGGCTTTGGGGTTTTGGGGAGTTTTTTTTGCAAGTATCCCCTTGGAATGCATCTATTTTGTGCATGTTTGGCTAAAACCACAAAAACAAACCACTTTTTTTTTTTTTTTTAATTGATGTACACACATCTGGTTCTTGTGGGAAGAGGAGGAAGATTTCATAGCTGGTCGGTTAGCAAATTTATGTGAATTACTGACAGCATTGGTAAACTATTTTCAACTTTGTTCACATTGCACAAGATAATCTATGTTGTCTACTGCTGGTGTTATAACCTGGGTGATCCATGCATATCCTGTAAATTCCTGTAGGTTTTGTGTAAGAAATTTTGTCACCACTGCTTGCTACTGTAAATTCTTGTTTTGAAGCAACAGGTGGCATTTGACTGTACAGCCATGTGTATTATATCCTGCAACAGTCCTTGTTCTGTCCTCTGAACTCGCTGTCCACATAGAGTTGAAGCTCTGTTAAGCACGCTTAGTGGTTTCAGAATTTATTTCAAACAGCAGATCTATAAGCCATTTACAGGAATATTCCATGTAATGTAAGAGAATTCAACCCAGTTCCTATCCTTGTCTGAGAGCTTGGGGTTGGATTGGAGCAGGCAGCTGCAGGTTTTGTGGCGTCCCAGGTGCCTGTGCCTGCTCACCTGAGAGGTGTCACAGCTGTGCAGGTGTGCCCTGGCAAAGGGGTGCCCCAGGCACAGCACCTGGGCAGGCTGCTGCTTTACAAAGATGTGTGACCTGGTGTCTCTTTCATTCCTCAAAAACTGCACCAGTGCCAAGACAGAGGCCCGTCTCTGAGGGGACAGAGGAGGTGCAGCGCTGCCCAGCGCTGCCCGGGGATCGTGTCCTCATCCCCACCCACTGCAGGCTTTACCTGAGGTGGGGTTTCAAGGAGATTTGAACTCTCTGTCTCTGCCAAGAGAGAAAAATAACCTGAATTCTGGGACTCTGGATTCTTTTTTACAGTATTTTATGATACACAACAAAGATCTGAAAATGTCTGTGTGTTCTTTGCTGGTTTCTGACATCAGAAGTTCAAGTCCTGTCTAGTCTGAAAGGCAGTGATGGTAAAACTGAAGAAGCTTGGAAAGTTGAAGGGGATTCTTACTTGGATTATTTTAAATTCTGTGTTTCTATTGATAGTTTAATTGAAAGACTAGGCTAATCTTTAGAATCAAGGCACCTTCACCCTTTCATGTAAGACTTTGAGAACTTGCAATAAGTGTTCCTCATGCTTACAGTCCAATTTGTACATAAATTTCCTGTATTTCTAAGATCAAAAAATATTTCTACAGTTACTTCTGCCCTTTACAGAGAACAACAGGGCAATCCCAGTTCCATAATCCCAAGTATTTGTAGGTGTATTTTAGACAAAGAATGACTTTCGACATCATAAATGAAACTAACGTTCAGTGTTCCAGTCTATGGAAGTAAAGAAAACCTCAGTAATTTTGCAAACCAGCAAGAATGAAACTTGTCTATATAATTATTAATGTAGAAAGTGCATGCAAAACTTGATACTGCCTCTGACCTTAATCATTACTATTGATACTATTGGGGATCTCACAAATGTGTGTTCTAGAACGCTGTATTTCTCCTCAGTGTGTGCTTCATCCTCATTACCGACAGCTCCTGCAGAGAGCCGGTCCATGCCGTAGCCAAGGCGTGGGGATGCAGAACTCCACAGCACCATGAGTACGTGGACATGTGTGCGTGTTGTGTTAGGATGAGTACCCACTGCAGCTGCAAACTCCTCCAGACCTTGTGTGTAACTCTGCAGGGCAGCCTCTGGGATGTTTTGGGAGGGCTGCAGTCCCTGTGGACAAGAGCTGCCCGGCAGCACTCCCATCCCAGGCGGCTCCAGGTCTTGCTTTGGGGGATCTTCATGAACTCAAGCCTCACTGTTTAATGTGTGACGAGCTCCTTGCCAGACTGTGAGCTGCAGAGGCACGGATGGTGTGGGTCACTGACCCAGAGCATGTCTGGCTTGGAACCTCAGGCAGGGCTGTGACAGACTGCATTGTCATGGTGATACTGTGCCACCACATCAGACTTGTTTCCGCTCCATGCTGTGGCCTGATTCATCCTGCCCTAATTTCAGCTGCCTAAAAATTACCAGCCTGGGTCTTGTGTGTAAGGCAGAGGAGGGACACGAGCAGAGATGCCTCTGGAAGATTGCATTATGGTATCAGCTGCCCTCACCACTTGATGAACGGCTGGAATTAGGTGGGATGAATCCAAGTGTTTACAATTGGCTTCTCACACCTCTACACAAAAGTGTATTGATTTGAGCTAGGAAGGGGCAAGAATAATGCAGCTCCTTTGAACCTGAATCCAAGTGACTTACAGATGACTTTCTGAATTCAATCTCAAACATGAGATTTCTGCCCTGTCGTGCTATTTTCTTCATTTCTACTTAGATTTTAATGAACAGGTATAGCTCGAGCTTGCAACTTGTTGGAACATTTCTAGAGGGATTAGCCCAGCCCAAGAATCCTCACCTTTATTTCTTAAGTGGGCTTCCTCGTTGCCTGCACTGTTTTTAATTGGAAGCAACACATGAAGAAACCTTTGCATAGATCAATCAACACCAGCAACAGCATGTGCAGCTTTTAAGTTCAGCTGTGAGCTTGCAGCTAAGGTATTAATGTTCATACTTTCCAGGTGTCGCTACAGATTCCTTTCCTGAGAGCTTTAAGGAATGATTCTAGGAGGTCTTGATTGAGGACTGTGAGAATACATGTAGTAATGGCAGTTTATGATAAGTTTTGTTGGGGGAAACTTGAGATAAATGTGTTGGGATTTAATGTGCTGGTTTGGAGATGAGGGAACCCCCCATGTCAGATAGAGCAGATGTTGCAGGCAGCGTTACTGTGGGTTAGCAGAGCTGCTTCCAGCACGCTCCTCCTCTGGTTCCCCTTGATGCCTTCCTCCATTACCTGCCAATACGAAATCCTGGCAGCAGTTGTGCCAGTTCTTGCTGCGAGCTAAGGAAAGCTCAAGAGTAAAAACTCAAATGTTGTAGCTGCACCTTTCACCTTCATCAAGTGTCCACATTCTCAGAGCTAGGCTGGGACAGCAGTCACCCCCACGGTTGCCCTGTAACTTCATCACACAAAAATGGGTATGACTTTTTAATGAGTTTAACAAAAGCAGTATTGATCCATTCACTTTATTTCCTAAGTTGTGAGTCATTTGCTGTTGGAAATGACACACATCTTGTGTGGCTATGAAAGGAAAAATTGAGATTTGTTTCTTATGATGAGCTGGTACAACTTCTGCTCTGGTGTTCAATATTTTTGAGTGCTGAAGTTAACCAAAATGCTACATTTATAGATTATCTCAGCCTCAGCTCTGCATGAAAATGGGTGTGACTTTCCAGTTGCTGTTCCTGGTTTCTCTGTGAATTCTGAGCCAAAGGTAAAGCAGTGGGAAAGATTGTTCTGGTGGCTGCTCACTGACAGCTTTTCAGATGCTTAAAGCCATTCTGTCTGTCATCTGACAGCGATCCAGTTTTCTCACTGGGTCACCATGTTGTTGTCAGCCAGTGCAGGAAAGGTGGATGAGCTCACCACCCAGGAAGCATAGAAATGTAGCAAGTAATGAGCTGTGTTCTCCAACAGTCCTTTATTTGTAGAGCTTCACTTTCAATTAACATTTGTACCTTCAGTTGTTATTGTACCATTCACTATCTTGAGGTGGTATGAGCAGAAATATATGAATATATATAATTTACCAGAAATATAGGCTTGTATTGTGCCTTTGTAATTCTCTTTGGCTTCAGTATATATAGGCTACGAGCAGACAAACTTCCTTCCTCTTTTGGGGTGTTCTTTACTACACCAGTAGCTGATGGCTTCATTGATACTGGCTCTTTTAGTCTTCTGGGGCTAACATTTCTGTTTTTCTGAGTGAAAATGCCATAGTGCCCTCAGCAGACATAAGCACAATGACATAACACTGCAGTGCATGCTGTCTCTTAGCTTCTCTCTACACGTGCTTGCATGTTGGAAAATCTGAAGAGCTGCTGTATAAATTGCTACATTATTTACCCGATACAGGTGGTTTTCTGCATCCCTTTTTTGCTCAAAACTCCTGTTAACTCAGAAGTTAGTGATGGCTCGAGGGGGGTTTTGGAAGCACAGAGGATGCAGGGAGCAACTCTTCAGTCGTTTACAGGCTGCTATAAATGTCTTTTCAGCAACGAAATGTAGCATTTTAGCAGTAATTTCCTAGTGAAAACACTGAGCGTGCTTATCACTTAAGATTTTAAGAAAAAAGTGTCAGACTGTGTAATTGTATCTCATATAATTTTGACACTTAACCAGTTTTATCTACGTGTACATGCTATACCAACCAACACAGACCTGAAAGGTGACAGCCATGTTTTTGTTACACAACAAGTCACAGTTTTCCAGAGGTTCTGTTTTGATTTTTTGTTTCTTTACCACATTTTCACTGCAGAGGTATTTTTCTGTATAGTTACCTGAGGCTTCCTTTCACCAACCAAAAGAGTCTGTAGCCCTCTGCACTGTGAAAGGCAAAGCCCTGTGGAGAGACATGGGCTTCGCACTTGCCCAGCAAATCAGCAGAAATTTCACCCAAGCCATAAAAGCTTCTTATGTTAATCTCTGTTTATGTAATTAAAGCAATTAGGGATAGGAGCTTCAGGAATAATGAGGTGTCTCTATCCTCCATTTACTCTCTCTGTGCTTCATAGGGATTTAAGGGTTCTTTTTTCAAGGCTCAGCTGTGTCTCTTCAAACCAGTGCAGTCTAAGCATCGTGTGAGATGCAGTTTATGGAGATAGCATTGGAGCGTGAAAGATTTACTTCTGGTAGCAAGGAAAAACGTGTGTCCCTGTGGACATGGACGCTTGCAAACAAGTCTGATACCAAGAACTAAAACAAATACATTCAAGATGGTACCAGTACATCAGACTCTGTTCTACAGTGGGGTTTTTAGCTTTTGTCATTTGTATTTTATTTTGTGAAAAAAGGAGTTGGGGGGATCTCAGATCACATGGGGAATATTAGAAGTATATCACTCAACAATCATTTTATAAAGTCTAACTTCAAAATGCACTATGATTTATTACAAAAGTATATTTTCTTCTGTTTGCCGACATGGTGGTTCCATTTTGTGATAAGTTAAACTCAGCAGTTAATTTGTTGCACTGCCTGGCTGCATGAATTCATCCAGTGTACATACGTACCTGTGCAGCATTACTTTTGGGGTTTGTATTTGAATTTGCAGTATTGATTATTATTTTTGTATTTTACTTTGCCTCTGTTATTGGAATTGTAGTAAACATAATTTATACATATGATTTTACAACTGTTTTGCAACTGAAAAGTCTCCTTTAAATTGTAAAGTTTTATTGATGGATACTCATTAAAATGGTATAAGAATTATATTAACAATTGTTTTGTGTTTTGATGCTCTCTGTACATAAATATATGTCTATTTATCTGTTTAATGGTGCTTGTGTCTTGCAATTTTGGATACATTTTAGAATAAAGTTTCATTTTACAAGAAGTAGTTGTATTTTCACAAGCTGTGTCGCAAAATAACCCCACAACCAAACACTTTTTTCCATAAATAACTAGGGCTATAAAAGAAGCATACATAAAACATTTATAACTTCAGGCAGTAATACATTTGTTTCTAGAACAAAGAAGTATGCTGTCTACAGAAATGCACAGCTCTGTACTGCAGCTGATTTACTGCAGTAGCTGACACCTGTATTTAAAGCATTCCCAAAACGATGCATTTTGGAACAATTCCTGCTAGCTCTAATGGTTTTACTTTACAGATGATTTATTCACATCTAAGAATGCACTCTTCTTTTATTAACTGGAAAAGATGCACAAAGGTGCTTCCACAAAGGCTGCCTTAGGTCCAGCTGCCTTGGTGGTGATGCCACAGGAGCTGCTGAAGCTGTGCCACAGAAAGTACTTTTCAAGTGGGAAACCACTGAAAAGCACAGACCTCCTCTCTGAACTGGGGCCAGCAGCTTAAATTCTCTTTTTCAGCAGTGAAAGGAGAACAGTGCAACTTGGCAGGTATTACCTGAGCACCAAAAGCTGTAAAACACTCTGTTAGTCCAGTGGAGACTGTGTAAGAAACTACAGGAGCCAGCTTCAGTGGTTCCTTTGCAGTCCATTATGCTCCTTTAGTTTCTATGTCCTTTGGCTGGAGGGCAGAAGAAATGCAGCCTGTGAAAGCAGAGATCATTTGGGAAGGTTCAGGTTCCCTGCCTCACTGCCCAGGTGTGCCTGCACAGTGCCCAGAGCAGGAGGAGCCGTGGGCACTGCTCATTTGGATCCCTGTTCCCCAAAGGAATGACATCCTTCCCTGAAGGCCAGGAGCTATGCACGGCTCAGAGGTGTGATTCTGAAAGACCAACTTTCCCTTGCTCCAGCTGCTTCTCTTTCCCCACACCCCAGCACATGTTGCCCCCACACTGCAGGTTTTTCATGTGAGCAGATTTTGATTTTACTTTGCCCCCCTGTGATTCCAGCAGCTTTGCAACTCCTCCTCTCACAGCAAACAAGAGATCTGTAACAGGCCAGGCACCCAATCGCTGGAACTGTGTTAACAGAGGTGCAGAAAGCCACCTGTGGAAGGACAACAAATCAGCATTATCTTAGAGAGCCTGAGCGGGACAAGGTAAACCTGAAAACAAATTTACAAATTAATGGCCTAGGCAGGCAAAACATAAGGGAAGGGTTTTTTTAATAGGAACATGATCAGTTCTGTTTACAGACTCTTTCTTCTAGCATCTAGGACCCACAGTGTGAGAACCTGATAATCTGAGTTTTTGTCATCTGGACTGAGCAGTTGAGGAAGGAGAAAACACTGGGTGTAAACCTTTTACAGACCCTGTTCAGGTGGCAAGACCAAGGTGTCTCACTGCCCCAACGGTCGGGTTTTCCCTTCACAGAAGCCAAAGAGGGAGACACCCACAAATTTTAAATTTTTTTTTCTGAAGCAACAGAACAAAAATAAACGTAGGGAATAGCACAACATTCTGATTTTCAGAGCCAGGATCTTCTGAAATGTAACAAGTGAGGTGATACAGCCATGGTGTTGCTTGATAAAAAGAGTATGTGCGTAGAAACAGAGATAGTGCTATAGCAGTTCAGTGATAGACCGTGTGGGAAGAGAATCCCTACTGCACTGAGAAACTCTGTCTTGGTTAAAATTCAAATTTTCCTGGCTGTTATATGTTAAAGCTAGGTCTTGTTTAAATGAACAAGTGTTCACGATACAAACTCGTGCATGTGTGTTTCTGAGAAATATGGGAAGCCCTCTCTGGAATAGTAACTACCGAGAGGCAAGGAAGGGCTACAGGAAAGAGTTCTGCTGCTGTATTGAAACCATGCAGCACCATGTAGTCACAGACAAGCCTTCACTTTGCTGAAAACCATTTACAGTTTATACCCTCTGCTACACTGCAGTAACACATCTGCCTCACCAACAGCTGATAAGCCCGGGTGCTGAGTATCCCCAAGCTGGTTGAGCCTTCAGTAGAAAGAACACTGTATCTGTGGCAATAGTAAAGCTTTGACCCTCCTGACAGTTCAGAAGTGATTGGTCTGCTCTTCCTCAGCAGTGCTTGTGTTTTCACAGCATGCAAGAGCAGCAATATCCTTACCAGCTGTGTGAGAAGGAGGAGAACGAGTTCTCTGTGAGCTCTCCAGCTGTTGGTTCCTGCAGGAATACATGACCAGGGCCGTGGCCACAAAGGTGGGAATCAAAACATTCGTGCTGGAAGTTGCAGTGGTTCCACTGCCTCTGGAGATGGGATTATGTCTACTCAGGACACATCTTTGGGGCTGTCAAGTTGGTGACAACATGAGAGGGCAAGATCCCAAAAGAGAAATAAATATGAGAATATAAGCCGGAATTGAGACGTTTCAGTGACAGAGCACAAACCAAACCTAGCAGTGCGGGGTGCCAGGCTGTGAGGTGGTGGTGGGAGTCCTGGGGCAGGAGTGGAGGGAACATCCAGTCCATGGTGCCCTGTACACACCAGCACCCCCTTCACTGTAGCTGTTCAGCCTGGAGAGCTGAGAGCTGGAGAGAGACTTTGTTGCCTGGGTGTGCAGTGGCAGAACAAGGGGGAAATGGCTTCAAACTGAGGTAGTAGGCAAAGATGGGATCCTGGGCAGGAATTGTTCCCTGTGAGGGTGGGCAGGCCCTGGCACAGGGTGCCCAGAGCAGCTGTGGCTGCCCCTGGATCCCTGGCAGTGCCCAAGGCCAGGCTGGACATTGGGGCTGGGAGCAGCCTGGGACAGTGGGAGGTGTCCCTGCCATGGCAGGGGTGGGATGGGATGGGATTTAAGGTCCCTTCCATCCCAAACCATTCCATGATTCCCCTCTGCATGGCACCCCATCCTCTCACCCCCAACACCTCCTTTCTTCATCCCAGGTACCCCTTACTCCCTCAGCCCGAGTTCTCCTTTATCCCCCATCCCAAGTCCCCCTGTACTTGGGATCCCGGGCACCCCTTTGCCCTCAGACCCGGCTCCGTTTCCCCTCAGCCCGTCGCGCCTCCCGCGGGAGGCCGGCGGAGGCCGCTCGGGCCCTGGCGCGGCGCCGGTCCCGCCCCGTGTCTGAGGCGGCGGCGGCGCTGGCCGCGGTGCCGGGCGGAGCGGGCACGGTCCCTCATGGCTGTGTGCATGTGCCAGGCCGTGCTGCCGGCCCACGCCGGGCCCCGCGGAGAGCTGGGCGCGGGGCCGCTGCTGCGATGGATGGACGCCGCCGCCTGCCTCGCAGGTACCGCCAGCGGGGCCCGGCCCGGGAGCAGGAGGCGGCAGCGCCCGCCTTGGGTAGCGGGAGGCTTGAGGGAAGATTTCATCCCGCGGAGGGGGAAAAGGGCTTTGGAGGTTGCACCGGGTCACAGGGTAGGGCAGGGTGGAAGGGGCCACATTGGTCATCCTGTCCCGCCTCGGGGTCGTCCCGGAGCACAGGGCACAGGCTCCCATATACAGACACCGCTGGGGTGGCTCCGGTGAGCTCCACAGCCTCTCGGGGCGATCTGTTCCAGTGCTCCCTGCAGAAGTTCTTCATCATAGAATCACAGAATACCCTGAGCAGGAAGGGACCCACAGGGATCACCCAGCCCAGCCCCAGCCCTGCACAGACACCCCAAATCCCACCCTGTGCATCCCTGTCAGCGCTGTCCCATCGCTCCTGGAGCTCTGGCAGTCTCGGGGCCGTGCCCATTCCCTGGGGAGCCTGGGCAGTGCCAGCACCCTCTGGGGAAGAACCTTTCCCTGAGATCCAGCCTGACCCTGCCACGGCCCAGCTCCGTGTTCAGGGGGAATTTCCTGGCCATCATTTTCTATCCTTGCCTTGTGTCGCATTGCTGGGCATCACCAAACAGAGCCTCATCCATGCTCTGACACCCCCTTGGGACATTTACACCCATGGATGAGGTCCCCTCTCACCCATCGCTTCCCGAGGCTGAGGAACAGACCCAGCTCCCTCAGTTTTATCTCATGAAGAAGATGCTCCATGCCCCAGTCATTCTTGCAGCCTCCGCTGGGCCCGCTCAGGGAGCTCCCCGTCTCTCTCGAGGAGCCCAGGGGATTTGGGGTCCGCTAAGGAACACACACCATGAGGGTGAGCTGTCAGATGGCACGGGAGAGCGGGGAAGGTGATGGGAATGGGAGGATGAGGAGAATTTTTAAAAGGAGCGGCAGAAGGGAAGAAGAGAGGTGGGAAAAGATAAGCAAGAAAGAAAAGTGCTAATTTAAGATTATTGGCACATGCGTGCTAAAAGGAAGGAAAAGTGCCACTGCCTTGGCAGGGGATTGGTCTAAACGGTCTCCTGAGGACCCTTCCAGCCCTAACTATTCTGTGATTCTGTGAAACAACCACAAATCCAACCAGCATGCAGAGCACTCCGTGTCTGACGTATCTCGGCAAAGCTTCTAAAACCTCCTCGCTGACTTGTGGAAGTCACTTGTGAGTGCGGGGAAGCGCGGCGGGAGCCGGGGCGCTGCCGTGCCGGTGCACGCCTCAGCAGCCCGTGAGGAGCCCGGCGGTGCTCAGGAGCCAACGGGGCGGCAGGGCTGGCTGTCCCCGGCACCGTGTGCCACGCGTGGGCAGCGCCGTCCCAGCGCCGGCCGGTGCGGGCGGCACACGCAGGAACGCCTCGGCGGGGCAGCTTCCCCGGATGAGCACGCGTCTTCTTAGAGGCTTGTGAAGGAGTGATTCCATTTCAGCCCTTCAGTGTTTCACCCCCTCAGCAGCGCTTTTTGAGGAGATGCTGTGGTTTCCACTCATATTTTCAAAGGGAACTCCTCAGATACTGATAAAAAATCTCTGATTTCTCTGCGCTCCTCTTGTGATGCTCACTAAAAATACGGGGCTGCTTGGGAGTGAGAACTCTTGCCTGCTCCTCAGTGCTATTTCCCAGGCTTCCTGTTAGTCCCCTGTCTTGCTTCTGTCACTCAGGACTTTGGAGCAGAGGTTCCCTGTGTTTATACTGCTCCTAGTTCACTGGAGATTTACCATCTGACTGGAAGCTCAAGGTACTATGGTCAAATAAATAATATGTCATGTTAACTTGCTATAAAAACTTAACTACCAGGTGATTAAATATTAACAATAAATAAGATGTTTACGTTTTCCAGATTAGCTTTCATAATTAGTACAAAAAGGGTGCATTCTTTCTCACAACCAAATGTATCCCAGGGAGATGAAGAACTGTTCAAATTTAGGTAAAAATATTTCACAGAAAGTGAATTCTGGTTTTGAATTTTCTAAATCTTGAGTGGTTTTGTGTCATTCCTGCATTTTTGGTGCAACACTAAGGACATGTACTTAGCTGCTTCCCACTGTTGTCACCACACTACTAAGCCAGTAGGTTTTTCTCCTGTATCTCAGAATCCTCAGCTGACATAAAACTTCCACACTGGATTGCCCTAGTTGATGTTCAAGACATGCTGTTTGGAGGGAGAACGATGAGCTTTCTGTGAGCTTGGGAACACTTTGTCACTCCTTCTGTCCTTCAAAATCCTTGCTAAGGCTCTCTTACCAGAGTGCTCATTGTAAGAAAAAGACCTTGGCAGAGGTTTTCCAACTTGAGTAGCATGGTTGCTATCATCTAGTCTCATCTCCTGATGTTACCCATAAGCATGAACACTCTTAACAACAAAATCATGACAAAAAGTGTTACCTTTAATCTTATTTAGCTTCTCTTTTTTTCCTAAGGGTGCCCCTGCAGAGATCACAGGAAGAAGTGGGATCTGCTGTCTCTGTCTCTCGGGCATGAGCCCACGGGGGCGCAGCTCCCTGCAGGTGCAGTGTGGTAACTGTGTGCCCTTGTGTCTCTTTTGAAGCTGAGAAACATGCTGGGGTGTCCTGTGTGACAGCGTCCATGGATGACATTCAGTTTGAGGAGGCTGCCAGGTACAAACCAGCTGACAACAGCCAGATGTTTTCATTCTGCAGGTTCTTATTTGGCAGAGATAAACCAAGGCATCATAAAGTGGGAGATGGCAGACCCATGAACTCACCACAGCCACAGGACTAAGTCTCAAAATTGCTCTTTCCTACCTGTGACAGCCTGGCCCACCTAGAGAGCAGATCCATTTCACAGGGCAGAAACAAACTGTTGTTACTTTGGCTGGGCAGCCGAGATGCCTGGTGAGATACTGATGGCCCAGTGGTCTCTGGCTCCAGGGAATGCTGCAGGCCACTGCTTATCTCTGTTAAATAAGGAACACAGACCTGCAAAAGTTACTGCTATTAGTGTTTTTATTGCTGCCAGTTCTCTTTCTTAACATCTTTTTCTTTCAGCGCTTTTAGAAAAAACAGAAATGTTTTGCATTCACTGAGCACTGAATTGACTGAATCTACAGTATAACACAGGACTGAACTTATTCTACCCATTTTTCATGGTTTTCAGAGGGATAAAAGACACTGTAAGAGGAAATTCCTAAACCACCTCTTTCCAGAAACTTAAAGCCCTTACTTTGTGGGTTCATTGTGGTTTCACACCATGCAGTCTGGGAATTAATGAGTGCCTATTTGGGTAGATCTGGTTGCACAGAGCGGTGCACATGCAGTTATCGTGGCTGTGAACACAGCAACACTGGCTGTCAGAGGTACAGCTGATGTCAGCTTTAAACTGTCCCTGCCATAAGTGTAAAATCAGCATCCACTCACACTCCTGACAGTCAGAGCAGTGTCCATTAGAGTAAGAACTAGAGCCACTGACATGATGAGAACATGATCATACTGAATCTGAAATTCAAAAGATAATTTCTTGGTTTGTTTTACACTATTGGAGTGCTTTTCCTGCCTGGAATTGCTCTGTGTCTTTAATTTTGTCCATAGAAAAAAATCCTGTCTGTGAAAACTAATCAAAGTCAGGGTAATGTTTCCCTTTCAGGTGTAGTAGTTCAGACTTAGTACCTTCAGAGCACTTTTATGTCATTTTTTGGGAGCAGAACTGAGCTTCTAGAATATAATGAAAATACTTTTCCTTCCAAATTTGTTTCCAAATGTCTCTAGTTCTTCTTTCACTTGTAGTACCAATGTTCCATTTGTAACAAGAATTTAGGTACAAATCTTGTAACTGGAAGAGATTACTTAAGAAGTTGCTTTTCAGTGTCTGGTTATCCCAAGCATCCTGCTTGTGGGTTACTGTGCAGCTCCTAAATTTTGCCAGATCAAGTTTATTATACAAACATCTTGCATAAATAAAAGAGCTCTTGCTGCTCCCACTGGTAAATTAATAAGATGGTTTTTAAGGAAGTGACTTAGTATAGGGTTTATTTACCTAAACCAGCTGACTAAATCTTCTGTAAGGATTAAGTCTTCTGTGCTTATTTCAGCTGAGATGTAAACACAAATTGCCACAAATCTATATACTTGAAAACTTGGTTTTATACCATGATAACCTCTCCCCTGTCTGTGTAAACACAGCACTTCAGTGGTACTGATTTTAAATCACATTTATTTAAATTTTATTGATGTTCCATGGGTGAATCATAGGAATTTCATTCTGGTAGGTTTCTGACAGTTTTAAGTGAAGGTGTGGTGTTGTGTGACTTCTGCCCCTGCCTGTCTGTAGTCACTGTTCTGAGCACTCCTTTCTGGAAGGGACCTGGTGGGACCCTTAGATGTGCAGTTGAGAGCTCTTGCCTTAACATTCTGCTTTTTCTTGGCAATGAATAATGCAAAAACTGCTTCTGAGCATCTTCTTCAGAAGCTAATGAGAGCTGTGTACCTGCAGACGGTCTCAGTTCTTTCCACTGCCCCATTTCCCCATCCCTTCCACCCAAAGGATTCCACCTGTGTCCTTGGGTGTGAACGAGAAAGAGACAATTGCTGTGTAGTTTGCTGTTCCTGGCAGGTCCTGTGAAGGAGCAGGTTTCCTATTTCCTACTTCCCATTCTAGTTCTGCAGTGGAATAAGCAATTTAAGTAAGCCTTTACCTTTAAATGTCAAAACTTTATTCATTTAAATTAGGAAGAAATCATTATTATTATTATTATTATTATTGTTATTGTTATTGTTATTGTTATTGTTATTGTTATTATTATTATTATTTCTTTAGTAAACTGGGGTAATAGCTGTGTGAAATCCTTTGCTGTGAAGGTTTTGTCAGTACCCAAGCACTCTGAGTTGTATTTTGCTTCAGTCTGGGCTGTAATTAGCTCCACTTTGCGTGCCCAGGGCTGCTCTTCAGCATTTGTAACTCAGTTTGAATTCCCTGGAGGCAGTGACCTGACACCCATCTGTTTTGGCTGTGCCTCTGTACCCTGCCCATTGTGTCCTTTTATTTCCTGCTCAATGGGAAAACTTGAGGGCAAACTGCCTTCCTTCCACCCTCTCAGTACTGCTTCAGAGTTGGGATTTGAGGGGCTTGGAAACAAGGTTTGCTCCTGTTACCAACATGGAACAGGTACCTTAGGAATTCCAGAAGGAAAGAAAATATTTCCTCATTTAAATTGGATTTGATAATATAATTAAGAGAATTTGAAAGATTATAAATAATAAAGTAAATTATACAATTAAAAAATAATAACACAATGAAATAATACTAGATAATAAAGTAAAAATTCATTGTAGGTATTTCATAGAGGTAAGTGGGGAAGAGTCATTTTCAGAGGGTTGATGCTAGCACAGAAGGGACAAGCAGTCATGCTCTTGACCAAGACTTGGAACGTGAACGCTTTCCCCATCCTTTAAAGATGTCCAAGAGCACTTTTTGTCCTGGGGTTATCTCCTCATTGCAAGCCCCTGTGTGCCAGGGGTGCATGTAGAGTGTGTCTGAGTGCTTTTGCAGCTGGATGTGCTCAGTGGTTTGGTGCAAGATGTGCTTTTGGGCAAAAGCCAAAATTTCTGTGTCCACCTGGGGCCTGGAGCACACCTGATGTCACACAGACACTATCAGAGAGAAGGAATGTTGGCATTAGGGTTGTGCAGGTCTCTGAGTGGCTGTAATTTTACTGGCCAAATCTGACTGGTGAATAACAGTGTCAAATTGAAAACAGTGAGAAATTCACTTTTTTTTCAGTGAATTTTTAATGCAGTGTGGAAGACACAGACTGGTTAATGAGGTTTTCCTCACTACTTTTAGGAGTGCCTGGAGAGGCAGATTCAAGCCCTTTTAAAGCTGCATCTTTGTATTCTATGAGGTCTTATTCTTCTTAACAGGGTTGGACAAATTATTGTCATCAGAACAAAGGTGAACAGAGCATTCAGAACCAGCATGGAGGTGAGAGATCATCACTCTTATTTCTGAAGATACTGAAGGGATGCAGAGAGGTGGGAGCAGTAAAGGAGCACAGCAGGGGTCCTGATGCATTTGTTCCAGATACTTGCAGATACCTGAACAATTACCCTGCCTCATGAAACTGCTTTCAGGGTGCTGTAATTTTGTGTTTCTGTAAAATAATCCATGTCAGAGTAGAAACTGGGCCCCGAAGGATTGAAGCCTTTGGCAGGTATAGGGGGCAGATGGGATAGGTGGTGTTGGTCCAGGCCAGATCCACTGCATAGGTGGAGTTCAAAGTATTTTTGAAAGTTCTGATACAAAAATATGTATCTCAGGTGTGCACATGTTCTTAGTCTTGATATTGTAATAAATATGCAAAGTCTTGCCCAGTCCCTTCAAATCAGAACTGAACCTTGGGGATGGTTTTTGTGCATTGTGCCTGTGTCCAATCCCCATTATTATTAATGGGAGTGATGCATCTCACAGGTAGTGTATTCCAAAAGGTTCTAAAAATCAGAAAAGATCAGAAGTTTGATTTATGTCAGGCCTGTCCCACAGGATCAAATTCAGTGTTTTACATTCAAGTGTTTCATTGCATTTTGCACCTCTAAACACATTTTTTTGCATGTACAGATCCTAGAAATATTCAGATGGGGACTCCAAATGCTACACAAGTAAATGGGGGGAAATATCCATAAAACTACACCTGAGTGTCTTTCCTGGATTTGTAATTTTACCCTACAAGTGATGCTAAACATACATAAAAGTTGTTGTACTAAGGAAACCTTTCAGAGCTGGGTTGTGATGATCAGAGATGTGTCAGGGATTAGAGCAGTTTTTTATCCTTTTTCCATTCAGCTGTAAGGGACTGGACATGAGTAACTTGATAAAAACTGCACTGTTTTGTCTCAAGTCAATTGATAATGGTGCAAGCACCTTTTTTGTCTCCTCCCTCCACCACCTTCCTCCTTGTAGGTTGGCATCAGGGTGACAGTGCAGGATGTTTTGGCTGATGCTGAAAAGACCGTGAGTGTGGCACATGCAACATACGTGGCCAAACCAGTTGGTGCTGCAAAGGTATTTCTGTGTTTTCTCCTAAGCTTGGAGTGACTGCGTTTCTTTGAAATAACCCAACTTTTCTGGTTGTGAAACACAGAGGAAACAGTGTTTATTCTGATTGGTGATAGGAAAAATCATGAAGTCCAGGCTTTATAAGGTAGAGTTTGGGGTTTTTTTTTTCCAATTTCTGCTCTAAAATGGTTAGGTGGTTGCTGTTGTTATTGTTATTGTTAATCATCATCACCATCACCATCACCATCATTCCATTACTGTTATTATTTCCATTTCCTTTTGCACATTTGTTCACAATAGAAGTGAGATCTTTGTGGGGCTGCAGTATTGACAGAGGCAAGCAGTGAAAGAGAGATCCTTGTGAGTCTCTGTCCTCTTCAAAAGCTGGTTGCAGGGTGGTTGCTTTTATCCTTCACTTCCCCTCTTGGGGAGGTTGTTGAGGCATTGCTGTTCAGACAGAAGACATTATTTTTAAGCTAACTTCCAATCTAAATGGATTCTTTGCCATTTATGTTAATTAGTTTTCACGCCAGGGCTGTTTCTTCTCCCCAGTGTTTGGCTCTCTGGAGGTGTTCAGAAATCAGTCAGAGTGCTGCTGGCCTTCACATCTCTGTGCCAGACAGGCACAGTCCTTTTAGAGTTTCCTTGTGAGAAAGGCCAAATACTCCTCAGATTCTCTGAATAAACTCCCTTTGTGTGTCAAATTCTGCTTTCTGTATCATGGATCTGACTCTCCTGTCTCATGGAACGTCTGCCTGTTAAACGTCCACTGCAGACTGGCAGAGTCATCCCATGATATATCCCATGATATATCCCATGATATATCCCATGATATATTAATATATCCAATCACTCCTGCTTTCTCTTCTCTGAGCATGTGGCACACTTTGGAGAAGAAAGATCGGAACAGTTTTACCAAAACTAAAGCCCAACTTGTCTCTGAAAGGCTAGTGGCTAAATTGCTACCCTGATAGCACTAAAATAGTATCAAGTAAGAATTGTTTATTATTCATTTGATATCATACTCATAACATCAACCTGTTTACCTTTTGCCCAGATCTCCAAGGAGATTAATTCAGGATTAAATTGGTGATGATTAACTAAGATTAGGCTTAAAACAGGAATGTCCCAGAGGGAGTTTCAGAGTTCAGTTCAAATTCCATCACAAACTAAAGTCTCAGAGAAATTGAATAATATTTTTTTCAAATCCACTTTTCTGAAAACTATTTCTAAAGTTGTACAAAGAGAATCCCAATACACCCACCATCCTAATTTTTTAGCTGAGCCATCTGTGAAAATCTAGGAAATTCTTGATAAGATCTGGGAAGGAGGCAATGAATCTGCAAGAGGGTTTGAGGGAAGAGTCAAAAGCTGAGAAACATTAGTGGCATCACTGCAAGACACAAAATGTTTAATTTGTCTGTGGTGCCCTGCTTTGTGCATTATTTTAATGTTTCTGAGGCTAGGCCTTCTAGACAAATCTCACAAGTGATCTCACAGTGACACCTGAGCTGTAATTATCCAAATGCAGTCATTTTCTTAAGCCAGTACAGGTTTGGATTCAGTTTGTCAATGAACTGACATACACAGGAATTTACACTGACACAGCTGATCAGTGCAACTGGATTATTTTTGTAGTTCAAAAATTCAAGCCTCAAACCTTCATATTAAGTTCATATTTTCCTGGGCTTTTTATTTTTTCTTTCTTTTTTTCTTAAATGAGAACTGTCTTAAACACTATGTGCTGTCATGGATGTTTGTATTTAAAAGCTAAAAGCACTTTGTCATTGAGTTTTAATGAATGATTCTGAAAGGATGATGCAGAATCTCTTGAACTTTACACTCCGTGCTTGTTTGCATTAATAAACTATCTTGGACAGTTGATAGGAAAAAGTTGCAGCAAATGCTGATGCCATGTTAAGTTCAAAGTGCATCTTGTTGTGATTGTGACATTCAGACCTGTTCTCTTTTTCCCCTTTTCATTTGCACAGGTTGAGTTAAAACCTGTAGAGCTCCTGTCTACAGAAGACCACCTGGAGCACAGCCTGGCTATTGAGAGGAGGAGAATCCGTCTGGGCTATGCTCAGGTCTTTCAGAAGCTAATGCAGGAGAGCAATAAGGAAGGTGATTTCTGTACTCAGCATAGAAGGTGCAACAAAGACTTTGTGGGCAGCTGGAAGGAAGGAAAAAAGCAGACAAAACATCTCCTTGGGGTTGTGGTGTCAGGTGGAAAAGTCTATGCCAGACTTGTGGCTAGAGAGGGCAGAGGTGTGGTAGGCAGTTATTTTGATACACTGGCATTTCTTTGTCTTTCAGAAATTCCAGATTTAAAAATGCAGAGTTGAAGGCCAAGCATGCATTAAATAGATGTGCAGTGCAGATCTTCATGTAGGTTCTGTGTGTGAGGTTTCACAGGGTTTCACACAGAACTCTGCATTACAGCAATAAAGTTGTGTGACAATATTTGTGATATAGACAGAAGGATGAAATTCACTCAGGCTTATGGCCATGTCTTTGCCAGAAAGCAAAGTAAGAACTGTGTTTGTGGCTCAAGATGGTTCCCAACAAGCAGGAGAAGTTTCATTACATGGAGGTCAAAACAGGTAAAAAAGTTAGAAGCACTGAGCAAAGAAACAGGTTTTTCTTTATTTATGGCAGTAATTTCTGTTCTTAAAGAAAGTTGTGCTCAAAAGTTGTTGTGTTCCCCCACAAAAGAAATTAGAGCAGTTAAGAAAATATGCTGGTATTTGGAAAATCTGAGCTGTAGCTCCATGTATAAATAACAGGCATTACATGGTTTTACTGAGGAGAGATTAAACCTGTTGTAAAAAAAGATCTAGCCTTTACAATTCAGTACAACTTCATAGAACTGAAGACCCTTGTTTGGTAGAAGAAAACAAGCTATTTGTCTTCATGGTAACTGTCTCACAGGGTACAGTTTAATCACCTGAGTGACAAATCAGAGGTCGATGGGTTCTGTCTCCACTGCCTTTCCTGGAAACTTGTTTGAAGGGTATTATTGTAGGACTACTTCACCTCCTTAAGGAGACAGAACAAAAGCAAAGTGAGGGAAGAGAGAGTACATTGAGTGTGAAGACTGCTAGGTAGCAAAATAGGTACAAATCATACCCTGAAAGTGAAGTTTGTGTGATGAGTGCATCTTAGGGAACAACTTAAGTCGGTCCAAAGTACAAGTTAGTCATATGTTAGCACACACTTATAATCACAAAGTGAGTTAATTATGGCATAAGTCAATAGTACCATTCAGGTCAAGCAGCTCCTAGCACAGATAGGCACTTTTAAAATTACTTGATGTAATCTCATGCTTGGCTTGAATCTGTTCCTGCAAAACACCAAAGAAAGGAACAGAGATTAGAGTGAGGATGCATGGCTAAACACTTGAAAGTGGCATCAGAAATGCTCAGGTAGTACAAGATGATGACTGGTTCAGATCCTCATTTCTCTCATCTGTTCAGTGTTGTCTCAGATAATCACAGGATTTGTAGCAAGTTATGAAATAATCGTGTCCTGCTCTAACAATTAAACACATCTGTACAGGTGTCCATCACACACAGTGCAGTTTCTGACATTTGAGTCACTGCTGAACTGCTCTGGCAGCCCCTGTTGGGGCTGTGCTGGCAGCCCTGAACACGCCCTGACAGGGAAAATGTTCAGCCTTTTGCTTCCCTTGCAAACCACGGGGCTCTTGGGTGCCTTTCTGTTTTTCTGCTTTTCACTGAGTCTGAAGCAAACTGCACGCTTCCCTGGGTGTGTTTTCTTCTGAAAGCATTCATTGATACACTGCTGCTGTGTTTCAGATGCTTGTGAGGAGAAAGACACACTTTCAACTGAACACACTCGTGTACAGAGCACTGAGCTTGTCCTGCCTCCTCATGCAAACCATCATGGAAACACTTTTGGTGGCCAGATCATGGCTTGGATGCAGACAGTGGCAAGCATTTCAGCAAGGTACTTTCCTACAGCATTTCTCTGCGTGTAGTTCTAAATGGATGTGCTTTTGATGTTAAAGGTTTCACAGGGATTTATTTTGTGAAGAGTACAGACCCAGGCCCTAGTGACTATTCCTCCTCCTCACATTACAGGAGGCCTTTGAACTATTTATGTGGTACATCTCCCACAGCATGCCATGACACTGAGAGTCAGAAATTATTCTGTTACACATGTAGGCCCTAAGGCAAAAGGGGCTGTGTTATCTTCCTGGGAGTCTTTGCAGAAAGATGACATTGGATACAGGAACAGAATCCTGCCCTCCTTGTGCTTGGTACAGTGTTTTAAAAGCAAAGGATTTAAAGTCATTTAATCAGGATAAAACCAATACTGACCCTGTATCAAGGGACATGCACAAATGAACAGCCTTTTAGAACTTAGTCTGCAGATCCTCCTGATGCCATAAGAAGTCAGAGAAGCATCTGCATGAATTGGTTCTGTTTTGTTGGTGTGTGCACGGAATGGATGCATAACCCTCAGCAAGTCACTTGACCTTTCAGTCCCACTGAGTTGCACATCCTATGGCTTGCAACAATTTTAGCACTTTAAAGAGCTCAGGCATCTTCAGGTAAAAAGAACAAAGTATATTTTGTGACACTGCTTGTCAGTGTGACACAGACATATAATCATTTAATTCCTCTTCCCTGGAGGAAAACTGTTGTTTGTCTCCCTTCCCATTCCTGGACACTGTACAAAGCTTCTTTGTAAGCACCACTCAAGTTTCAGTTTGAATTCTCCTTGCATACTGAGTGACCTAATTCACTGCAGGGATGTTAGATATGTTTTCGCTTTTTATCTTTAATAATTAAATGACTTCTCTATTCATTATTCATATGGGTTTGATTTGTAGCCAGTGGTTGTACTGATAACAACAGATTTTCTGTAGTGGTTGGATAAACAACTTGTTTTGGTAACATCAGAGTGCACTGACCTTACCCCAGTGTGCAATTCCAACAGCTTGAAGGGACCTTTGCAGATTTTTGCCACAATATGACTCAGAATATTTACCTGTTTTCATCTGATAAATTTTACCTAGTATGAGTCACATTTAGGTTTAAAAAAGGAAGGTAAACATCAGCAAATGGTGTATCAAACAAAATTTTCTCTGAACTAATTAATGTCAAACACGATTACTCATGTTGAAAACTTCAGGAATAATAGCTGGTGTCAGAAGCTGTTTGAAAACAGAGATGTTTCAGTTTTTGCTTGAGAAATAACTGCTCTCACTATGAACCTTTTGTGAGGCCACTCAGAGTTAGACCTGACCTCTGAGGGAGCCAGGTAAGAGTTTCTATGGCCACAGACTGTGATGGAGGAACAGAAGTGGAAGGATAACCCAGGAAAAATAAATTTCTAAGGGCATTTTAAAGGTTACTCACTCTCCTTCTGGCTTCTCACCTTCCCACCATCTTTTTTTTTGGCTGGCCAGTACATGTAAATCTTGCAGATAGCAATAAAATCATTTGAATATTAGTAATATTAGCTTGAACTTGATGTATACCTTCTTATTGCTTACATTTGCAATGAAAGCATTTAGGGCATACTCTTCCAGGAAAAAATGAATATTTAAGCCCATTTCTGGTTTGTTCCTCTCCTCATCATTATTGTGTTTGCATCTTCAGAGTGAACATTGTAAATAAAATCAATGCTTAGCATTTTAAATCAGAAGAGCAAATTATTTTAATTTAATTACAAAGTAATTCAAATGTATTAGACTATTAAAGAGATGTACCATTCAGTTAATTAGCTGCAGATAATTGTGTGCATTTAACAATACCGGTACATTAGTTTTCAAAGTGCAGTTGAGTTAAAAGCTAGGAGTGCTACAGAACTGTATTTTCAAATTTAAAAACTTCTCCATGGAACAATCTATCCTCAGACATGCACATGGGGTCCTTATTGAGAGCAGTGTGTTGCTTCAGAGGCTAAAAACAAATGGCATGTGCTGTACATTGTCCCCTCTTGCTGTGAAGCACAGACATCCCAGCAGAAAGTGAGGGGCTTTGACTACACGCAGAACTGAGGAAGAAACCTGATTTTTGCCTGCTCCAGAGAGCTTGCAAACAAGATCCTATTTACACAGACTGCATCTGGCAGCCATGTGAATGTTTTTTGATTCTCATTTCATATCATACTAGCAGAAAGCATTTAAAACAAGCAAAAAGTACAAATATTAAGACTAGATAAACTGATGTGGCATTGTTTGGACACTGTCCCTGGTGCTTGGCCTTTCTGCTCAGGTTTCCTTTAATTGTTTAAGGTCTGGCATTTTTACTCTGCTCAGGAACCTGCTCCCTGTGCAGTCCTGCAGAAATTAATGAAACTGTGAGGTAGGTGGTTACTCTGTAGGTAAGGGATTCATGGTCTGGCTCTAAGAGAGGGTAGTCTCAAGCAGTGAGATTAATTGGTGTTTGTAAAATGTGTTGGAAAGGAAACAGCATGACATAAGTGTTATTATGATGGCTGAAGCTCGAGTTACATGCCCTGGGAGCTGAACATGCCAACATGGAGTAGATCACTGTAATTTAGTGACCTTCCAGGCCCTGCAAACCTTGTTTCTGCAGTCACCCCCGGCAGCTGTGCTTTCTAACTGTGTGTTTTGCTCTCTGTGTTTCTGTTTCAGCCGCCTCTGTCGTTCCCATCCCATCCTGAAGTCAGTCAACATGTTCAAGTTCTGGGGGCCCTCCTTTGTGGGTGACCGCCTCGTCTTCAATGCCATTGTCAACAACACCTTTCACAACAGGTAAAGCTCCTCTTCTCTTGTCTCCCTTGGCATCTCCAGCACCAGCCAGCACTGTGTGTTTCAGGTTTCATCAGTAGGGTTTTCATTAGGGAATTAATTATTTTTCAGGTGTAACTTTGAGGGATGTATCTATATCTGTAACTGCTCGTGTGTGCTTTTTTTTGTTGTTTCACTTTTATCACTGGAAGTTTTAAAAACAATTATTCTCTCACTTTAAAGATCATTTGTCACCAAATGCCGTTCCTGCAAACACAGACAATAAATACTGCTCTGAAATTCAGGGGTTTTGAAGGGCTGAGTTGCTCCAAGAGAATCTGATTCTTCAGGAGATGCCAGCTTGTTACCAGGATTTTTCCATCTTGGCGTTTGTTGACAGATCTGGGTTCTATTTATTGCTTATTCTTGTTAATGCTATTTAGCTACTGCCATCTTTTATTTTATTTCAGAAGTGTGTCAGTCCAGATTGAGTAATTGATTTGCTATGCTACAGAAGGTATTTGAGTCAGGCTTCCTGCACACCTGGAGGTACTGCAGTCCTTTTTTAGCATGTCTCAGGGCTGCTTCAGCATCACTTGCAGCAGTTCAGTAATTAATTCAAACTTTCCTTTCAGTGTGGAGGTCGGTGTCCGTGTGGAGGCTTACAACTGTGAGGAGTGGATCAGGGCCCAGCCTCGGCACATTAACAGTGCATTCCTCACTTTCAGTGCTGTGAATGACAAAGGGGAGCTGCTCACCTTCCCCAGGGTCAGGCCCACGACCCAGGTGAGCTCTCAGGAGCAGGATTCTGGGGCAAGTAAGGACCAAGCAGGGCACTGAAATGCATCTTCTTGCAGGAGGGAAAAGCTCCAAATGAAATGTTTGCCCTCGAGTAAGAGGTTTGTTATTGTTAGCTTTAGTCTTCCAAAACTGAGAGGCTCAGTAGAGGGTCCTCATGGCTAGAAGTTCTGTGGTTGATGGGCAGAGATGAATCTGATGTGTTTGGAGATTTTTCCACTTGTCTTTGTTTTGTGCCATCTCCACTGACTGGAGACGAAATTTATAAGTATTCAGCGAATAGTTATTTTTATAAACCCTTAAAAAAAGATGAGAAATAGAGTGAATAAAGAAGTCTGTGGGAATCAAATCCCATGATGTGGGTGGGCTTTTCAGTTCCCTTGACATGGAGATCTCAGTTTGTATTTCCCTGAAGGTGGTTCATGAAGCACTTGAAGCGGTGTGAATGCTACTGTTGAATTATTTGCTGTGATTACACCTGTCACTAGTCTTCCTGCTCCAGTTATAAGAAGTTTAGAGAGCCAGTATAGGCAGAAATGAAG
This sequence comes from Lanius collurio, assembly GCA_020086605.1. Classification (NCBI taxonomy): domain Eukaryota; kingdom Metazoa; phylum Chordata; class Aves; order Passeriformes; family Laniidae; genus Lanius; species Lanius collurio. The sequence continues at coordinate 855,549 of JACBWW010000065.1, read as the reverse complement.
CGATTTTTAACATCAGAGACCTTATTTTTTATAGGATGGCAACTAGACACATAAATCAAGGTGTCTTATGTACTCAGTAGGGCAGTAAGTTGCACTGTTGCTCCTTGCAGGCTGTCCCAGGAGGAAAAATGGACTTTAAAACATAAAATTTTCCTTTGTGCTTTGAACACCAGATAGTGATAAATTGGGTTAATAGTCTATTTGGTGGGTGGCACATTTAGAAAGAGTGGAATGTGTGTGGTGCACTGCCCAGCTGCTACTGGTTTAGGACCAAAAAGCACTAGGAGGATGCTAGAATGATACAACTCTTCCATCACATTGGTTGTTTTTCAAATTTCACAGAATACTGCTGAGGGAAAAAGCAAACCACCAGTTTACTTGGGTTAGTCTGTGGAAAGCTCAATGCACAAAGTACTGCTCTTTATTTGCCTGTATTATTTCTCTGGCATTTTCCCATCTGTACTAAATAATTTTTAGTTGTGTTTTTTCAGAATTTGTTCCAAAATAATGAGATGTTTTATCCTCTGGTTCACTTTCCATACAGGATGGTGTGAGGAGGTTCCATGGAGCAATTGCCCGGAGGAGGATTCGACTCACCAGGTATAGCTGGGTCACTGGCAGAAATTAATTTGAAAATTCAATTTTATAATCCTCCAAATAAAGTAAGTGAACTCTCCTTAACATATATATGGCTGTCACATGGCTTAAATTTCCAAATAATTTTTTTCATTGGCACTGAAATTATTAGAGGCTCCTTGTCTCACAGTTACTTTCCTCTCTAGGTTATTTTGTTTTACCATCTTTCTCAGAAAGAAGAAGCAGTTATTCAAACCAAGAATTGATAAAAGTACCTTTATTTAGAAGACACTTAAGCCTATAGAAAATGATTTTTCTTAGCATATACAGAAGTGTAAAGAACCAATTCATGCTACTGTGTCTCTTTTTAACTATGTTTTAGAAAATGCATGCTGTCAGCTAAAGGAGACAAGCCTTCTGACGCCTGGGAGACAAGCAACCAGGTAATCTGTAGGTGCACAGGAAGCTGTGTTTGTGCAGCCTTTGGGGTGTGTGAAGCAGCTGTTCAGGCTGTGGCAGTACAGGTGGACCCTCTGCACTCAGGTGTTGTGGTAGTCCTGAGGAATGGATGCATGTGTAACACAATGAAATTTCTCTTCTAAAATAGGGGAGTAGATGATTCACTGCTGATGTAAGAGTAAGTTCAATGCAAAGGATAAAAAAAAGCCTTTTAAATAGGTGGATACAAGCAGGCCCTTAAGGTCTCCTGCAGATTTATCTGTGCCCCAGCTGTTACAGAAGCTGAATTCTCCTGCAGAGGAGGTAGTTTGGGGTTCTGTTTTTTGTCTTTCTCCAGCCACTGAATGTCTAAGAAATTGCTGTGAGGAAACCATTTAGTAAGTGCTAAAGGAGGGGCCAGGGGGGAGGAGAGATAGCAACAGAGAGATGAACATTGGAATAGCATAAACTTTGTTTCTATGGAGAGAGAGGTGAAATCAGGTGTTCATTCCCAGACACCCTGCACCAGGTGAGTGGCAGCTCTGCTTTGGACATGCTGGGCCATTGACTGTGCCCATGTCTTGCAGTGAATGGTGTTGAGCCTGAATTTAGGTGGATTTATAGATAACCTAAATATTGTTGCAGTGTCCAGGTTTTGTGGCTAAAGCAGCATTTTTTTTTTTTGCAGACCAATGAATGCAAACATGCACACAATGATAAAAATGGCCTGCTTAAGATTTATTTCCTATGAAATCAAAGCCTGTCAGAAAAGACTCTAAGACTGTGTTCTCTTCATACAGTGGTTAAATGAGAGCTGCATCCACTGTGGCCAAGCATAAATAATGGATTTATTTGCACTTTCTTTGCTGTGAGCCTGCTGTGTAAAGCAATTGCCAAGATGAACCCAGCTTGGTCGCAAAGAAGAGGTTAATTTTCGAGTAGATTCTAATTACTGCAGAGGAAGATGGACAAAACCATTAATTCAGTGGTCTGAGAGGTTATCTCTATATTCTCCCTGGTAGTCAAAGTTGTTCTGCTCAGCTTTATAACCAGAGAAGCTGAAAATAGTGTTTTGTTGTCCTTTAATTAATATTGTTTTGCCAACAGCCATGTGAGTACATAAGGAAGCCACTGGAAGAGTTTTAATTCAGAAACTACTGAAGTGTGTTTTCACTTACAAGGAAAATAAACATTTGTTTGCAGTTGAAGCTTAATGATAGAAAAAAGAACACCTCATTTCTGCAATGTTTAGTGAAATGTACCATTACCCCCATCATTTTCAGACATGTGTCTTGTGTTTCAGGCATATTTGAGTTACAGCAACATTGCTGCACTGACACACCTGGCAAGAAAATCGGGGTGGGACATAACCAGGACCCTGGATAATGTAAGTGCAGAAAAAAAGTCCCAGAAGTCTGAAAGGAAAACACCTCTCTGTTCGTGAATTGGTGTTATAAACCCAAAATCAGTAAGGAAACTTGTGTAACCCAGTTCTAGCAGAGGAAGATGCTGCCAGGAAAAGCAGAAGAAAGTCAAGGGCAAACCTGGTGTTACCCCAGTTGCAGTGCATGTTTTGCAGACAATGGAGAGACATCAGGCATCTGCCAAGGGGGGGTTCTGAAATGTGGGTAGTGACTCACAGTTTACTTCAAGATCATGTTGTTCCAGAGGTGTTTTGGGACAAGAAAAGACACTTGCAGTATTTTAGTCTGACCTCCTGTGCATCACAGGCTATGAGGTACTGCTTGGTGACTCTTGCAGGTCAACAGTAAGATACCTGAGTAAGAGCAGATACAATAATAAGGAATTCCAACGATGGCAAATCTGCCAGTACCATGTGTAGGTTGTTCCAGTGGTTAAAGACTTTCAGTAAAAACTGCTGTGCCAAGTGGACAACAGATAAAACTAGTGCTGGGAAAAGCAAGCTTGAACCAGCTCGTGGAGACAGGCAGAGGGAACTGGGTTGTTCATCCTGGGGAAAAGAAGCCTTTGGGGAGAGCTTGAGGCACCTCCCAGTGCCTAAAGGGGGCTTACAAGAAGTCTGGAGAAGGACACCACAAGGGGGAATGACCTTAAGTTTCAGAGGATTTGTTCCCTTATCCCTGGAACTGGAATGACCCCAAGCTGGGTGACAATTTGTGAAGGTAAAGAATGCCACTGCGATGTCTTTGTCACAAAACCACAAGACTTGCAAGCCTGTAGAGATAATCCAGCCTTGTGATGTTCTCATAGCAGAGAGGTGTTCTGACAGCTGCACCTCCTGCTTTGTTTTGTGATTTCTCAAGTCTAGAACACTCCTAGAACAATGTGGTTTTTGTTCTGTGCCTCAGAGGAATATTGATGCAGACCTCCTGTAGATGGTTTTTAAAGCTCTTAAGCCTTTCATTTTAGCACAAAACTTTCCTTCAGCAAGGCACTTGCTGGATTATGTTGTGACTTATTTCCTATTCCAAGACAGGAAAATCCAGAAAAATACAAAATCTGTGTTGGTGCACAAGTGCAGCATAACCACAAGATCATTCATTTCTGATACAGCCAAAAAAACCCAACAAAACCTCAGCAGGGATGATGAACCTTATGAATTTTGTATCACTTGGAAATGAAAATCTGTTAAACTTTGCAGTATTTGAGAAGCAATAAAGCATGTGTATTTGGGAATAAAATATTCTAATTCTAAGCATTCTGTTGTACCCATCTTTGGTCATTATTTGGGGTTTGTGAGAGGCGCCAAACCCTTCTTTTGTGTGTGCATTGTTATGTACAGCTTATTCCTTTTGAATTCTCTGTGTTGGGATTCAGGCCTATGACTAGAAATAGACCCAAGATAATCAAGACAAGATAGTACAGGTGTGGGACAAGAGCTGCAAAACTTTCTTTATAGATAGTTACTCAATACGTGATTAGTTCTGGGTGCTCTGCTTCACAGAAGAGAAAAAGGAGAAAAAAAGGGATATTTTGGAAAGGGAAGTTTCTCCAGGGCCAGTGGGCCTGGGCCAAGGTGTGGTTGATTTGCCTGGACAAAGACATTTTGAATTTCACAGGAACTCCTGAGAAAGTCTGCTCAAGTCCTAAATGTGCAGTACTATGCATTCAAGTGTTTATAATTATCATTCTGTGTTTTTAATACGTGCTGGCATTTTTTTTTTTTTTCAGGTAAAAATCTGGACCCACGAGGAGGGGGCTGTGCTGTCCTTGAAGGTGGAGATGCAGGTGAAGGTCCCGTCACACGTCGCCTTCTCCCTCTTGTCCGACTTCAGGCTCCGGCAGCACTGGGACAGACACTTCCTGTGAGAACCCGCCTGTCCCTGGGGCTCTGAACCCCCCTGAGCACTCCTCCTTTCTGCCACAGACACTTCTGATGTGCTGGCACTTTGCTGCCTCATTAGGAAGAAAATGTTGTAAGAATTTGACATCAAAGGTTCATTAGGCAAAGTATGGATTCTGGTTTTTTACAGTAGAAATAAAATTTGGTTTGTGCTTAGTCTGGTTCCAAAATACAGAGTGCTCTGTTGAAAGAGAGGGATGGGACAGAGGTCATCTTTTCAGAAATGAGCACAGTTCCAATCCTAGACATGTGTGTGTTAAAAGTAACAAAACCCCAGAATGAGTAAAAAAAAAGTTAAAAGTAAGAACTGAAGTGGATATATTGTGCATGCTAACGTTAAAATGAAGGAAAACCTGGAGTCATTCCTGTTTGTGTTGTTTGGGACACTGATTCTCAGTTTCACTGTACAGCCAAAGGGAGAAATCAAGAAACTGGGGTCTTCAAAATGCACATTTTTCAGAAAAATAACACGTTTGAAAGTCTGTGTGATTGGAAATGGGTTTTGGAATGGCTCTAAAAGGTGTTTGAGGTTTTCTATTTACCTTTTATAGTGTAGAATAGTGATTAGAGACAGCTGAATTGAAATTATACTTATTTGATTTGGTGAGGCATTTCCAGTTAGTTTTTCCATCCTGAAAGATTTTTACCAGAGGGTATTTGAAAATCTACAATCTCTACTGAATTTACAGCTTGTAACAAATGAAACCTAAAGAAATACTGTTGATGAGGTGTTGCAGAAAACCTCAGTTTTTCTCTCTGTCTGCCTTGCTGCTGTAACATGCAAATCAAAGGTTTGGTGTTAGGATGGAGCCTGTTTGCACTGCGTTTGTGAAGGAGATGCTGCTGCACACACCAGGGCCTGACCTGTCTGTGAAATGTATTTACAGGACCTGTGAGGTCCTGCAGGCTGTGAGTGAAGAGGAGAAAATCTACCACGTTACAGCTCCCCCCACAAGGGGCCACAAACCCAGAGACTTTGTGATCCTCGTGTCCCAAAGGCAGCCCTGCAGGCCACAGTGAGTATGGCTCTGATTGTAACTGAGCTCTTTGGGGCCACAGTCTGGAGTCCTGGCACCCTCATCTGTCCCTGGGTGACAAAGACAGCGCTGTACTTTTTAAGGAGTGAGATTCCAATGTTGATGCCTGAGTTTGTACAACTAGATGGGCTTTGCAATGTGAAGGTGCAATGAAATAAATCCAGACCAGCATGAATTGTTAGCATAGTCCAGTATTTATTCTTTGATAGTGACTCTTTGGGAGTGGTCTACCAGGAGGGCAAATAGGCCAGAATTTCAAATGGGCAAATTGGGGGGAAAAAATCATGTCCCAGAGAGCCTGTTAGTGGGCTGAAGCACCTAGCTGGGAGTTTGTCCTTTTGTTTGTTTGAAGTGACTTTGCATTCCCATTCAGTGTAATTACAGAGTTTTTACCTAGTCAAGGAAGTTCTTGAAACCTTACACATTTATTTTGTCTGTAAATTCTGCCAAGTCCCTTGCTCAGTTTAACATACACTGCTTTTTAAAATTTTATTATTTTGTATTAGATTTCCTTCTGTACTTACATAGTGAAACATGGGCAAAGGGGGTACCCTTCTTTATTCTGTTTCTTGTCTCACATTCAGTAATTCTTCAAGTTACCAGTAAAAGTCAGTATTCTGTACTGGGCTTGCTTTCCACCCATGAGGGTACTGACTGAGTTTGGATACCTTTACTGTGGCCATGCTGGGAAGCCCCTGGGTAAGGGCTGTTCCCTGACTCTGTGAACATGGGCTGAGCAGAGCAGAGCATTAAAAAGGAGGTGTTGTATGTGGGGGATTGTTCTCTGGCTGCCACAGAGGTCTCCTGCACTGCAGTCTGTGGTGAAGCCTCGAGGAGACTCAGCTGGGCCCAGGCTTCCAATCGGGTCCTTGAGCACACAGGAGCTTCTCTGCCCTCCTGTGAAAATGGCATGTAGTCACTCCCACGCACGTGTTTGACAAGAGGAAGGTGATGCTTGTGCTTGCCCTGCAGGGAGCCCTACATGGTGGCTGTGAGGTCGGTGACCCTCAGGACGGTGCCCCCGAGCCCGGAGTTCTGCAGGAGCGAAATCCTCTGTGCTGGGTTTCAGATCCACAGCAACAGCAGCAGCTCCTGCACCGTGAGTAGCCCTGCAGGGCCCAGCTGTGCCCCCTGCCCTGTGCCCCTGCCCTGGGGCTGTCAGCTCCCCTGACCTGACAGTCTGCAAAGGGAACAGCAAAATACCTCCAAAAACAGAGTTGGCTCTGGGTGTGTGGAGTCTGTCTTGCCCAGCTTTGGCCAATCTGGCTGCTAGAAATGAAGTCTAGCTAAGCACTGGAGGCTGCCCTGCCCCTCCAGAGTCATTTGTTGAGTCCTAAATTAAACCTCTAGAGGGTGTGCAATACACTGGTCTCTGGTGGTGTCTCTCTATTTTCACCGACTACAAAGGCCAAAGAACTACTTCAAATTACATTCCTCACTTGAATTTTCATATGCCAGGAATCACACAAACTGAATCCCATCTCTAGACCCATACCAGACTTCTTTACCATGGGAAGGCTAAAACTTTTCCATTAAAAACCCCCACATTTCTGAAAACTTTCAGCAGCTCTAGGTGGCTGCAATTCCTTTTTTTTCAGGCAGCATCTTTGTTCACAAACCACACATACCTGACATGTTTTACACAGTGTTTCTTGCTGCACTGCTCTGCACATTTACCTGCAGATGCTGGAGGATCTGAGAGCAGGGAGGACACCCAGATCACTGGAGTGCTGTAAAAAAGGCATGCTTTTTGCAAATTATTACCTTCAGTTTCAGAAGCACTGTGTGCTTCTATTCACATCCATAAAAACTGTGATACTCATCCAAGCTCTGCAAAAAATGGCTAGCTTGCAATCCGTAGGCTTTTTTGTTTCATTTACTTTTGTTCAAACAGGTGTGTTACTTCAATCAAGTGACATCAGGAGTTATGCCTTACTTAGCTGCAAATTTTACTGGCTCATCAAAATCCATTGAAGACACTGCTTTGGAATGTATAAAGTTCTTAGAGCTGAAAGACAGCAAGTGCTGAAGTTAAAAACAGATTTCTGAAGGGGCATCTGAAGATTATCAAGCAGTTCTGGTTTAAATTCCTGCAAGGGTGTTGATCATTATTCTGTAGGTTACTTACTTCAGATCATGTAGCCAGTACTGGGCTTCAGCCTGGGAATACATGGTACAAGCATTTTCTATCAAACCAAGCTTAGGCCTTAGGCTCTAAATTCAATTTTTAATTTAAAAAAGATTAAGGGACAGATTCTGCTTTTGATTGCATTAATGAATTTTATATAAATGGAGGTAGAACTTGGCTCAGTAGAGCTGTAGCTCATGAGACTACTTCACTATTTTAATGTTAAATTGAACAGAGTGGCATCCAGGCAGTTTTAAATCTGCAAATACCACCCCTTGTAATCTGCAGAAACCACTGCTACCAAGTAGCTTTGCCAGTGCTCCGACCTGGCCGTGCAGGTCCTTGCACACCCATTATTTATAAACTGATAACAGCCCATGTAAATTAGTGTTTGCTAATGTCTGTTCTTCAGTACTTGTCCGTTTCTGTGTGACTCCCAATAAATTGTTGTTTGTGAGGTGACAAACTCGGCACAGATTTCATTGCAGTGTTTGGGGGTGCAGAAAGCTGCCCTGCAGTGGGGGTGGGTTCTGCAGGAGAGCCGTGAGCTCCAGGCTCTGTGCCAGGCTGGAGCAAACACACAACAGCAACCCCTGCACCCACTCCTCTCAGATGGAAAGGGGGTGGCTCCAGAGGCTGCACTGTGGTTGTGTCTGCTCTGGTTGCTGCTCCTGTCCAAGCTCCGAGGGGCCTGTTCAGAGGAACGAGGCTGCTCATCAGCGTCTGGATCCTGGTGAGGGCCGGAGGGTGAGGGATCAGAGCTCGAGAGGTGCAGCACTGCCACTCGATGTCACTGCAGTGTCACCACTGCCAGGGTGAGAGCTCTCAGGGCGGGCACAGTTCCCAATAAACACACCTTCAGCTGAAGCTGCAGCCACTCCAGAGCCTGCTGCAGGGGTTTACGGGTGGAGAAGAGCTTGCATCTGGTAAGTGTGGCAGGGCAGGCACCGAGGGGAGCCCTGTAAGCCTCGGGGGTGTGACCCCACCTGTGTCCCCTGTGGCTCAGCTTGGGCACCACAGCGCCGGGCTGTGCTTCACCCAGAACGCAGGGACTGACACAGCCTCTGGAGCAGCGAGCGCAGACCCAGCTCCGATTCTGGATCACTGTTCCCATCGCACCTCATTCTGGGAGCAAGGGCAGCCCCTCCAGAGCACAGAAGCCACCAAGCCGTGTTTGGCACCTGCCAGCGCAGGAGGGTGCAGCTCCCTCCGGGCAGGAGCTGACTGCGAGCCCTGCTGTGTGCAGGGATGGCAGAGCCCCGGCCGCGCAGGAGGCTCCGAGAGCCCGGTGCTGGGTGAAGAGAGACCCCTAATGTTGGGACACAGGCACGGGAGAGCCGGCCCCGACACTGCCTGCACCCAGGGCTCCACATGGGCTTACAGCTTTACAGCAGCACCTTCCTGCAGGTGCTTTTCAAACACCTTCCTGCAGCCACACATCCCTCTGTGCAATTCCAGTGGGTGCATCTAACAAGCAGTTTTGTCCAGCAGTTACAGCTCACAGTGCTCTGCAGGAGCTGGAGATCTGCCCCTCCTGAGCAGCTCCACAACCACAGCACACCCCACTGCCTGCACCAGCCCTCACTGGGACGGGCTAAGTCAACAGCCCCAAGGCTACAAGAACACGTTACAAAGCCAAGGAGCTGGGAAATTACCTAAAAATATGCTTTTAAACAATATACTTAATTCACAGAATAGAAAGGGAGATGCTTCCTAAGCTGGGATAAATGTCTGTTGCCAAAATGTCCACATTAAAGGGATAGCTTTGAGCTTTAATCCAATAGTTAATTAAACCCCCATAATTAATCCTTGGTTTCATTCACATCCACTCCTCTTCCCCATTTAAAAGTGTGCTGTGATTAATATAAACTGTACACACCTCCCCATCTCAGTCTCCACAGACAAACCAGGAAACCTAAATTAAGAGCTCTAGCCACTGTATTCTTTAGCAGCATTTTATTAAAAATAATTAACTGTACAAATATAAAATATCTCCACACAATTTACTTCCCCATATTTGTTTTTTGCTGCAAGAAAAAGATGTGAGGGGAGCTCAGGATGCACCTCTCCAGTACACACTGGTGGCTGCAGGAAATCTGTTTGGAGTTGGTTTCCTAATTTTTCTTTTTAATAAGCACCAGTTTTTCTAAAGCTGCAGTCTCCATTTGAAAGTCTGCCATTTAAAAGCAGGCAGTGTAATACAAGCTTTACTCCCAACTCACCAAGGGATGAAAACACTGAAGATTTTTGAGCATTTTCTTTGAAAAAGAAGTAAATAAACTAAAAAAGCTTCTCACTTGCTCTCCAATTCTTCAGGAGTGTGTTTCACTACTGGTTTCAGAGGAAGGGCATGATTCTGTAAGTGACCACACTCAAACAACCCAATGTGCATGATCAATGAGCTTAATGGCTGATAATAACAACTACAACCATCAGGAATTGCACCCCAAGCTCGCCAGGCCACAGGGCTGGTCTGTAACTTCACCACAAGACTGCTCAAGCTGGAACATATGGAGGAGTAAGTTCATTATTCCTAAAAGGAGAATGCAAAACCAATGCAGAATCCAACAAGAACCTTTAAAAAACACCCACAATTCCTTCAATAAAAAAGCCCCTTGCTGTGTTCCGGTTGTTCCCAGCTTTTCAGTGAGCCAGGGAGGTGAACCAGAGGGGAGACAAAAACCCAACAATTCCTCTGCAGTCTGCTGGATTGTCTGGCTCCGCTCTCTGTCGTCACCTCCTCGGAGTGAGGCAGCACAGGAGGACTGTTTGAGAGGCAGAAGCCTTCAGAAGGTGACAACTTTGGGTCGCTTGGGCTGTGTTCTCTGCAGCGCTGGCGTGGCCGTGACGTCCTCGTGGTCTGCGCTCAGGCCGGGGGTCCAGCGCCCGACGGTCACCTGCTCTGCAGGGACACAGGGCAGCAGTGCCAGGGCCAGCTCTGCCCCACGGGCACAGCCAGGGCTCTGCCCCAGCAGCAAACCCCACACCCCAGCACTGCACACCGGCACTGCCACCACACCCGCTCCTGCTGCTACAGCTGGCCCCGCCTGCCTGAGAATCTGCCTGAGGAAACTGGGAGCTGTAGTGCCTCAACTCCCTTGCCAGCTCTCAGCTGCCTTGCTGTACCTGAAAATACTCTGCACAGTGCACATTTGATTTCAGAAAATACCACAATTCTTGCCAACGGTGACACAGTTCCAATTAATTTGACTGCTTTCAACCAGCAGTGCTAGTTTTGAAAGAAGTCCCTTGCGAAAATAAACAGCACTTGCAGTCCTCATTATGGACGTAAACCTTACTAGGAAAAGGTAGGAAAAAAATCTAGTTACAGGCTTCTAATGCATCACTCATGCAAGTGGGCACAGCAGCACTACTTGCAGATGAGCTTGGGGATATTTCAGAGTCTTTTAGTGTCATAAATTTCTGTTATTCAGACTGAATCCGACCCATTCTAAACTAGCAAAGCAGCACACACCTAGAATCCTCCATATGGTCTCAGACCTAAAAATATCATAAATATAGGGACAGATACAGAAAATGCCTCTGTTGCCTCTACAAATATTTCTTACATATATTTCCCCTAAGTGGGTTATTATTAAGTGGCTTATTAACTAAGTGCCATAGAAACAAAACAGAAAAAAGCACAGGTGTGTCACCACTCCAGTAACAGGATCATCCTTCAAACCCTTGTTTGATGCTCGTCTCCTTCAGCACAGTGGGGGTTTGGGGTATCTAATTGAATTTTTCCACCCACATGGAAAGCTGAAGAACATGTAAGAAAGCAGTTCTTGAGCTCTGAATCCAGCTGGACAGATCTTCTTTGTCCCTGTCCTGGGTGCCTGACACACCTGCCTGCACACTCTGCACAGGGCACTGGGGTCAGCTCCACCACTTCACACTGAAATCTGCAAAAAGCAGCAGCCAGTTCTGTTGTACAGCTGCCAAACTGTGAACAGCAGCACAAATACTGGCCAAAAATATTCACGTTTCATACTGCCCTCAGAAACACACAAGTTAAACTTTCTTTTTTCAAAAAAAAAAAAAAAATTATCTTAATTTTGCATTGCAACTTACTGCCTCCTCCTCCACACCCTCCTCGAGTATCCCACCCGTGCTACTTCCAAGTTCTCCTCCCAAAGCCTTTTCCCTGCCCACGGTCATGCAGATCAGTAACTGACCACTGCTGGACCCACACCCAGCCCACACCCCCTGCAGCTCACCTGCATTCTGTTTCTCTGGACAGTCTTTTTTGAAGTGCTCCACAGAGCCACAAAGTTTGCAGCCCCCACCTGTTCACACAGAAAGCTGTTACTCATCTGAGGGGAATAAAGCACCAACAAACAGCCCAAAAACACCCAACACAACACCCTTCCAGTGTCTGTGAGAGATGGAGCTCTTTGGGATCACACTTTTCTGTACAGCACCACACACCACAAATCCCAGCCACTGCGTACTGAGTATTTCTGATTTGCTGGAAGCTCTGGTTTTGGGAAACAGGCTGAATTCTGCTGGAATTCATACTCAAGGACCTTTTAAAATTGACAGTGGCTCCTGAGAGGTAGGTAATCCAACTGCAGGTACTGAGATGTGAAATTCTACACAATACAGAATTTCACAATACAAATACTTGAAAGCAGGGTGATTTTTCTTCCACTTCCACCATGCTGCAAGAGATCACCTTTTGGAGTTTGCCAGGACCACACACTTATGCTGGGAAACAGAATGCAGGTTGTTGGTGCCAATGGGGAAGTGCAACCTTCAGAGTTAGACCCCATTTCTCACTAAAGTTACTCAGACTGAAGATATCCTCCCTTTAGTGAGAGCCCATGTTTTGCCACCTCCCAAAATCTTAAGCTACTGTGTGAGAATGTTTTTACTACCTACTTTGGTGCATGTACATGTAAATGCACACTGACTACACTCACACAGGATTTTGTTCCTCTGTGCATCTCTTGACACTGAAGCACAAGCAAACATTCACACTTTGTACCTCATCCCAGTCATTTCATACTAAATTTACACTTAAAACAGAAATCTCCAGGTAATTATTTGACAATGAATTCCTCAGAATTACTCTGCTTTTACTGAAAGATACACAGGAATTCCTTTTAGCCACATTCTCATTCACTTGCAGTGTTACTTTGTTCTGTATCAGCTAATAAGGACACAGAAATTTAATGATACCAAAATCAGTGAACTAGTTCACTCACCTTCAGCATACAGGCCCTTGGGATTGTCTGGACATGACCTTGACAGATGCCCCATCTCCCCACAGATGAAACACTTTGCATATGGAAACGGCCCTGCAAAATCCCACAGGGGTTATGGTCCATGTCAAAACCTTTGTGAGGCCACAGACTGAACACAGTGCAGTGACAATACTCCAACCACTTTATGCTATAAATTACTGTCAGGTTCCTCATTACCACACTGCAGAAGTTAAATTTCTAACACACAGAGCTTCAGGGTCAGCAGTCAGACAATTTAGACCCAAGCACCTCAAAACACCACAAATTCCTGAGACCCACCAGCAGCTGGATCCACCTTGGCTCTGCATTTGCTGAGGTCGTGCTCTGTGGATCCACAGCGGTAGCAGATCCCCGTCCCCATGTCTTGGCTCTCCAGCACTGCAGGACAATCAGCCACGCCATGGCCAGGTTCTCTGCAGTGGAAACACACCTTGGAAGAGAAAAATCCAGTGATTCTGTGAGTGGCACTCAGAGACCTGGAAATCCCAGCTTCACAGGGGCTAAAGAGCAAACACAATTTTGTCCCCAGGAGAAAGCAGCCAGGAAGAGACTTTGTGCTTTGCCATCAAACTGTGCTCTGTGCCATCAAACCACATTATTACAGGCACTCTTCTCCTTTTACCAGCAACACACTGATGAGTCACACAGAGAAATGTCCTGAGTTAGCTTCACCCAGGGGCCAAGAGGGGCTGGGGACTGCTCAAGGGCAGGAGGAACAGCACTGAGCCAGGAGAGCCATGCTAAAGGCTACAAGTTGAGCTGAAAGACATCTTTTGTTCCCAACTTCACTTCTTTCAGCTGAAACACCACCTGACACGCTGTACCTGTGGCAGGGGAGGCCTGAGCTCTCGCTCAGCCCCACAGCAGCACCACCACGGGGAGAAGGACCTGCGCCTCCCACACGGCTGTGGGAAAGTGACTGGGGAGTAAAAGGGGAAATTTCAGGGGAAAATACATCAGCTACTCCCTGAATGGGACTCCACAAACACCACAATCCAAGTGGGACTAATGGGAGGGTGGAGTGGGGCGGAGACCCCACAGCTCTGCCAAAGTCCTTGCAGAGGACAGAACCTGGCAGTACCTTGCAGCTGATCAGCCATACAGCAGCTGAAAACCAAGGAAGATAAAGGAGGATGCTCCGTTGGATCAGCAGCTGTGGTGAAATCCCTCTCTTTGGACTGAGCACATCCCACCCCAGGGTTACCTCAGGTAATGTCCTCACTGACCCACTAGCAAGGTATGACCACCCCTAACTATGATGTATGGCTGAATCTCAACCTAAACTTAAAGAAAAGAGTATAAAATCGAGTTAGGAATGGGGAGAAGTTTGGGAACACTCCATCGTAACCTGTGGGATGAGCTGAACCCGCTGTCTCTCCCCCACAGGGCCCCCTGCATGAGGGCCGTGCTCTGTGCCAGCTTTACCATAGAAATCACAGCTTGTCTGTGTGTTGCTTCGATCAGATTGCTGTGGACACACACCTCCTCAGTCAGATGCTGTCAGCAGCATCCCTCGAGCCTCAACCTGTCACATATTATTACAAAAAGTGTAATTGTGCGCCTTGTTCATGTGGGCCCTTCGAGGGCACTGACCCACTCCCAAAACGCGAGGAGTTTGAGGCTAAAACCCTCCCTTTTCCCGTGGCGGCAGGCAGGGCCCGGACAGCACTCACCATCGCGTTCTTCTTCCTCTCCTGCCTCCTCAGCCTCCTGCTCTCCCGCCGCCTGTCCTTCCTCCGCGCCTCCTCCTCCTCCTGCTGCTCCCCGCGGAGCGCCGCGAACCCGTTCACGTCCTGGTTCTCGTACTCCTTCTTCCTCCTCCTCCTCTTCGCTGCCCGCGGCGGCTCCGGCTCCCCGCTCGCCGCCAGCTGCTCCCAGGGGGTCGCGTCCAGCGCCCGGGCCCCGGGCGGGGCGCTCCGCCGGGCCCAGCGGGTCATGGCCCCGGCCCCGCGGCACCGGCACCGACCCGGCACGGAACGGGCACGGAACCGGCACAGGAACCGGCACCGACCCGGCACAGGAACCGGCACCGACCCGGCACGGAACGGGCACAGGAACCGGCAAAGGAACCGGCACCGACCCGGCACGGAACGGGCACCGACCCGGCACGGAACGGGCACGGAACCGGCACAGGAACCGGCACAGGAACCGGCACCGACCCGGCACGGAACCGGCACAGGAACCGGCACAGGAACCGGCACCGACCCGGCACCGACCCGGCACAGGAACCGGCACGGCACACGTACAGGTACAGGCACCGCCGGGCCGCGTACGGTGATGACGGACGGGAAGAGGAAGCGGAACAGGAGGAGGAAGAGGAGGAGCGGGAGCCGGGGGAGGTCCCGAGACCGGGGCTGTGGGGAAGGAGGGAGTGGGGAGTTCGGAGGAGGCGTTGTCTGAGGGGGCTGCAGGGACCCCTCCCAGTGTCCCAGGCTGCTCCCAGCCCCAATGTCCAGCCTGGCCTTGGGCACTGCCAGGGATCCAGGGGCAGCCCCAGCTGCTCTGGGCACCCTGTGCCAGGGCCTGCCCACCCTGCCAGGGAACAATTCCTGCCCCAGATCCCCCCCAGCCCTGCCCTCTGGCACTGGGAAGCCATTCCCTGGGGGCTGGCCCTGCAGCCCTTGGCAATTGTCTCTCTCCATCTTTCCTGCAGCTCCTTCAGGCCCTGCAAGGCCCCCCTGAGCTCAGCCCGGAGCTTCTCCTGTGCAGGCTGAACCCCCCCAGCTCTGGCAGCCTTTCCTCCCAGCAGAGCTGCTCCAGCCCTCTGCTCATCCTGGGGCCTCCCCTGGCCTGGCTCCAGCAGCTCCAGCTCCTCCCTGGGCTGGCCCAGGGCTGGGGCAGCTCTGCAGGTGGGGTCGGTGGGGAGTGGCCGCTGGGTGCGGGGGAATCCCCGGGCTCTGCTCTCGGAGGAGGCCGCTCAGCAGCTTAAATAAATGTTTCAGCCAAATTAGGCTTTCCCCCCAAGTCAGGCTTCTTGTGCATCTTGTGTTTTCAGCATTTGTCTAGACCTTCATGACACTTCCTGGTTGATGCTATCAAGATATATACATTATACTTGCACTGTACAAAATTTATAAAGAATATTACATTTTCTGCAGTTGTAATCCCTAACACTGTGTCTCCCCAGAGGAATTCGCGGATTTTGACGATTTTCCGGGGTTTTGAGCCCACTAGAGGGAGGTGTGCACCAAGCGTGCTTTAAATTGCACCGCTGCCAGGCAGAACGGGTTTAAGAAGAACCAACGCTGACTGCAGATACAAATAATTGATGGACGCCGTTTAAAAGCCAGGAAATAAAACCAGGAGGAATCAGTATGTCTTTTTAAAATTAAAATCACCTCTTTTGCTGATGTAGTTACAGCTCAGCCACAGCATGAGGTTCCAGTTGCTCCTGTGACTTGCTTTGCTTTCTGCTCTGATGAACTAGTAAATGTGTGGTCCTTTTTTTTTCCCAGCCTGGAATTTTATGTGTATGTATGTCTAGACAGGATCAGCCACACTTAAGTTCCAGCTTTGCAGGCAGTGGAAAAAGGTGTTTCACACCTTTCTGCTGAATCAGTAATACAGTATTTACCTCCAATATCACTTATTTGACAGAGGTCATGCCTGTTTAAATTTGCTCTAGTTTGGATTTGTCCCAGGTTGACGTTTCTGGGCTGGGAACTCCCCTGTACCTGGGCACCAGGCGAGTTATGAGCAAGACAGCAGCAGTGCAAATAACTGTAATTTTTTTTTTTTAAATATTTTCCTAAGAAACAGCAAATTGTCCGTCCACAGCACAGTGTTCATATGTTCATAATCCTTGTACCCCAACAAGGAGGATTTGTCTGCTGAAGGGGTACCAGAAGCTTTGGTTGTACACACACACAGCTGATGTCACCTTTGTTCACTCTTCCTTGCCTGTATGGTTTGGGTAGTTAATACTACTTGGCAGAGTGTCAGGATGACATTTTCCTGCTTGTTTTAATTTGAATGTAAGCCTGGGGAGAGAAAGGAAAAATAGGCCCTGAAACCTCTTAAATTCTGTTATGTCTGCAATATTCTGAGGCTTCTGTGCAGGTGGTTCACTTTGATTTATTCTCCATGAGAGGAATGGATTGCTTAGCATTTATTGCTCTGCTTTCTTGTCAGTGTTAAATAATTACCTATGTATATTTAATATTAAATATTTATGGATTTTGATTGCTACAGCCCCTTCAGTGAGCCTGCTCAGCTGACCACCACTGGATGTCATTTCCAGCAGGCTGTGTCGCTCATGGTTCTGAGGGTATTCTTTCAGGATATTTTGCAAGTGCTCAAAGAAGTTGATCAATCAACTTTTGTTGCTGGATCAGCTCAGATATTTAAAGGTTTATAGTCAGGCAAGTGTTTAAGTGCCAGGATGAACTGAAGCCTTTGAAGGTTAAAGCCTGTGGTCAGTTATTTGTTTAACACTGCAAAGCTGCTGTTTGTTATTTCCGTATCAAAATGACAATCTGAGAAACGTAGGGATTTTAGACATGCACTGTCAGGATAGCACAAGAACTTTCCCTGGCTTTGCTTTTGGTGGCTGCCTGTTCAACAGAAAATGCTGTTTTCTCACAGGATAATGTAATTTTTGATTTTTTTCAGAAACACGCAGTGAGGAAATTAATTAATTTAACTTGATTCGCAGAGCATTTCACTTAAGCTCGTGCCTTCAGATCACAAAGCTGTAGTTTCTAGGGTTGAAGGTATGAAAGAATGAATAAAGGAAAAATGGGTTATCCTCATGTTTTGGATATAATGGTCTTTTCTGTAGTGTTGGCTGTAGTTTGAATAAAACTGCTGGATTTCACAGAGAAAAGGAGAAACAACAGGCTGAAACTGCAGGCAGCAGTAGAGGTACAGATTCCTTGGGCAGAGAGATCAGCAAGAGAGAGTGGTCTAATTTTTTCAGTCTTACTAATTCTTTAATTTCTCATATTCCTCTCCAGCAAGAAAAGGATAAATTCCTCATTTCTCAAAAAAAAAAAAAAAAAGCCAGTTGTTCATGCAGTAATGGCCAAGTACCAGGCAAATTATCAGTAATTTCTAAGCCCAAATGCTGGTTCATAAAGCAGAGTCCAAAACTGGAACAAGAGCTAAGACAGAGACTTTCATAAAATCATAGACTGAAAATTTAGAGCATTTTAAAACCAGAATACACATATAATGAGATAAAAATTAACTGACATAATTTATCAACTTTTTTCCTCTCTTCTGCATCCACCTGAGCTCCCTGAACAGTGGGTATACAAAAAAAAATTCATTATCTTTCTTTACTGATAGTATTAGTATTGTAACATAACTGATCTTTTCTCATTAGGACCTCAGTCTTTTTCTATAATAACTTGGAGTGAAATAAAAATGTGATAGCTGTCAGCAGCAGAAGGCTGGGCAGTAGGTGACTCTGTACTCTCTTGGAAGATTTGGCTTGGTAGGGCTTCTGTACCATATGCAGTGCATTTTGGTGTTTGCCACAGGCATTCTTGCAGCCAAATGAAGTGACTGTTTAGGTCTTTAATCTTTTAATTAAACCTTAGAATGAAGGCAAACCATAAGAGGCATTGCAGGAGAAAGATGAGCATGCAGGTCCTAAATTGCATTTCAGCAAATCTTATTAGTAAAGTAATTCTGCATGTACATATTAGCTGTAACTCATTCCTCATGTTATCTGCTCCCCTTTGGCTTTGGTCTTCCCAGAGAAACGTTCTGTCAGGTCTGCTCAGGTGTGCATGGATCCTGTAGGAGTGACAGAGACGTGAACTTGAGACTCTTGTCAGTTTTTGTGAGGGCAGCCAAGGATTTCAGGTGTGAAGTGTCACAGTGAGACCAGTTACAGCTGTTGTAGCTACAGACTTCACACACTGGCTGGGGTTGGAAGGGACCCCAAATCCCATCCATCCCACCCCTGCCATGGCAGGGACCCCTCCCAGTGTCCCAGGCTGCTCCCAGCCCCAATGTCCAGCCTGGCCTTGGGCACTGCCAGGGATCCAGGGGCAGCCACAGCTGCTCTGGGCACCCTGTGCCAGCCCCTGCCCACCCTGCCAGGGAACAATTCCTGCCCCAGATCTCATCTGAAGTTCCCATTTTCTCTTGTCTTGTAATGGCAGATTCCTGCCCAATTCTCACCCTGCATGCACTGCTTCAGGGAGGACAGGTGGGCTTTGATGGATTTGGGCTTTGATGCAGCTTGACCTGAGAGATTATTTCTGCTGATCCCTGGTTGCTTTGTCAAGAGCATTAGAGAAGTGCTTGAGGCATGGCACATAGCTTTTGGGGCACTTAATCAAATAAATTTCAAAGATTTATAGGGAATCAGCATCTGTCAGGAAAGAGTTTTATTGGCAGAAAAGGGTCTCAGCAGTGCAGTATTTGTGGCATGGGGATAATAAATATGAAGTACAAGATGTAACATTTTATGTCAGGAGTTAGAGAACTAACCCAGCTTTTGAACCTTTAATATTTTCTTATTGAATCATTATCTGTGTGCTTTTCTTTCTTTGTTTGGGCACACAACCTTTCAGGTTGTTTATGTTCTTTGCAGCCATTTGCCTGAACACACCCTCAGGCAGCAGTGCAGCGACCTTCCAGCTGCCCCTGGAGGGGGCACAGACCCCCCTCCCCACACCTCAGCCCCAGGATGGGCTCCACTCAGAGGAGAACGTGCCCCAAGCAAACAGAAAACTGTCCTGAGCATTGTCATGAGGGAGTAGGACTGAGGAAAGTTGTCCTGAGTAGTCTTCATAGGTGTGTGACTGTCCAAGTTTAATTTAAAGTATTAATTGCTGATGTGGAAAATGAAAATACTCCATTCCTATGAGGCAGCTGAGTTGCTGGCCATATAGAGGTCATGGAGAGAGAGAAAGATCACAGAAGTGGAAAATGTAGGTGACAAATAACAAGCCTTTGAAAAACAATCCATGAGGAGGAGTATTTTGGTTGTGAAGGGCATACTTGGAAGCCAACAATGCAGAGAATGCCACAGATGGAGCATAGCAGGGAGTAAGTCATACCAGGGTGTCCCTGTTTTGTGCAGACTTAAAACACCCTGTCTGGCCAGAGCACAGGATGGCCAGGGCATTGCTCTGGGTTATTTGCTCATCTCAGGTATTTTGCAGTGTTTAGTTCAGCCAGGGATCACACATTGGTGTAGGCTGGGGGTCTGGAGGTGTTCTGTCCCAAAACACCCACCCAGCCCCACTGCAGGGCCAGTGTAGATCAGATTATTTAGAACCTTGTTCCCTGAGTTTTGGATATCTCCAGGTCTGTTCCAACATGTGACCACCCTCAACAGGGCAAAAGGCCTCCCTAGTAAGTGGCTGGAATTCCCAGTGTCCCATCTGAGTCTGTCGCCTCCTGACCTGTCACTCTGCACTCCAAGGAGACCCTTGAGCCTGGTTCTCCCTGATGCAGGCAGTGGTGGGCATCACTAAGATATCCTCTTGCCCTTCTTCTCCCAGGCTCTGCCTCTGCTGAACCCGTGAGGTGTCCAACAGCCCGTGTCCTCTGTGAAGTGCTCTCTGAGGGGCAGCTCTCCAGCTGGGCAGCTGCTCCCTCTGATGTAGAACCAGCAGTGGACTGGCTGAGTGATGCAGCTCATCCTCCAGGTGGTTGTTAAAGGCGCTGAAACAGACTCATCAGCTCCGTGCCAGCCCCTCAGGAACGCTGTTAACAAGTGGCAGGCTGCACACCGTGCTGCTGCCCTTCAGCAGTTTGCAAGTCAGCAGGAGAAAAGCAAAATAGAGGCTAAAATCTGGGGACATTGGCCCACATTTGGATTTTGTGTTGAGCTGAGAGTACTGGAGAGTAGTAGTGTAGTGTAGTCTCAGTGTAGTCTCTCCAGTTTTGCTTATTTGCCTTCTATGTAAAATCAGCAGAAATCTCTTTCTCTCCCCCACAATTACTATTATTAACCACCATTTGGAAAGCCAGCAGCAAACTGCCAGGGAATGTGCCCAGCACAAATGAGGAGGAAACAGGAATTCCATGGAAGCTCCAGCCTGCTTTACACTCAGCCAGCACACCATGCTGCTGATTTTCGAGAGCAGCCAATTCCCCATCTAGCTCTCAATTAGCTTGCAATTGTGACTTTTAAAGTGTGTAGCCAGTTAGGGGCTGGCTATCTAGCCACAGATGTGACTCACCTAGGGACCTTCCTGAGAACTGCTGTTCTGGCTGTGAAACACTGGGTGTGTTTCCATAGCCAAAAAAGAAGCAATCAGTGGGAGTGTCAGCACTGGATGACAGGTTTTTTTTGTTTCCACTGAGCTACCGAGCACATGGCACCATGGTGGGCATGGAGATGTCTCTCGAGTGGCAGCACATGCTCACTTTTGGGAATGCCAGCTGAACCAGGCCCTGTTACCTGAGAGTTGCAGGAGAGGACTGGAGCAGGCTGTGCTGGGCAGGTTTAGGTGGGATGCAGAAAGAATATCAGCAGACTGATTTGCCTGATGGTTTTTGGGCCAGTTTGCTGCAGCCCAAGGACACGGGGCAGAAATGAGCAGGGTGTTTATAAGAGATGTCACAAATATGCCCAGAAATGCAAGTGCTGCATAGAATTAGAGATTTATGCTTTTTGCACAGCTGAAGTGGTACTTTTCTTATCACCAGCCAAGAAAGGGAAGCAGTGCCCCAAAAGAACATCCCAAGGTGCACCCCAGTAAAGCTGCCCCCAGACCAGTTTGTGCCAGTGCAGCCAGGAGACCTCAGGTATCAGGTGGTGTTTTATTACACAATGTGTTTATACAGAGATGTACAGGGGTGCCTTTCCATCAGAACGGCAGCCACGTTTACCCTCAGCTGCAGCCACCAGCAGCAACTTCATCTCCTGGTAAACTGAGGCAGGGGGGGTGGCACCTTGATGTCTTGACCTCTTTCCAGTTTCTTCTCGCAGTCCACGAGGTAGTTGACCCCATCAATGACAATCTGGACTAGCTCCACCTACAACAACAAGAAAATTGTAGTAACAGGTTTAGCACATCTGTCAATACAAGAGTGGGAAGTTGGCTTGTGCTGTCACAAAAGCAGGCAAAGCTGTGAGGAGTGTCACAGACATCACACCCCTCTGGCACAGGGAGTATGGGTTCTGGGAAGCCACAGTAATTCCCTCCTCCTGTTTGCCCTGAGCTTGGGCCTGCAGCAGCAGAAACTTTCAGTTAGGTGCCTGAAGTTATCTCCACCAACCTGCTCCCTCAGGGACAAACCAACCAGGCAAAAGTCCCTATATGAGGTGTTCAGGCAGGGGCTGAGAGACCTTCCAAACCTGCCCCCAAAAGGGTGCAGGGTGCTGCCCCAGGTGTTGCCGAGCAGGGACGCCTGGCACAGAGCGTTCCCCACACTGTTTGAGGGTGAGAACACAGAGCAGCCGTGCTGCGAGTGCTCAGCACAGCCAGGCACTGCTTGAGGAAGCACTAAAATCCTTGCTGTGTCTCCCCAGCTCCCAAGCCCAAAACGTCCCGTGAGTGCAGGAACATTTGTGTGAGCACAGAGACATGGAATGGAACTGGGAGGGATGCTGGTGCAAGGAGAGCTGCCCTGGTTCACACAGCCCTGAATGCTGCTGGAGGCACAGGGTGGGTGTCCTGGACGTGGCTGGGACTGGGAGGGTGGCAGGACTGCCAGGGACGTTCACAGTGCCTGAGAAAGCTCATCAGAGCACGGCTGTGTCCTTCCCCCGCAGCCCATGTCCCTGCTGGGATGGTCCCTCAGCCCCTGCCCGTCCTGCACACACAGCCCTGGACTGGAGCTGGCTCTGCAGCACCCAGCACTCCTTCATTCCCGGCTCTTGGGTGACACTGCCGGGGTGGGATTGGCCCCAGGCCCGGAGCAGCAGCACAACTGGTAATTCTGTATGGCAGGGGGGTGGCGGTGCCCTTGTAACCTGCTTCAGAATTGCTGCAGAATACGAGGGGCCTTGTCCCCAGCAGACAGGTGACATGCGAGGACCACACACCCTGTGGCGCTGTGAACCAGCAAGATAAAGCTGATACTTGTTAATCTCCGTGAAATGGTTCATTAGCAACCTTTAATGACTGACTTGTTAAAACCAAGTGCAAAAACTAAATCCCATTGTCTCTTTATTGTGACAGTTGCTGATTTTCAAGGGATTTGTGTTTACTGTAAAGCATTTCAGTGTCTTAGCAGTTTATTTTATTTCCTTTTACAGACCAGCTGTGTTGGGAATTCAGAGGTCTGAATTTGCAGCCTCCATAAGAAAACAAATTTCTTATTAAGTTTGCATTGACCAGTAACTGAAACAGCAAAAATGCAAACAGTTTTATCTTGCAGCTTTGGGAACATAATTCAGTTCTGCAAACACATTTACCACATAATGGAATTTATTTAATCATGTACTGAAAGAAAAATATATCTTATAATAAAACTTTTCTTATCCCCTTGAGTATGTCTTCTCTTAGTTAGATTTCAGAATTCCAAGGGAGGGCTTGTGTCTTTTTTGTTGCCTTAGTCCTTTGGATCCTAGCTATAGGAGGCATCACTGATTTCAGTGGAAATCTTCATATAAGAAAAAAAATTGTAGGCTTTGGCTGTCTGTCAGTAGGACTTAATTAATCATGCTATGTAATCCTTTTTTATTATTAATGATACTTTAATATAAAGCACACATGGTGATGTGTCAGGTATTAATAGACGTCTTTGTCACAGGCTGTTTTGGCAAATAAAACAGCTAAATAGTATTTCACTCTTATTTGTTTGGTTCCCTGTTGCTTACTTCATTCTAGATCCCAAGGAGCACAGATGCCTGCATCAAACTTCAGTATTTAAAGTGTCCAGACCTCTGTCTGTGGCTGTGGGGACATTCAAAGGCACATCTGGATCAGAAAGCACAGGACACCTGGCTGAGCTCTGTCACACTGGCAGGTGAGCCAGGAAGGGAAGGCACTTTGGGCTGAGTGAATATTGCTGTCACCAGGTGCATTATCCCAGGGTTATATTTCTATTATGAAAAACTTCCTGGTATCAGCCTGGCCCTGGGTCTTGGGCTGCAGCACCGTGGTCAGACTGCATCCACATCCAAACTGCCACGGCCTCGGGGTTTGACTGTGAGAGGAGGCTGCAGCTCCCGGGCACGGCTGTATCTCCCTCATCCTCATTAGCCTTGCTCTTCGGAGCTGCCCTGCCTTACAAAGTAGTTGAACACGAAGCTGGAATGAGGTGTGGGACCCGGGCTCCCAGGGGGGCAGCAGCAGCTCCAGGCTGCAGGGTCATTTCCACACTCTGGCACAACAAATGTTCCTTCTCACTGAAATGGCATTGCAGCAAATGTCTGAGGGGAGCCCATCTCTCTGCAATCTGTGCCCTACAGGCGAGGCTCAGGGCTGACTGGGAAATCTTTGCCCTGATTTAAATCTAACTGTGATTTAAACCCATCTGTCTTGTGTCCTCTGCTGAGAGGCACCCAGGACGTGTGAAAATGGCCCCAGCTGCTCAGTTACCGCAGAGTGGAAGCCTTGTGGTGCTGTGCAGCCGTGGAGGAAGTGTGTGACTCGGTAGTGAAAGGAGCGTGACACCCTGCCACAGGTCTTGCTTTGGTGCCTGATGCCCTGTGTGGGTTAGGACTCCGTGCCTGCTTCCTTCCGGCACCTGCATGCCCTCATGGAGATCCTCACCCCATTTGCTCAGGGTTGGGTTTTTTCACTGCCATAACAGGAGTATTTATCAAGCATTTCATGCATGTTAACAGTTTTTCTTTCAGTGAGCATTTCCACTGGACCAGGTTCACCAGGAGTAAAAACTGCTGTGGATCCACTGGAGTCAGCAGAGGGAAACTGACCCCTGTCTGTACAGATCTCAGCTAAAAAGCAAGGGGAAGACATAGAAAACTCCCCTGAAAAGATCAGATTACCTCTGAGCGACCGATGCGGTCCAGGTTGGAGATGTCGTAGACGTCGGCCACAGCCGCCGTGTCCACCCCGCCGGTGCCACGCTTCTGCAGGCGCAGGTTCTCCAGGATTTTGGAAAACCTGGGGTCCTGTCAGGAGAAACAGCTCTGAGCTTACGGCCTTTCACTGCGCGTATATTTGACAGGCAGGGGTGCAGAGTGTTCTCACTCCTTCGATTACAGCACATCTTTGTGGCTTCCTGCTAAGCGGATTGATTTCCACAACAAACAGAGTAATTAGCAGAATTAAAGCGTGCTCGTTTAGCTGCGCGCTATCCCCGGGACCTTGCTACACACATCCTGCTAACGTGCAGTTGCCGTAAGCTGTCATTTTCCATCTGTTCCTTTACACACCAGGAGAGCTGGCTTTTGCCGCGTTTCAGCGCCGTGAGTACCTTGCTGAGCCTCGGCAGCTTGACGTGGACTCCGGCGCGCAGCCCCGTGCCCAGGTTGGAGGGACAGGTCAGCACGTACCCGAGGCGCTCGTTCCACATGAACTCCCAGCCCCGCTCCTTGATCAGCCTTTCCACCTGGGGTGGCCGGACAGAAACAAAACACAAAGGGCAGCATGTACAAGTGTCCTGTTTTAAAATACCCCCGGCGCGGCAGGAATTTACACCTGGGTGCGGTGTGGTGTAGGTGTGATACAAATGTGTGCACACATTAGGTACCAGAGATTTCTTCACCATCTTCTCATGACCACTGTCTTGCAGGCCCTTTGTCACTTCATCACAAAACTCCCTGTTGTGGTGTTTCTGTAATGCCTTGGCCCATGGAGCCACATCCTCGCTTAGGAGTTGTGGCTTTTGCCATTTACTTCTAACTGGGTAGTTTTGAAGCAAGTTTGCAACATAGGACCACAAAGGACTCAAACACTACCATGCAAACAGAAGGATCTGAACCTGAGTTTTGTGTCGTTTTCTAGCTGATGTCATGACTCCTTGAAGAGGACTCTTGGCCTCTAAATGCCACACTTCCATTATAAGCAGACAACAGAGCTTGTAGATAAGACTTCTTATTAGTAGGTCTCTGACCAAAATTAACATGAGAGGGAAATAATTATCTGCAGGAAAGTCACAAGGGTCTATTGCCCTTTGAATAACCTGCTACTCTGTTCTCTCATCTGTGCTTCCTACTTGTTGTGCAAACCCTATACAATTTCAGTTCTCTTCTTGTCTCCCCCTGAGGTGAGCTGGATATGTAAACCAGCTCATGCCCTCAGGACTCCTGCAAATGTAGCTGAATACTTCAGGTCTGCAGAAGGATACAGAATAAATGACTCTCCTAAGATGACTTCTGTATTTTGTGAGGATACCACAACTGGTGGTGGGAAACTAGACCTGATTTGCTGCCCCAGATGCCTGCTGTGGTCGCTGCTCCCAAAGCTACACCAGCACATTCCATTTCACAGGCTGACATTTCACAGCTCATCAGCAGAGGCAAAGCTGGGAGCAACACCTGGGAGCTGTGTGACCTGTGCACTGCTCAGTCTCACAGGTGTGCCTGGAAACCCACCCTGGAAGTCTCAGTAACCGCCTTGATGCCAACAGAGCATAAACCAGATGACTTTATTTTTCTGTGCCCCAAAGCCCAGTGCAAACTCTAACCCTAACCCAAACCATTCCAGGGTTCCTTGACATTACCTGTGGGGCACAGTAAAGTTCTTTCTCTGGTAAATCAATGGGTTTTTTGTGCCAGAGCAGGTCAGAGGGCTGTAATGGGCCCAGACCCAACCTGAGTCATACCTGGACTGTCTGGGCAAAACTGTTTTAAACCACACCCTGTCTCAGGAAGCCTTTCTTAGCATTGTGATTAGCTAGACCAACATAAAATCCAGGAGCCCTAATCAGTTCTTAGTATTTTAACCACAAACCCCCATATCTCCCCAAAATAGTGGGTCCTAAGCTCTGAGTCCCATGCACAACCTCAGCAGCCTGCACTCTGCTCCCAACCTCAGGAATGAGAACCAGGAGCATGGGCCAAATAAGGTCTTCATTCAAGCAAATCAAACAATCCAAATGAAATGCTTCATTTATGAATTCCCACAGTCTGCAGGCACAAAATGGCCAAAAAAAAAAGGGTATATTTATTTATTTTTCCCTACAACTCAGCTTGCAATCTGCCTGTGTTTCCTCCTTTAATGTGGGTTGTTATGTAGGTTGTTGTGTGGACTGATGTGACTTCCTTTGTTTGCTCCCAGAGATGTCAGCTTGGTGTGAACCACAGTAAGCAGGAATAATAAACTCATTGAGACAGTACCTCTTTTAATCCACGGCAGAATCTTTCAAAGACACGTTTCATGTTGCCACCCTTCTCCATGGAGATCACCCTGGTGTGGTCCTCTTCATTAATCCAAATGAGAAATGTCTTCTCATTGTTGTGCCTAGTAAAGAGGGGAGAAAAAAAATAGTATCTTTAAAAAGTCAAGCCCTGAGAAATAATTCTCAGCATCCTCAGTTTTATCACAGTCTTTCCAAGCACTGGAGATGTTAAACATGTCATAATAAAACTGTTGTCTGCAGTGAGGGATTGGAGCTGATTCCACCACTGGGTCCCTCATGCCTGTGGCACTACAGGGTCTCTTGGGCACAGTGTGAGAAAAGTTTTCTGGTCACATCATCCCACTGTGGTGCTGGGCAGGGAAAACATGTGGTCCTCCATCTGGAGGGCACAGCCAAGGGAGAAGCCAAGCTCTGCACCCTCTGTCCCCAGGGAAGGGTTCTGTTGCTCTTGGAAAACCCAAACACGTGCTGCTGGGACCAAGTAAAGTGTGCTCACAGTTTTGTTCTCCCCTATCTCAAACCCCGCTGTGTCCGTGGCAGCACTGGGTGTCTTCATCCATCGAGGGATGTGTCCAGGACCCCTCAGTGACCCTGCTCTGTCAGTAAGGACAGAATCCCTGAAAACCCACTCCTGCTTCAGACAGTCAGGGCTGGCTTTGTGAAGTGCTGGGTCACTTTTCCTGGCTTTTTCTCCTCTTGGCCAGTCTCCTGCTGCTGCCTTCCGACAGCACGTAGAAGGTGATTGATGGGATCAGACTCATTTGTGCCAACAGTGAAATATCACCATGTTGAAGACACATGAAAGTTCAAGATCACCGAGAGCCTGACTTTCAGCTGGTCTGTTACCACCTCTCCTTTTTCTTTTTGCAGTTGGAGCTGGCCAGTGCAATGCTGAGCAGGTGTAAACATCCTGTGCCCTGACACTGGGGTCAGGCAAGGTCCAGTCACCTCCTCCTCAGTCATGTACAAATGCTGAGGGAGGGTTTTATAAATAGTCTGAGTTTGGCCTAACTCACCTCCCCCTTTCAGTTAAACAAGTGTTCCCATTGCTTTCAGGACCATGCATTTAAACTGTGCCACTGCTGATGGTGCTGTTGGTGGAAATGGTCCTGCAGCCCATAACAAGGACAGGATCTAAACTATCAAAAGCAAAATTATTTCCAAAATGTGCCCACTTTTTGACATGTTTTTGCAAGAGAAAGGAAGCTTTTCAAGAAGTAGCTTACAGAAGTACTTTCCAATCACACTAATTTTTTTTCCAGTTTGCCTGATATTTTATGTGTAAACGAAGCCAAAACCTAGGTCTATATTGTTCAGAAGATCCCTGGATCCTAATATGCTGTTTGTATTTCTGTTTGTTTGTAGAGACAATGAATGAGGGACAAAGGTTCCTCAAGCTTTATCCTTTTCCTCTTCCTCAGACTTAGATGGGTCTGCAAAGAATCTGCACCTTGTTGAATCTAATAGGAAGCTTGTTGAAATGAAAAAATCCTCACAGTTCTCCAGCAGGTCACTGGGTTTTCTAGGTGACCAGGTTTCACAGTAGGTGATTCCTCAGAATCCTTTTTGGCTGTTTTTTCAGCATTAAAGCACCTGGCAGTGCCTACCAGTGCAGCAGGATGGATGCAGATGCTGTGCACTGCACAGCTGCCCCCTCCTCTCCTGCTGGTTTGGGCACTCATCTCTGAGCTTGTCACCCCTTTATCTCCACAGAAAATACTGTATTTGGGCCCAAAGTCCGTCAAGTCAGGTGTGAATTTAAGAACAGACCTAGAACAAAGCAGGAAATTCAACTTCCCTGTCTCCTTTTCATCCAGCTCATTTGGAAGGAAAGGGTTGCTTTCAGCCCCAGGAATCAAAACATCTTTCTTTTTAAAGCAAACTGGACATGCTGTGTGTGGGGCCAGAGTGGCTGCAGGGTTAGGACAAGCAAGGATGTTGGTAAGATGATCTTTAAGCAGGACACAGGACTCTGCAGGTCACACAACGTACCAGATTCCTCTGGCGTCCGGCCAGTCGCGTGCCATCCCAGCACATGTCAGCAAAGGGGACACTGGCTTGTCAAAGAGAAAGTGATCCTGGGCACCAAAACGGGGCCAAAGGCAGACAGACAGACAGAGAGGGAGAGAAAACAGAATTCCAGTTTATCCAGGAAGCAGTGTAATGCTGTCCAATACATTTCTTGTGAAGGCAGTGGAAGCACAAGCAAATCACACAGTACAGCCTGGTCCCTTTGCCTGCAAACTAAAAGCTCTTTACCCAGGTGATCTTCCTAAGTCTTGCAGATTCTCACTGATGTGTTCTGCCAGAAACGTTTTTCAAATGTAAGGAGGGATGTGAGGTGGGGCCTAAATCCACATGGACACACCAAAGAGTGCTCTTGAGGACCTGGCTTCAGATCATCTCTGCATTCAGGCTTATTTCAGCGTAGGAGAAGACAGTGAGTTCAAGATTGAAAAAAAAAAGCTAGTTCTGAAAAGACACTTCTCCAGCAGGGAGATTTAGATATTTATTCTGAGCATGAACTCAAGGCAGGAATGAAATCAGTGCTAATCTCAACCTTTTAGAATCACAGGCTTGCTCTGTTCCTTAACAGATCTGCTATTTGTGACTTAATAAATGTGGCACTTGCTGTGCCACCAACTTGCCCCATGCCTAATAGTTTAGATTTTTAAAAATCAATTGGTTTGGGGTGTTTTTTTCACCTAAGAAAGTAAGTATTTTATTATAGATTTTTACGTGTATGCTAAAAAACTATTAGTTCTTAATTCCTTGAACACTGCTATATTGAATATTGGGTTTGTTGGGGTTTTTTTTGTTTGGTTTTTTTTTTTTTGTTTTTTGTTTTTTGTTTTTTTTGTTTTTTCTGGGGGAGTTGTTGGTTTTATTATTTTTTTTTAAACCTAAGGCTTAACTAAAAATATTGAGGCAATCTATCCAGAGAGGATATGACATGGTAGACACATTCATGTGCTCTACTTCATTTTTCTCTTAATGAAGAATGCAATGATTATTATTATATTCTTAATTTCACTCAGGTTTTCATCTTTGAATTCTTTGTAATGGACGTACTGCAGCCAGAACTCCAACCACGAGGAAGAAAAGGTATAGAGTTCTCTTTGTTCTTCAAAGAAACACAGAATTTCCTTCCTCAGCTTGCTCCACTTGGCACTTTGCTTGAAAGAAAAATTCTCCTTTTTTGCAAGAAAAGAGCTATTAGTTTTTCTCATGAGCATATGGCCCAAATCTGCAAAACACCAAATGCCTTCTGTGCTGAGTGCAATTCAAGTAGCACCAATTTATCTCACTGAAATAAACTTTGATCTTACTGAGCTCAAATGGTGCCTTTTAAAAGCTGGCAGAAAGCCTGATCCCACAAAGGTGCAAGGTCCTGGAGTACTGGAGGGGCTGAGCAGTGGTGTGAGGTAAGGAATGCATCTCAGGTTACAACACCAGTGTCTGATTTCTGTAACTGTGCATTATCAAATATGAAACCAAACACAACAACATAAAATGCTGAATTGGTGAAGCCTATTCCACTACCCACAGGATTTAGCCTTAAACCATGAAGGAGTTACATTTTCCATACTCCTATTTCAACCTGTGCTTTCTGAGGGGATGTCTCCTGGTGAAAATAATAACCTGCAATAGGTCACCAACATCATGTCAATAAACATATTACCAAGGACATTCAATTTAAAAAGTTACTGACCTTACACAATTTCTTAACTCCTTGTTAATCCAGAATGTGACACCTAGTTCCAGGGTTATAAATAGTTAGGTTACTTCATCAGCTCCCCTTTGGTTGATGTTATGGAATAATGTGCCATGAATATAGCTAAGACAGTACAGCCATTCCTTTGGATATTTAAAATGCACATTCAAGCTTTGTTTGATATGTCACATGCTGTGACAAAATCCGTGATGAAAATCCTTGTGTTTCCATCTGTGTGACAATGAAAACTCTTGTTATGGGCCTGATCCTTCAATTCCTTAAACACAATGACAGGACTGGGAAGAGGTCACTTGGGTGCAGTTGGCTACAGCCACTTTTGGGAAATTAGAATTAGTGTCATTTTGATGTCAAGAAATCACAGGCAAAGCCCCCCACCCCCCCAGTGTAGGATACAAATACCATGTAATGCCTATCTTGGTGTAATAGCTTGTTAGAATGGTTATTGCTATAGAAAGTATCGATCTTTGCTCAAGGAAATGACCAAGGAAAGGTCCTGAATTTACCTCAATACTTGTCCAAAGAGGTGACTGCAGCCATGTGTGTTTGCTTTGACACAGGTCTCGCTCTCTGGAATATAAATCCACGCTTCAGACCTGCACAGTGATGTCCTTAAACACAAATACAGACCCTGGGCGGTCTGCTGTCCCATTAAAGATATCGACAGGCCATTAAGTACAGGTTAATTGTGTGGTTATCCTGCTGGGCTCTGCAGGGAAGCGTGTGCCCCGAGGAAGGCGACGATTAAGCTACAGGAGAGGCGGTGAAGGCGCTGCTGGCGCGGAGCGGGACTTACATCGATCAGCTGCTGCTGCTCCCGCTCGGTCATGCTGGTCAGGCTGTAGTACTTGCCGGACAGGTCCCCCCGCAGGCCGGACAGCGCGGTGACCACGACGTTCTCGACCTCCCTGCGCTCGGCGCGGGTGCAGGCGGGCGGCAGGCTGAGCCCGCGGATGCTGCGCCCCGTGCGCACCCGGGACGAGAGCACGTAGCGCTCATCGAACTGACCGTGGGTGATCTGCGGGACACAGCGGTCAGTGCTCGCCCAGCACGGCCTTCAGCCCGCCTCTGACACCCAAACCCCGCCGTGCACGAACAGGGGCTCCCCTCTGCCCAGGACTGGCACCCTCTCCACTCAGAACAGACAGCGGGAGCCCCTTCAAGAGCTTCGGGCACCAGGAGTTGTTTTTCAGGAGCAACAGCTTTCTCTGACTGAATGAACATGTGGGAGTAACCAGCTAGTCCTGCACGGTCCCCAAATGTGGAGTCCACGTGGCTTTTGGAAAATATGGATTTGGGCAGAGGCAGAGGGCCAGGTAAGGAAGATCCTTTGGACAGAGGGAAGCTCAAAATGAGCACAGAGTAGCTGAACTATGAAGGAAATACTGAGCTGCACATAAAGTTTGATCCTGTGTATGTGGGAGTACTGGATTCAACTCCTGCTTTCATTGCATGCCTTAGACCCATGTTAATCTGAGGAATTCCAGCCCAAGGAATTCCTCCACACCAGAGAATGGGTGGCTTCCCTGGAGGCCCAGCTGAGATGTCTCTACACAAACACACTGTAGCATGGGGAATAAGCAGGAGGGGTCAGATGTGTGCCTGCCCACAGGGTGCCACCTCACTGGCATCACGGGGACCTAGAGGGACACTCCTGTGGCTCGGAGTGGAAGGATACAAGCTCCCTGGGAAGGCAGGCAGGGGAGATGAGGAGGGGGTGTCACCCTTTAACCAGTGATCAGCTGGAGTGCAAGATCACCGACTGGACTGCAGGAGAGCAGACCTCAGCCTCTCCATGGATCTGCGTGGCCAAGCAGCATGGGGTAAATCCCTGGAGGGAACAGGGGCCCAAGGAAGCTGGGTAATATTCATGGATCAACCCCTCCAAGCTCAGGAGCGATGCCTCCCAACTGAGAGGAAAAAACATCAGGATGCCTGTGTAGATGAGCAAGGAGCTCCTGAACAAGCTCAAACACAAACAGGAAATCTACAGAGGGTGGAAGCAAGGACAGGTATCCTGGGAGAAGTATAGAGAAGCTGTGGCTGCCCTTGGATCCCTGGGTGGGAGCATCCTGGGACAGTCCAAGGTGTCCCTGCCCATGGCAGGGGTGTGAATGAGATGGGCTTTAGGATCCCCTAGAGCCCAAACCATTTTCTGATGAGTCTGTGATCTCTAAGCTCATGAACAGACCCACACTGCCCAGTGAGGCTGTATCTCAAATGCTTGGTACAGCTGGCACTTACTCCCTGCTTGCAGCTGACAGGGCCATGACTAGCATCCCATTTTCCTTAAACATAAAATTGGGTCTTCACAGTTGGATCTAGAAAAGTAAAAGTACTGTTGCATACAGCACCATCATTGGAAGGAGCAGGTCAGAGCCTTTCTTGCCTCACTGTTTTGTTTCAGTCCTACCTTGGATGCATCCAGGTCCGTGTGATGCTTCATTGTCCGTGGATCATAGCCATTATGTCTTGCTTTAATGACAGGGTCAAAAATCTCAGCAAACACCTGAGGAGTCAAGAGAACGTAGAGAGAGTCTGCAGCATCACAGGAACACATCCTGGCAGCAGCTCCAGACAGAAGGCCCTGTCTGCAGTTACCATAGACAGGGACTGAACAGCCAGGCTGGGTTTTGGGGTGTATTGCCAACCAGAGCACACTGCAGAGCCCCCCCAGCCACTTGCCTCCGGGTTCTAGGTCATGCAGGAATACCCTGAGACTTCCCTGCCATGGGAAGAGTCCTGGTTAGAGCCACTTGGCTCAGGTGTGCCCACAGCGAGCCCCAGCACAGCTCCCTGCAGGGGAGCAGCAGTGGCACACCTGGGCAGGCACACCAAACCCAGGAGCTGAGAGTCGGGAGGGGCAGATATCCAGCCCTCACTCACTGGGACACTGTGGGGAGGCTGCACAGGAACAGGCACCACTGCAGGTGGATGAAGGAAGCAGACCACAGGGGTCCATAACCATAGGGACTTTCTTCTCTTTTCCTCTTCTCATTGCAGAGCTAAATGAACTGTCCACCCTAACGCTGTTTTGCCTTCAGTTTTCCTCATGATCCAAAGGCTGTGGCTTACTGATGTCTGGCACTGCCCAGAAGATATGTCTGCTTTGCCTCTGCCTATTGCTGATTCACAGTGTGATTTCCACATCACATCCATTTTGTGTGTCTCAGAGTTGGATCGTTTTTCCATAAATTAAGTTTAGTTGTAGGAAGGAGGGCAGCTGCTGGAGGCAGGTAGCAGCTGCTGCCAAGGGGGTACATTTTATTACCTTCAGCTGCAGCAGAGGGGACACCTATAGTAATACCACATGTCCCTGCCTCTCCTAATGTGGAAAAGGAGGGAAAACACCAGCCTGCCCCCAGTGTACCCTCTGGGACACAATCTGTCTTAGGAAGACACACCCTTTTGGGAATCTGTCTTCATCTAACGGGAACAGCACCGCGAGCACAGACCCAGCCAGTCCTGTGGAATCCTCTTACCTCGTAGGACTCCTCGTCCCCAGCCACCATGCCCACCGTCTTGATGAAGGGGTGGCCGGGGTTGTCCACTCCGGTCTGGATGCACTGGTCCAGGGTGTAGCCGTTGGGGGTCATCTTGTCCCTGAGGCGGGAGTAGATGCCCGGCGTCAGGCACTCGGCCATGCAGTTGTTGTGCTTGCGCAGGTCGGGGTAGTCAGCACTGCAGAGAGAGGAACCCGAGGCATTACTGTGTCCCCTGGACAGTGACCTGGGTGGTTTGTGAAGCTAAAAGTGTAATTGTTCTTGGTTTATATGCTGCATTGAATTTTAGGAGGGAAGGCAGGCTCTGGTGCTGAATGTGCCCCACATTGCGCTGTGCTTTGTGCTGCTTGGTCAGGGAAATGGGGCCCAGCGAGATCTGAAAGGGCACTGAGCCCCACTGAGCCCCACTGAGACATCTGAGTCAGGCAGGAAAGAGCCCCAGCATCCAATTGTTCAGCTAGACAGACATTTAAGTTCAGATGAAGAAGTGCTTTTTGTTTGCAGCCTGGGTGCTGTCACAGCTTCATGGACATCAGAGGGACTGTCTGACCAGCCAGCTGGGTGGTGCTTCTTCTAAAATACAGGGTTTGGTTTAATGGCATTGTTATTTGCAGAAAGCTGCAGGGTGTGTGAAGACATGGAAAATAAAGATATTAGGCTTTAGCAAGAGATCTTTGCAACTCTGTCCTCAATTACCTTGTACTGGTAGCGATTTGCTTCATGCACAGGTCTGGTATTTCTCTAAGAATATATTTTAGCTAGTATACTATAAATTAATTGATAAAATTAAAAGATCTGTCAGATCCTGATCCACATTAGTTTTGGCAGGTCTGGCCAGCAAAGTCAATCTACAGAGAAAGAGGCCTGTAATTACCTCCTAACCATCAGCCGGCCAGTTTGTAACAGAATTAGGAGTATTTCCAGCACAGCAGTAATACAGGAGATTATTACTGCTTGCATGGTGAAAATACTTTCACATTTCCCAGCGGCAGAGCCCGTACAATCAGCAGCTCCAGAGGGTGGACCTGCAAAGCTGCTGGTCACTGATGAGTTAAATACACCAACACGCTGCTTAACTTGAGGCATACCTCCTGGTTGTTGGGCGGTGTTGGTTTTGGTTGGTGTGGGTTTTTTGTGAGTGTTGGCACTCCCCACACCCCTCCCAGGCCGTGAGTGCAGCCGCAGCGCCGTGCGCGGTGCCCAGCGCGGTGCCCAGCGCGGCGCACACGGCGGCTGTGCCGCTCGGATGGGGACAGCTCCTGCCCGCCCTGCCCGTCCTTACCTGGGCGGGAAGAGCTTCCTCTTCTCCTGCACAGCAGCGCTGACGTTGTGCTGGCCCAGCAGGTAGCCCGTGGCCAGCACGCCCGTGCCCGCGGCGGCGAAGAGCGCAGGGGCGGCGCGCCCGGCCAGGAGACGGCAGAAGGTGCCGGCCATCGCTGTCTGCAAGGGGCAAAAGGGTCAGCACGGCAGCACCGCCCCACCAAGCCCCACAACAGCGCGTTCGTCTCCATCAGCAGCTCCTGCCCATCGGGCGTCTGCAGGGAAATGGGGGTTTGAGGCGCAGCGTGTCTTTGTCCTGCCCTGTTCTGCTGGGCTCTAACTCTGGGCAAGAGAGTGGCATCTTCTGTGGGAGTCTGAAAGAGGCAATGCACGGGGTTTTTTTCTTACAGGAATCAGATTTGGGTTAGTATTGTTGGTGACTGTGAGCTCCTTCAGAGCATACAGCTCCTGTCCAAGTACAGGACAATTCTATGAACTAAACTCCAGTTTGTGACATTGACAGAAGCTTTTTCTTACAACTGGACTCTGGTGAACCACCTTTGTGAAATGAGCACAGAAGATTTACAGAAAACATGACATTTCTTCAAGGATCTGCTGTTTCAGTTGTTTTACCAAAAGTTTTCTCAAGTGTGATTTTTTAATGCAATCTCTTCCCCATTCTTTATTCTAAACCCCTCAAAGCATTTGATGTTATTTTTAGTGAGCAAAGAGTTTAATTTCCAGTAATTTTCTTGTAGGTCTGGGTTAGCTAGGCCCAACCCCTTTACTTGTTTGTCTTTTTCCTCCTTGTCCAAAGACAGATGCAATGTTGCATCTTCATCTTCTCACTTGGTAACAAGTCCTTCTGTGCTTCCATGTTTTTATGTTGCAAACCAGTGTCTTCTTTCTATGTCACATCTGTGAGCTGAGAAACATGATGTGTTCCTAGCTTGGAATCATTTGTTTCATGTCCTCTGTTGTGCTTCAGCAATTTCTTACTGGAATCTTTCCACTCTGTCTCCTCCATATCTTTGAAACACAATATCCAGTTTAATAACATCACTTTCAGAGAAAGGTGCTGACTGTTTGACAGAAATTTCGGTATTTTTTCACTGAAAGATTCTCCCTGAATCTATTAATTCTTTTAGGTGAGCTTCAGGACAGGCTCTTGTGACTGCAACAGGAATCCTCCCTCCCAAAATGCAGCACAAGTGTGTTTGACTATAAATTAAAATCAGATAAGAGGTTTCTGATGGAGATTTTTCTGATGATTTCTTTTCTGTGTGTTTAGCAGATGGTTCTTGTGCCTTTTCACAGTATAGCACCCTCATCCTACACTCTGGAAATATTTCCTTATGACTAATCTGCACAGAACTATTGTTGTTATACCTAAATGTCTGTGAAACACCATGTGTATTTTCACAACAGCTCTGTGTATTTATAGTTCTGTTTCACCATTGCAAGGAGTTGGCTGGCAGTCAAAAACCTGTCCTGAAAACCATCAGCCATATCACAATCCCACTGGAGATGATGATATGACTTAAACAACCCCAGGCACTCATCGGCACCTCCACCAGCGTGGATATTTTGGGAGCTTCTGAACCCTGTGTTTCTTTAAGGGACAAATATGGTCTGTACATCTGATTAAATCAGAGGAAGCATGTGCAGGGTGTGTTTAGGAAGAAGTGTGAGGCACAGCAGTGTAACCTGTCAGAAATGCCCAGCCTGTGGCTGAGACTTGTTCTGTGCTCCCCTGTCCCGGGTCTGCAGAGCTGCCCAGGGCACAGAGTGCAGACAGAAACCAGAACCCATGAGCAGGAAGGGAAATCAAACACCTGGGAAAAGGAAGAGATGAACCCTGGGGGAAAGGGCCCAGTTGGGAAAGGCAAAGACACCTTCTTTGTGCCTCAGAGCCTGCAGGCTTTGTGCCATGGCTGGTGTTGTGGCTTTGCTGCTCAGTGAGCCTGAGCACCCCTCCCCACTCTTATTTCTGCCTGTCTGTGCCTGGATGTGCCTTGCTGGGCTTTGGTCCCCAGAGCAGGGCCAGCTTTATCATGCCCCAGGCCACAAGTGTGGGCAGTGCTGTGTGCCAGCGTGGCTGCAGGCTCATCCCCAGGACAGGCTGGCATTGCTGGAGCTCAGGAAAGGTGTCCCTGACCCCAGGCAGGCTCTGCTTTACCTGACAGACACTTCTCTGGCAGCTTCTAGAAGCCTCCCACACTGGAGATGCCACAGACTGCGCAGGTTGTCTACCTAAAAAAAAATATGAACCATAGTAAGACGGGTTTTTTTCCTCCTTTAAAAAAAAATTGGTGTTTAACTACACATCTCTTCCTACAATGGAGGGTACAACCTTCTGACTGGAGCATGGAATTGCCATCATTTGTGACCATCAAATGCAGAGGGTCTAGGGGAACATGAAACTTGGAATGCCTTAAGAGAAGAAAATCATCATCTGGAGTGCTGTGGGGAGCAAGTGTAGTCCTTTTCATCAAAGTGCTGTGCCTCCTGACCCAGCCACAGCTTTGGCCACATGGGTGGGCTCCAGTCCTGGGTTTGAATGTCCTGCAGCACAGGCAGTGCAACCAAAGCAGCACAAAAAGACTGCCCTAAAACCTGGTGTACAACCTTAGCAAAGAAAGTTTTTACTTAATGAGGGCACAAAATGAATAAGAAATTTTATTGGACATGAAACAATATCATTTGAGGGTTTTTTTTTTTCCATATTTTGCCTTTCAAAACATAGCAGGATTTTAAAATAATGTATTGCTTCAAAACAAACCTTTTAAAAGATTCATTTGGAAAGAGTTTGAATGCAATGGCCTCAAACTAAGAAAAGATCCTCATTGAAGGTTTTTGTCAAGCCTGACCTCAAATCATTAACATATTCATGTCTTCTTCCCCCACAGAAATTGCCAGCCTGCCACTGCAGCAGGTTTGCACCACCATTACCTCGGATTAAAGGCCTATGTTTTCCCTCAGAGCACTTTGGAATTACTGTGCCATGATTCAGGTTCCACCACAGACCATCTCTCAGCCTCCACTGCAAGGATTTCACTTTCATCAGGGTAATGTAACCACTGCACAGCCTAAAAACTGAAAGTGCAAGTTCTTCTTTTGCAGGAGTTTCCTGAGTGTCTTCCCCTGTGCTCATGACAGAAAATCCATTTTCTCACGAGTGTCTGTGGTGCTGCTACAGTGCAGCTGGGAAGGGGAAAGAATGCTCTTTCAAGACCAGAAGAATTTTTGAAGGTATCAGTTTTAACCCTTGGGAAGGAATTGAGTGTTTGCCTGAGCTGACCAGGTATGCTGGAGGGAGAACACCTCCCTTAGGAAGGCATCTGTTTCGTGCTCAAAACCATTTAGAGACCGTATGAAAAAAAGAGAAATAAATTCTAAAGATTAATCCACCTGAGGTAAAAAGAAGACCCACCAAGACAACCAAAACTGTTACTCCTGCCCTGCATGTCTGTTCAGTTTCAATCCATGGCCTTTGTTACTACTTTTAACAGCTCATTGCAGAAATTTCTACCCATTATTTGCTCCACATGCACCTCCTGCAAAACTCGCTCTTTTTTCATGTCTCTACCTCAGCTTTCCATCACATTTCAAACTTACAGATCATGTTCTGTCTCTGCCCTGAGCTCTTTCCCTTTTTTTTTGGTGCCCAGCAGCTTCACCAGCCCAGCCCCAGAGCCTCTCTCCACTCAGCACGGGCGTGTCCGGAGCCCAGCGCAGCGCCGGGGCCACGCCGTGGTCACTGCAGGCCAGTGCTGGCCCCGGGAGCCACACAGCCCCGAGACCGGGGCACTGCTCGCTCAGCAGTGCTGCCAGCACAGACACAGAAACCCTTCTGAGCCAGATTCTGTCACGGGGTGGTCTGCAGCCCCATCAGTCCCATCAAATTTTTTTTTTTACTAATATTTTAATTTTCCCTTTACACTGGAATGCTTCCTCAGAAGCAAAGGAGTTTTCTCCTCTGCTGGGGCATTCTGAAGGCACTGACAAAATATTCCTAAATTTATCAATTTCTTTGTACATGTTTATGTGTGGTAAGTGGTTCATTAATTGTACCAACCTTCCATAAATTTCAAGTACTTTCAGTCCACCACAAGTTGCATGAGAATCTGGGCTTTATTTTAGACAGGATTAGATGCATCTAATCCTGAATTGATTTTTACTGTGTCATTTGTTCAAGAGAGGTCTGATTTCTATGTGATCAGACACAACACCTTTCTTGGGGTACAAACCTTAAAGATTTCATTTTTTTTAGATTTTTAACAAGACTCTTAGGATTCCTGGCACAAGACCTCAAATACTCTGTAGCAATAAAACTCTTTTTCCCCAATGTAGTGGGTAAGCACACTAAGGGGCAGCTGCTTCAGGAGCAATGTGATGGTGCAGATATTTTGGCCCATTGTGTAAGAAAGGCTCAGAGATGTGCCCCAAAGGGAGCTGTGGCAGTCAGGGCTGAGCTGCTCTGCTGTCACCCACAGCCTGTGTGTTCTCCTGCCCCGAGCAGGTGGCACAGCCCCAGCAGTGCCCACGGCTGGGCACACTCTCTCTGGTGGGGGTGCAGGGTCTGATTTCGGGTCCCAGCCCCTGTTCAGCACCAGGTGTGTTTGCTGCAGGGATGGGCTGCAGGCAGGGATGGGCTTCGGTTCTTCTCTTATTGGTCAAGGTCACTGCAAGGCATTTGTGGGTGTTTGAGCTTCACAAAATGCTTTCACGGGTTGCCTCGTGCACTTGCCCCTGTTATCTCAGTCAGCTCTCTCGACAGCTGCCTCATAACACTGGTTAGGGTGTCTTTGTGCAGCACCAGGATGGCAGATGGCCCCAGGCCAGGGAGTGGAGCACAGCGGTGCCTTGGCACTGGCCGTTTTCACTGGCACCAAGTCCTTTCAGGATTTACCCCCAAGGTCATCTGTGCCACCTCTCAGAGAAGGCACAAACGCTGCTGTACAGGGGGGAGCACACAGCAATCATAAACAACTGCGCCAGGTTCCTCCTGGAATGAGCAGCTGTGGTTGGTTCCCCGGGAATCCTCCCCTGGGGCCGGGGTCAGGGCAGCCAGAGCATCCCTGCAGCACCGACTCAGAGGAGCAGCCAGTACAGCCTGTGGCCTCCAGTGTCTGCAAAACCAGGGGCTCCTCACTCCACACCCCTCGTTTTCACCCCCTTGGCACCATAAAGGGTGAGCCAGTGCAGAATCAAACCAGCCTTGCCTTTCCCAGTGCAGGATTCCCATTTGCCATGGCCAGAGAATCAGCACAACCTGCCCAGAAGGTCACAGCCCTTGTTCCCCTGCTCTGCCCCAGGATGTGCTCAGCTACCTGTAACCAGCCTTCAGGGCACCAGCATCTTCCCAGGAGCATGGCTTGGGTTTTAAACTGGATTTTCTTATCCATATCACCTGCCATGCACAAAAACTGGAGACAAAGCCCAGGACCAAGGTTTAAATGCAGCAAATCTGGTGCTGGCTGAAGAACAGCCCAAAGGATTGCAGGTGTCACTGCAGGTGTCACGGTGCTTTGTAACCACAGCTTGAACCCCAGGAATCTGACAACTTCACAACTACTTCTAACACTACCAAAAAAAACCCCAAAACTTTTCATGTTAATTCTTCACTTTCTTGAACTTCTTTTAAAGAGGAAATTTCCAGCTCCATCTTTCTCTGGGTGCATTCTAAGACAGGTATTGGTTATCCAGTATTTCACACTTGCCCGGAGGGAAGGAAGGTGTAAGGGTTACAGTGACATTTCTAGAAATAGAAGTAGATTAGATATTTGAGCCATGTCATGGGTGGTATTAATTGCCACCCATGTGATCCTGAGTGACATTTTGGAGGAATGGCACAGTCACAGCTAAAGTTCACAGGGGCTCAGCCCCACAGGGAATGTGTGCACACGTCTTACCCCACAAAGCTCTTTAGCCACAGGATCCCTGTGCTGAGCTGGGCCCTCACGTGGTGCAGGGACACAGAGCCCAGCCTTTTATATTTGAGAAGTAATTCCTCTAAGCCATCCTTACCTCGAGCTAAAGCCCACAGAGGGCAGTGGAAATTTTCCCCGCCTGCTCATGGAAGGTTCTGGACCCTCAGAAACTTCTGCAGTGACTGCCATGAGTCACTGCTTGCCTCAGAGGCCATTTTTAGACACCCAGAAATCAGTTTACATCACCCTTGGTTTGCTGCATCACCCTTCAGCTCAGAGAAGAAGATACACATTAAAACATCCAACCTCATAAAGCAAGATAGGTGACTTTTTCCAGTTTCATTGCTCACCCTCAGCATCACTCAAACCCTTTTGACTCATCTGGGTTTTGAGATGCAGTCTCCAAAGTGCAGAAACAACACCAAGTGCAGACATCACTCTGACAGTGGCTTAATCACAGCGAGAAACACCTCCACCAAAAACACCAACCACACTTCAGCTTCTTCCCCCTTGTAATTCCAGAGAAGAGTGAATGGTTATAAAAACTTATTAATTTGGAAAAAAAAAAAGAATAAAATTCCAGACTCTGAACCTGTGACCAGATTCGTTTGAGTAGAGGAGACAAGGTAACTCTTCACAGATCAGAGAACAACCCCTTGGTACC
The DNA here is from genome assembly GCA_020086605.1 of Lanius collurio. Taxonomy (NCBI): domain Eukaryota; kingdom Metazoa; phylum Chordata; class Aves; order Passeriformes; family Laniidae; genus Lanius; species Lanius collurio. Next base: position 813,516 of record JACBWW010000065.1, on the reverse strand, counting down.
ACCATGATTTTTGGTTTCTGTCAGCAGAAGGTCAGACCCGACCAGGTGAGACCCAGACGCCCAAATTCTCCTGCCAAAGCCCAGTCAAGGTGCAGGCACTGCTCACCCTTCTGAGCCAATCTGGTGCTACTTTGCAGTATAAACCTCTCATCTTCGCAGTGCAGAGAGCTACAATCAAAATCACAAAAAACTCATGTAATTAGAGACATTTTCTCTGAACTTTTTACACATCTGCAAAGAATCTTATCTTTCTCTAATTAAAATTGTTACTTAAGGGTCAGCATTAATGTATGGACTTCATGATCCTAGAGATCTTTTCCAATATTAATAATCCTGTGATTCCATGATTTGAAGCAGCTGCACAGTGGCGGCTGGCACAAACTTTCCTGCACCAACTGCTTGCACAAGTCAAGAAATTAGAACCAAATTAACATCACATCCCGTGGTGCTTTGAATTTGTTTTAATAATGTTTGCATTTGAAACGCTATGGTTTGAAGCTAGAAAATCAATATCTGTGTAGTTACCTTGGAGCTGGAGGTAGGGACGTCCTGCTGCCTGCAGCGAGCCCAGAGTGTAAGGGGAGCAGGAGGCTGGGCACTGACAGGAGCACAGGTAATTTGAGACGGGCAAAGGAGGTGAGGGAAACGAAAATAATTGCTGCAGGGGCCAATCCTGCCCTGCTGGGTTATGTGAGTGGCATTTGCCTGCACAAGGGTGCCCTTGAGGGCATCAGCAGGACGTGGCAGCAGCGGTGACAGCAGCAGCACCTCTCACCTCTCGAGGGCAGAGCCCTCACGTCAGCGCTGCCTGGGCAGAGGGACACGGGCAGGGGGAGCCTGGTCCTCGCCCAAGGACTCCTTTAGGAACAGCCAGGAGAGAAAGGTCAGTCCTGCCTGCCTGAGCAGCTCCAGGGAGACGCCAGCACAGGGCAATGCCACACTTCCACCCACACACATCCCAGGTGGAAACGGGTCAGGGCAGGGAATGGGACCAGGATGAGCTGAGATCACAGCGGGAGATTTGGGCTTTTTTTCCTCCCCTTTATTTTTTAATTCATAATATTTATTCTTGGCTGTTTGTAAGGCAGAGGGGCACAGAAACACGAAATGGAAAAGGAGGCCTCTGAAGCCTCTTATCTAGAATTACTATTATTATATTACTGTATTGCACTTAGAAGTGTTGTATCTCTATAGCTACATAGCAGAAAATTACAGTAAGAAATAACACTTGATGGTTTGGGAAGCATGAAAGAATAATCAATTTCATTCACCTGGCTCTGCTCCCACCAGACCTGAACATGTGTCAAGGCTGGCAGAGGAGCACAGAGGCCAGCACTGTGAAGTTTTTAACAATCTAAGACTTAAAAAGTCTTTCTCCCTTTGTGCATTTCATCTTTTTTTAATTTTACAAAGCAATTTCCTGAACCCACATTTCAGATTTTTGAGACTTTACAAAACACAGACATCTCTCTCCCAAACTGTCGTGGCTTGTTTGGGCTAATGAGAGCCATGCACACTCACCATAATTGAAGCAAAAACAGCCATTCCAGAGCAATGCATCTGGAAACAGCCTCCTAACCACACCAGTTTTTTATCAATCCCACACTGTGTCCCTGGTGTTGATAGAGAAAAAAACCCAAACAGTTGTGGATCTCTTGAGGTAACATGAGTAGGGAAATATAGGCACAGCAAACCCATGGCTTGTGATGGAGGCACACACCTAATTTTACATTTTTTTCCTCATAAAGGCCTTGGACAGACCAGGACTTCACCTGGAAGCAGGTGATGCCATGAAGTGCCTGGCTGGGTTATGCAGAGGTTCAAGTATTTGCCAGCTGAGAGCCTGGGAGAACAGAAAATGCAAACAAACCCCAGACTGTGAATTTACAGCACAAACACCTGGAAAACACTGTTAGGAACTTCCCTAATGACTTCTGAAGAACATGCCATTAATACTTAAAAATAGTTCAGGTTTACTACTGTTCTGTGGTCTATTTTGTGAGAAACTCAGGTGCTGAAACAGTTGGGAGGCCAAGGATCATCCATAAATAATGCCCCATTTTCATCTAACATAACTGTCTAACAACTAAAATGCTGTGGTGGTTTCAGTGCTCGTGCTGGGGAGGCAGCAGTAGCTGAGTGTTGATTCAGTTGTAGTTCCTATTAATGCCATCCACCCCTGCACAGGGTGTCCAGCAGCTGGAGCTTGTCCTGGGAGCTGCTGGACAGGGGAGTTACCTGTGGGGGCCAAAGTTTAGTGTGTTTTATGGGAGGGTCTTTTCTATTTAAAAGAAAATGTATTTGAAGTCCAGTTTCGGTGTGTGGGACATAATTTATTAGCAATCAAAGGAGTCAGGATAGAAGTGATGAGCCGAGCTGTTCGTACAAACTCTGTGTGTGGAGCTGTGAGTTGGAGGGTGCTGTGTTTGTCCTGCGTGGCTGTGCAAGGACACAGATCAGCGCCTCTCCTGCTGCTGAAGTCAGCTCTGCTGAATTACACCGGCAAAGAGCCACTGGACACAATGTCCTTACAAACCAGAAGCTGGATTGTCCCCTGGTGCAATGGCAGTTCCCAGTTTTCCAGTCCCACAGGTCTGTAATTCCTGGGATTCAGAGTGAGGCACAGCACCCCATGAGCAAACACAGCTGATACCAAGGGGTTACCCTGTCCTCATGCTCAGAATTCCTTGTGACTGTGGATGCTCAATATCAGATGGGCAAAAATCCCTTTTTGAGGGGCATCCAACCCCAGCACCCCACAGATTCTGCGGAGGCAAATCAGGCTCTTGGTGTCAGTCGTGGGCACGCGCTGGCCACGGCCAAGGGGACGAGCAGGCACGGAGCAGTCATCCTACACCTGCAGTTCCTCCAGAGAAAGGCTCCTCAAGGGGCTACTACAAGTCCACTATATACAGAGCCCAACAAGGCCCAACCAACACTTTAAAAATAACCCAGCTATTTTAAGTAATTAAAGTTGCTCTTTACAAGACATCCGCTACAGAGTAGAGGAAAGGCTGTCTATAATTAGCAATGTGCTTTCTGGCTAAAGGGAGGAGAAAAGGTTTTCTTAAAGATGAAACTGACCCTTTGGAGAAGCAGGAATCTCCAAAATCAAAAAAAGTGGTCTTTTTTTGCTTCTTTTCTTTTCTCTTCTTTTATTTTTTTCTTTTTCTTTTTTTTTTTTTTTTTCCAAATGCTTTGCAGACACAAATGAATCAATTCTGTGATGGTGATTGTCAGGGAGCTCAGACCAGTAATGACCAGAGAACCACAGCTGACAAACATTCAGGTATCTTGACCTCTGGACACCTCCTCTCTTTCCACCATGGTGACCCAGCATTTCTTTGTCATGGAAGCCCCAGGAGGAATGGATAGAGAAGGAAAAAGGTGCTATTTTTTCAGATGGTCTTCCCATTGGATATGAAATTTTCACAGCCAACAAAATGGAAGAAACAAAATACTACTATTTCAAATGAAATATGAAGTATTGGTAAGACTTTGTGTCTTCTCTGTCTGGAAAGGTTTCTGTGTTTGGTTCACATGAAACATATCAAGGATCTAGATGTGATCTGTATATATTGTTCCCAGTCCTGCAAACACAGAACTTCCAGGAGGGGTACAGTGAGACAAGACAAGCTTTTAGCAACAATTCTGTCAGTGTTTCTGGCCATCCACCTGACCCAAAGAGTGTCATACAGGGGAGGTGCCACCTCTAAGAAAGCAAATTTGAGTTGATTTCTGCTGCCACTACATTTACCAGCCCCCATGTACAGAGTTGTGTCCAGGAGCCAGGAAGTGGAACAAATACCAGTCATTGTTGCAGTCCTCTTTGAAACTGGAAATTTAAAGGAAAAATCTGGTCTTGTCAAATTATACTTCTTTTCAGGCTGCACTAAAATAGGGGCAGAACACTGGAATGTAACTTGCAAGGCATAATTCAGTCTTCACAATTCTTATTATGTGTGCATGATCAGTCAGGACCAATTTCTTCAAAGAACTGAGGATTTTGAACAGCCTGCAACCACGAGCTGTCTCTGCTTCCTTCATGGTCAACATTACAAAGGGTTAGGTGCTCTTAGATTTATTTGGAGATTCCAGCATGGCTTCCCAGTGCCAGAGGGCAGGGCTGGGGGGGATGTTGGGCAGGAATTGTTCCCTGGCAGGGTGGGCAGGCCCTGGCACAGGGTGCCCAGAGCAGCTGTGGCTGCCCCTGGATCCCTGGCAGTGCCCAAGGCCAGGCTGGACATTGGGGCTGGGAGCAGCCTGGGACACTGGGAGGGGTCCCTGCCATGGCAGGGGTGGGAATGGATGGGCTTTGGGGTCCCTCCCAGCCCAAACCATTCTGGGATTCTCTGATCCTACAATGATGGCCTTAGAATAAAGATGTAAATTAGCCAAAGGTTTGGCATAAGGAAAAGGAATATTTTAAAGTGTTGGGAAAACAACTTGAAATTAAATTATCCTGCAGCAATTTTAAACAGAGCTACTTGGGAAGTATTGTAATTTTTCCTCTTCTATTGACAGTATCTGTCAACTTCAAGGGTAAGTTGCTCTCCCAGTTAATTTCAGTTTTTATGTGAAACACTAGAAATGTAAACAGAATGGAGAAGATGTAACCACAAGGTCACAAAGTACTGAATAGAAGATGATTTTATTCTGTCACTTGCTGTATCTCTCTCTTACACAGACTTGCTGTGCCATTGCTGTTTATTCGTTTAAAATGTTAATTCCTGAAACAAATTTAAGAGGAATCTCCCCAATTTAATGAAATTACTGAGTTCAACACAGAAAAGCTGTAAGCAGTGATTAAAGCACGTAACACAAGCTGGAGACCTGGTTTTGTAGTCCCAACCTCTGTCAACTATTTTTCTTCAATTTGCCAGTCACTTTACCCCCATGTCAGTTGTTACCCTATAACAAGGGGAGAGACACAACCTACATACAAACCACTGTGTTTTCTGTCTTTTCCTAAAATGTGCTTTTATTGTTTTTTTAAACCCAGGGCAGGACACCAGCCCAGTGAAAGCAAGGGATGTGTAGACATAAGTCCAAACCCACTGTCAGTTATGGAAAGTGATGCCCATGGCAGCTGCAATGCATCATAAGTGAAAACAAAGAGTAAAACACAGTAATTTAAACCATTCTTTCCCACTACAGACCAAAATTTTCCCTGATTTTTTCCCCTCTTCAATGACTTGCTTTTCTAAGAGACTTGGTAATTCAGAGGGAGATTTAATTCTTCATGACAGGGGGTCAAAGAATAAACAAATTCCAGTGAGAACTCTAGAAACTCAGGAAAGAAAAGAATGTTTATTAGCACACAGGCACAACACCTTGCCTGGTGTGCCTTACTAACAATACAAAGCAATAACCTCAGGTCCAAAGAGAAGTTGCAATACATGCAAAAACATCTGGATTGTGCACTAAGTAACACGTTTGATATAGGTACATCTGTCAAATAAACACACATCTACTGCCCTAGGTAACAGAACTTCAGAGACTACCTCAGGAGTAAAGGTACAACAGAACGACCATCACTGAGCAGCATTTTGGACATGAAGCATCCTAGACAGAGACATTTGACCTTTGGAGGCAAAAACTGTAACAGGCAAATAGCTGAGAGCCAGATCCCCAAAGACTTATGAAAAGCTCTCGGTGAAGCCTAAGGTATTGTCAAGAATGAGGTCTGAAGGGTTTTGCCCTTGGTGAGTAAAGTTATGAGTGGGTAAAAACATCTCAATGGGTAAGAGTTTTAAATGACCAAGGTTTAATGTTGTCGCTAAGAGTGAAAGGAGGAAAGACTGAATGTTGATACAAATAAAACAGTGTTTTTGAAAACCCTTAAAATAAATAATAATCATGAAGGAAAATTTGGGATAATTAACATGTCCTGAAATCAAAATCAACATGGTTTAAGTTAATAAATAATTAAAATAATTAACTTCCTTTTTATCCTACAGAACAATAATCAGTATTAAAAGCTAGGAAAGCAGAAAGAGGACGGGGACCTCCTCCTTCCTCCAAAATCAGGGTGATCAGTGCCAGGTATCACCTCTCACCACGAAGCTACGTGTCTGTGTGTCACAGGACTAGCCAGAGGAAAGGGACAGAAGGAACACACACTGCCACTGTGAATTGTACAGGTCGAGGTTTTCATCTACAGGAGGAGTACTCAGGGCTCGGTCACGGACAACTGCGGGGTTCAGGGGGAGGGCTGGGGGCGAAGGCTGGGGTGAAGGCAACTCTAACCCTGTGTCAGCGTGTGACGAGCGCTCTCCGCCGCAGCAGGGGCCGTGTCCGTGCTGCTGCCCAGGCTCCCGGTCCCCGCGGTCACAGCTGGGCTGCTCCGCCTGCGGTGCGAGGTGCGGCGGGCCCGCGGAGCGGCGGTGAAACGCTTTATCCCCATCGCCGCCAGCGGCCCGCCCGGCGGGAGCGGCCCCTCGCTGCACGCAGGCTGGGGCTCAGAAGGCAAGTGGAGAGGCGCTTCGGCCCTTCTCTGTCCAGGGGATCCTCGCTCGCGGGGCTCCTGCGGCTCCCTTCGCGGGAAAGCGAGTCCGTGATGCTCCCGCGGCGTGAAAGCAGCGAGGGACAAGATCCTAAAGGACAGCAAGACCCCAGCGACAGAGTCCTCACTGGGAGCAGTGCTCCCTGAAACACCAGAGGCCAAGAGTGGGGTGTGTGATGATGACAGCTCTATCTCTACATGATGTGTCTGTGGTGGGGTGGCACAGGGAGCTCCAGACCCCTGTGCCACACAGGGACACCACTGGGCTAAGCTGGTCGTACTGGCACTAGGCAAAGCCTCACACAAAGCAGGTTGCTGCTGCCTACTGGCTATTGCCACAGCCCACACACGCAGCAGGGCTGTAGCAGAGGCACTCGGGCCCATCGAGGCGAAGCACTCAGCCCACAGCCCAGCCCTGGCTGCGTGTGCTGCGGAACAGCCGTCGCCAGCTGCCGTCGTGGGGCTGCAGCCCTGGCGAGGGCTCTGGGCCACAAGGTGCACCCTCACTTCTTCCTGTGCTTTAACAAAAGCATTGTATCCCCAAGCAAAAACATCAGCGTCAGCCATCAGCAAGTCAAACATCACTGTGACCATAACAATTGTTGACAAATGTTGCTGCTGCTGCTGCTACAAACAGAGATCAAGCACGCAACTCTCCTGATTCTGACCTAAACTGGCCACTGGGACAAGAGGCAACCTTTGGCATAGGAGCAGGATGTGCTTCCCCAAAGGGGCTGAACTACCACACTGCCACTGATTTAAAGCTCTGTGTGCTCAGCCCCTTTGGAAGGCCCATCTGCCCCGTGTCCTCTTCTCGCCACGCAAGCACAGCACAGCCCCGCGAGCCAGCGCTGAAATGCATCGAGTGCTCTACCAACTCACACGTGTGGAGCACGGAACAATGAACTGTGACAGCAGCATCAGGAGGATTTGTACCCTGTAACCCTAAGAACACGGAGGAGATTTGGTTAGATGGGGTACAGGCAGATAAAGCAGCACTTTATAGTGTACAACACAGATGCCCATTGACACCGACAGCTGTTAGACATTTTCTTTGTTAACAAAGAAACAATAAAACCAACTTAAGAAATCACTTTTTGGACCACATCTTCCCTGCTGCTCCATTACTTCAAATTGTTTTATGAAACTACTGCATGGTAACTGCTTTACACACTCAGTTGGGTTTGTGGTCCAAATAAACCATGCTCTTTTTTTTTCTCCTCATATCATGTATTGGGATGCAATCAGCTTCTTGTCAATCATTAGTCAAAAGAAACAAACACATTTTTTACAATAAAAAGCTTCTATAAGTAACATTTCTACAGCAATCATTAGCCAGAACTAGTTAAAGTGTTCCTAGCATTTCCATCTCCCTTGCTGTCTGCTTTTCTAATGGAGGAATTTTCCAGTATTGGTGACACTTCCCCATGCAGTTATTTACAAGGAGATGGTCCTTGTGGAGAAGGACCTTAATGAAACTTACAGTTGCTAAGGTACATTTGTAAATGCTGGCGGTCACACTCAGACAGAACGAATGGAACTCATTGTGCAGCTCTGGGCTGGGCCAGCAGTGTAATTAAAGTGCAAATAAAGACAAAAACCACAAGCCAGGCAGGTCCATTTTTCATCGCCAGCGTTAAGAAGCATCACGACTGTGTAAGATATGTCAGATCAAATAGGCCTCAGTCACAACCTCTTTTAAACACCTGTCTCCCTGAGAGGATTTAAGGGAGGTATACGGTGATATAGCCCTATTTCTTCAACTGGCTGAATATCATTGGAAAAGTAAGGACACTTTTCCAGCCAATTTTTGTTTTCAACAGTGCTAACACCTGTGTTTTATGCTATGATGTCCTTTATAGCATTTGAGCTCACTTCCCATGCAGCTACGACAGGCCACTCTTGATGAGGAAAATACAAGAAGTACCAACTACTGTAGAAATGACATCTATCTACCTGGTACATCACAAAAGCAGAGGCTCTGAAAACATTTACAAATAGCACACTTTCTCAAACATATGCACGTGATAATTACTAGCTCAGATAAAAATATATAGTTTGTGCTTGCTGGCATTCAATGTTTGCCATTGACACGTTCAATTTTAGAGCTAAGTCAGTGCCAAATGGCTGAACAACAACACAAAAAAATATACATTTTTCAAACCACCGATTCCACGTGGAACAGAACTGTCACTCCAGCTCTGAGTGTTCACTGCTGATCACCACCTGCTGCCAGGCAGATATGTATTTCTCTCCACAGTGTGTCCACAAAGTGCTCTGTAGCCTGACTTGTCAGAGAAGCTGCAGGAGGTGCAGGAAAATAAAGTGCCTCTTCCAGGGCTGTGTGCAACGTGACTCACCCTCCTCTGCACCACCCCTCCTGATCCCTCACCTTCCCAGCTGGCAACTATTTACAACTATTCCACCAGTCCATTTGCTCTCCATGCTGTAAATACTCTCACTGATGAAAAATATATTTACAAATAATTTTTATAGCTACAATCAGTCACCTTAGAAAAGGCTGATGAGACATTGAAAGAAGAGAATGTTTATAAAGAGTAGCATTAAATGTACAGCGGTGTTTCAAACAAGTGCAGATCTGAAGTTACTAGATGCTGTCTTAGTATCACTCCAAAGAAGTGGATGACTGCTAAAATCCTGATTTTTGAATGAAATTACCACAATATGAGAACACCACAGCCATTACTGCCTCAGTGAACACATAGTTAGCCATCAACCCAGCCACCTCACTTTGCTTATTTATCCTAATACACCTGAGTATATTATCACCATTTAAATCTGTACCCTTAATTTCTCATGTGAGATGGCTGCAATGAGTGCCTGTTCACAGGCAAGTCTCCTGTTTCCCATTGAATCATGATGCCCAATGCCAAACATGATCTTTGCAAAGCAGAAATTGCTTAAGCTGGGTAGGAAGAGTCTTTCACCTCCAACACTCATTTGTGTTGCCTGAGAGGGAAAGGCTGTGAAACTCTGTATCTCTTATTGGAAAAGAGAGCTGGCATTCTTCTCAGAATTCATCTTGCTGTCTTTAGGAGGTGGCATGCATGGTTCTGTCCACTGTCCCAGAGCTGTCTGCAGGCTCTGCGGTGGGGCGGGCGCGTCAGGCGGGGAGCCGGGGCTCGATCTTCAGGGACAGCTCGTACAAGGTGTCCTCATCCATGATCAGGGTCTTGTCCAGCAGGTAGTGAGTGACCTGGGACAGGAAACACAGATGGACAGACTGCATGGAACTGCCATAGCAATCGCCCTTTCAGCACATTCGGGATCTTGAGATCCCCTCGTGTTGTTTTCTTGAGAAACCAAACAGCTCCTTGGAATACTGCTGGCATAAAGACACAGCTGCAACACTCCAGGAATTCATTAGGATTAACTCCTATCCTTTGCCAGGTTACCTCAACCCAAGCTGCTCTTCTGGAGTCTGAGATGAACCTTCTCTGAAGGCACAGACCAGCTGCACTCACAGTTGCATCACTCCCAAGAACAACAAAGGGAAAAGGAATTGCAAGATGCCTCAGCAGGTGCTTGGGGCGTCTGCTGACCCTCAGTGCAGGGTGTCAGGGCAGGGAGAACACACCTCCCTCTGAGCCCCTCACACTCTCGTGGGCTGCAATCCCCAGGGACCTTCCAAAGGAGCAAAAGCCCTCTTTAGAAGGCATCAAACAAGGGTCTCACCGCCCCAAGGACCCGTCCGTGTGTCTGTCTGCCCTCTCCTCTCTGCGTGGGAGCAGAACACACCAATTTTAGCTTTCAGTGACAGCTGTACCTCCCAGGTAACTGCTGCCACAGCACTGATTTCAGTAGCAGACAGGAGCCTTACCTTCTGCTGGTGCTCAATGCGGTAGGAGGTCTGCTGGAACTGCCGTATTTCCCTGATAATATGTGAGATCTTTCAAAAGAACACAGGCATGTAAGTGCAACCACAGTTTCACTCCAGATAAGCCACACAAAGCAAGAATTTTGCACCAAAGTATTCCATTTAGCTTGGGAGGATGGAAGGGAAGGGTAGAGGTCATCTCCCAACAGCTCCCAAGGACTTCACTTTCCCAAACATTTATTCCTCAGAGTGAACCATCCTGGCTCTCCCCTCCATAATGAAACCCCCCTGTTCTCTGCCCCGAGTGACTGCTGCACAGTGTAGCCCTAAGACGGGCATTAAGCTGAGAGGAGAGGAGAAATTTCCATGCCTCCCTCTGAGGAGCTGTTACAAAACAGCATTACATGGCAGTGGGAGAAACATCAACTTGAAAGTGCTTTTCAGATAGACCAGAGCACACTTTGAAAAGAACATTGTGATTACTGCTTCCTGCTGAATCACTGCATTCCTGTCATTCTAGTTATTTAGAAAAGCTTTTTGTTGCTCCTTCACGAGCTTCAGGCAGCTGCTTTTGCTGTCATTTCTCAGAAAGGAAACTGGGGACCAATTCAGCCTGTGAAAATACCCAGCCTGCCAGAAGGTGGAGATAGAAGACTGCGCCGAGGAATTGCTGTCCAAGCCTGCCTCTCTTGCGCAACACCAAAACACCTCATCCAAAGTTTCATTCAGAGGAGTTACAATTAAATCAATAATTAACTCATGCAACGGAACACCTGTTGGTGAAGCATGTAAGAAACTGAAAATTACCATTCTCATTTTGGAAAAATTGACAAGGCCTTCCTCAGTGAAGTTGGGTGTTCCTTCCTCAATAAATGCCAGGTCAGTCAGGTACATGCCAAGGTAGGGAACAGCAGGTGGGTTACAGCTGTAAATCAACAAATCAGATTATTTTCCTGTAGCTACATTTTCAAGTGCATTTTTTCCTAACTCACACAAACTCTTTAATACTTTGCCCACTTCTAATTAATGGGTTGCATTCTTTTCCAGGACAAACAGCTCCTCTGCCTCTGCTTGAGTTGTGTTTGCTCTGCCTGTGACAAATCAAATGCATTCTGCCCAATATCTAATATTAATGGCAATTTTTAAATAGACCATTAATTATTCTGGCTGTTCAGTTGGCAGCTTCTCTCAAGATCACTTGAAGTAGTTGTGCCACTCGATTCTGAAAAGCCTGCTTCCAATTACAAAACTCAGAAAAATCCTGGTTTTTTATACAGCTGGAATCAGTACATAAATTGTACAACACTTGACATGGAATATCCTGGATACCAAAATTACAGAATGTCAAATGCAATCCAGCAAATCAGTTAAAGAAAACAATATTCAAGGACTGCTGCACAAAAGAAGCAGGCTGTTTTCCAGCAGGCTGGGAGGCCACAGCAGAAGAAATATCCCTGTGCCTTTGTCCTGTCCCTATGTTCCTCCCATAATATATTGTCAGAAACATAATGTGACCTGACACAGGCTTAGTCCCAAGCCCTAAACTTCTTAACTAGAACAATCCTGTTTTCCATAAAAACTTTAATTTATAAAGCTGACTTTACACTTATTGAAAAAGTTTATCAGTGTACATAAAACCCCAACAGGGAACATTCACACAGAAAAATAGCTTAATTTGTTTCAGTAATTCTCTAGAGCTGCTCTGTTTATCCGTCAGGGGTATTAAATCACAGCATATTCAGCAAAACAATAATACCAAATAGAACCAACCTAGATTTTAGAAGGTTATTAGGAGAGAAATACATTAATTATTACAGCTTAATCAGATGCAATTAATCTTTAACATGAACTATCCACTTCTCATAACAAAACACAGTTGTATACTGTAGGGAGGCATACTTTTTGAGCATTTCTCTCAGGTTTTTAAATCTTCCTTCAGATGACACAGTCTTCTGAAGCTTGTCCATGAGAGCTTTCGTCTAGAAAGAAAATGCATTACAAATGTCATTGCTGGTGCATGTAAATGACTGGAATTAGACTGTAGCAAAGGTGTAATTCACTTATCATCCCCACCCCATTCTCAGGAGTAATGCAACAGGCATTAGGAATTGAGCTTTACTGCAGTTCCTCCTGTCTTTCTGAAAATGAAGATTAGGCAGCTTTAAAGATTTTCCTATGAGTGATACACAGAATCTGTATTTATGCTAGTATTATTACTCTGCAAATGGAGGAAAACCCACAGGTTTGTTAAATTAATGGTCAGGAATTCAGTTTGCCGTGCACACAAGAATATAACAGATCCTACATGTTGCTGAGGATCCTCAGCTGCATTTACTGAAGTTGGTGACAACGAGGGCTGTTCCTTGCCTTGGAGCTTGCATTGAGCTGATCTTGCCTCCAAGTTCCAGGTAAAAGCTAACTATGTAAAAGAGAATATATTCATGTCTTACACACATCACTTTCAGTGGCCATCATCAGACCCTGGTTCCTTCTTAAATGAAATAAATTTGATTTTCATCCTGGTTTTGCTACTGACTTGAGACTTGAGTGTAGAGAATGATGAGAAATTCATCATATTTGAAACTGAATTTCCAATTAAGAGAGAGCTGCAGGCAGACAGAGTCACTTTCTTCTAAGTAGCAGGCTGATGAAAAACCCAGATTGCATTCCCAATAGGTGCCACAGGACTGTGCCACAACATCAATCTGCTGTGGGTTTGGCTTTTTCTTTTTTTAACTGAAAAGTTTAAAAATCAAAATAATTCTATCCATAACACGTTTTGGAGGTAAACTCACTTATAACAGTTTGTATTTAAAGGATTTTTAACAGATTTTTGAATCAAAGAACATAGCAGCAGCCATGAAGCAGCTGAGAAAAAGCTGACTGGAGAAGGTGGTACAGTCAGAATGTATTTTAATTGCATTTCTCTGAACCATTTAGAACACAGAACAGAAAAGACTGGATCATCTTCATCCTGACAGGCCTTTTTTTCATCTGTGTGTCTTTCTTTTGAGGCTGGCAGTCATTCTCACAGCTTTTGCTGACATTCTCAGCAGCCAGCTAAGGGTTAAAGAGAGGTGTTCACTGCACGTGGACTTGAGCTCCTAAATGAGAAAGAAGACTCTTTACCAACCATCTCCAACTGGGTAGAAAAAACTCATGAATTTGAGAGGTTCTGACATTTTTCAGGCTTCTTTCAGGCTTCCTGCCCAGGCAGTTCCTATTTTAGGCACCTGGCCAGACTTAAACCATAGCTTGTAACCACCTAGATGTGTCTATTAGAAAATGCCTATATTTAGTTTACTTGAATATTTCAGCACTTCAGGCACAGTAAGTCTTTGACACCTGCCAATTAGGTTGAAAACAGTTTATTCCTACAGATAAAAAAATTAACTACAAAAGACCTGGACAGGAGATGCCAGTTCCACGTGGTGGAAGAGCAGAAACATTTACAGGAGGGATCCCGCCTCAAGCCCTGGACACGGTGACGGATGGAATCCGGTCCCCCGCCCGTGGGCGTGTCCTGCTCACCTGTTTGGACACCTTTGCCCAGGTTTTCTTGAGGCGGTAGATGGCACTCCTGTTGAGGGCCGAGGTGATCTCCAGCACGCCGTTGTAGTTGTGCAGGCAGCGGCAGATGTCGGCCACCGCCACCCACTTCTCGATGGCGCTGGCCCGCGAGGGGACATCGGCGTAGCTCATGATCTGCGAGGCCACCAGGTTGCTCATCTGGCCACGGGGAGAGGCAGGGACTCAGGGAAGCGAAGCACAATCCCTTCTAACATGTCACTAATTAATGGACAAGGCAGAAAAACCCCCAACCAGCGCAGGACAGAAATGATGGCTCTTGATAAACCCAGGGAACACTGAAAACAGAGCTTGAGGCAGGTGAGGGATGGTGACAGCTAAGAAGGGTTGGGGATGCAATGGGAAGGTCTCCAAGCCCTCAGTGATAAACTGATGATAAAGCCATCAGAGACTTCCTGATTGGGAAGTCTCTCAGTACAAATCAAGGAAAATAATAGAGAGCAAAGACATGTTTAGGGATACGAAGGACATTCATTACACACAATTGGTGTTATATTTCTCTGGAGAAAATGCAGTTTCTTCAGTAGGCTGGAAAGCACTGTGCTACAGTTTAAAATGCTCTTCTCTTAAATTGCCACTGAAATGCTGAGTACCACTTATTGGAAATGAGAATCTTCATCTGCTTTGATTTAAATGGTTAATCACGAAAGGGCTGCAACATTCAGTCAGTACTAGATAACACATTACATCACATTGCAACAAAACCCAGTATTTTTGTTCCAGAGGTCAGAGACAGTCCATGGGGTTTCTAGAAAGCAAATCTGTATTTGAGAGTACTTACATCATTAAAATGTTGACTCGTTTTCATAATATAGGGTGTTCTCTCATTTTTATCCACTTTCATCCAGCCCTGCCCAAGGAACTCTCTAGACATTGATGAGAGAGAAAAAAGCCAACAAACTCTTCATAAACACAGCACAGAGTCTGTCTGTAACCGCAGCCTAAGCAGATTTCAAGGATACCTCATTTTCCTAGAAGCTAATAACACAGCTTTACACTAATTCCAGCATCTCACTATACCATTTTTAATGCTGTCTGAAAAAGTAAATATTGTAAAGAAGATTTATTTTTCTCTTAATCCCCTCTCCCCATCACTCCATGCTAATTTCCCGCGGTGTGGCCCTATTTACACCACGTTATCCTGTTACGGGCGACACCCTCCAGCCGGGAGCTGCGTGCGGGGCGCGGCGGCCCCGGGGGACACTCACTCGTAGGGGATGCTGCGGAACACGACGTGGTCCAGCAGAGTGATCTGCTCGGCCAGCTCCATGGCCGACAGCGTCTCGAAGCACTCGGGCTTGGGGCAGTCTGGCTGCAAAAGCGAGGAGAACACTGAGGGGTCTCTGGGTGCCACAGGGCATGAGCAGCTGCCTGGCAACCTTCAACATGGGGTTGTAATTGACTTCGGGACAAGGAGGAATAAGAATTAATAACGACTGCAAACGACACAAACACCAGGCTGGAAACTCGCAGAGGTGCAGGCATGCACCAGCTCAGGAGTAGGAATGTGGGTTAATTAAACTCTGCACTTATCATTTCATATATATTAATATCTTTCTCTTTTTTAAAATCTTGAGATTTATGTCCAAATAATAAAGTTTTGACAAGTTAATCTTTGATATGGTGTTCAAATTCTTACAATCTCTAAACTGAAGTGGACATTTTTGGTATAAAAGACAGCGTATCTGCCCAGAAATACTTAACATGTTGCAGATTATTGACGCAAACTCACAACATTTCTATAGGACTATTGATTTTTAACTCTCAAGATGAACTTACCATCTGAATTATATCCTCTATTTTCAAATGGTTATCATCTTGATCATCCTGAGAAAGAGTCCTGAAAAATAAAATAGCAAAAGATCCTACATAAATAAAATTGTCGATGGTTATGGGAAAACCTTATCATAGATCAGCAAAATGGTTTATCTCAAATAAATCCTAAGACTGCAATTGAGGAGATAAAGAAAAAAAATCTGTTACTTAAAAGCTCATGTCTTTCTTTAAGTAAAAGGTGTAAAAACTGTTACAACATCAGAGACATGTAAGGTAAAATACTTCCATGGAGGTTTAATATTTCCCAGCCAATGAATCCTGGAAATTGTCCCGTTCAGTATCCCACACTGAGCTCAGAGTGTGGAAATGGACAGCAAACTGCAGCTTTTACTTGTAGCAAGGACATGACTTCCTTTCAGTAATAAAAGTGTTAATAAGTGTTTCCAATTCTGCTACAGAAAACCTATGACTATTATGGTTATTTCAGAGTAATGGGTCAAAAATTAACCAGGCAAAAGTAAGTATTGATTGAACACCATGTACCACGATGTAGCATATTGGCACACCAATTACAAGATCTTACCCCTTCATTTGGAAAATACAGACTCAAAGAAACTTTGAAAACACTGGATTTATGTAACACAGGAGTGAGAAGATTTAGGGAGAAGTAGCCTAAATCAGAATGTAAAAGGCTGTCTAAAAGGACACAACGATGTGCCCAGAAGTGGCTGGTCCCCCTCAGGGGAGGTTTACTTTAACATTGGGATGAAAGTGCAGGTACAGGGGGGCTCTGGGTCAGGCTCTCTGCAGGGGGTTCTGCTCAGCTCAGTTCCCCAGGACAGCTCAGGCGACCCTTCCCAAAGTCCTGCTGGTGATTTCAAAGGACACCCACAGCAACAGGTCCCTGCAGTTCCCTGCCCGAGCACCCTGTAGGGCAGACTCTGCACACACCAGGGAAAGGGATAAGGGGAAAGCATCACTTTGCCTGGAGACCTCAGCTCTGCTGCGAGACACGAGTTTGGACCAGGTGGGTGTGCAGGAAGCTTTCATGCCCAGCACACCAGGTTCTTCTGCTGGGGGCTGCTGCTGCTTCCTCTTGGTTTGCCAAACTGAGGGCTAGGCTAAAATCAAATGCAGATACACACAGACAGGATCTCAGAAACCTCCTTCCCTTCATTTGCAGCCTTCCACTCCCACACAAAACACCTTTCTTTTTAATTCTTGGGGGCTCGAAACACTTTGTGTCTGACAGGCAAGGTGTGTTTACCTCTCCAGGAGAACCCTAAGCTTCTTGGCCAGATAATAACGGAGTGCAGCCTCAGTCCCTGTAAATAGCCTGGCAATCTGTCCTGTGAGCAGCTTATTTTGTGCTGTTCCTCATGCCTGGGTGCCTCAGGAAGGTGTTCATCCTGTGACAAGAGCCTCCAGCAATGAAAACCACACAGGCCCCGTCCCTCTGCCCCAGGCATTCTCATCATTCTTGTAAAACCCATCATCTGAGTTACTGAAAAATAACTTTATGTTGAATCAGGTTCTCACCTTTGATATAGAAATCACTGTATTTGCTTAATATGAAATAAAATATGAATCATGGGATTCTTAAATGATTGAAAAAAATTACCTTTCCCCCATCTTTGCCCCCTGATACTCTCTACCATGACATCCCATGTTTTATGTAGACTTTAAATCCCTAATTCTAAACAGATGCTTTTTCTCTAGCACAGTGATCTCATGAAAGAAACCAAACCCAACTTTTCTTTTACCCCTACATATTCTACAATGAAGTGTGCAGAGGACAGATCTCTAGACTGGATAATGGTATTTTTTTCAATAGCATCAGTAGCACATTCCACTTCAGTCTGTGCTGTTGTCACCTTTGGGACACCCAGGTCCAGCAGAGGACCGGGGACACTCACTGGGCTGACCAGCCCTGCTTGGACAGCTCCCACTGGACTCCCTGGAGAGCTCCTGCGAGCTGGGAAGAAGCAGATCCTTGTGAAAAGAGTAATGAGAGAAAGCAAACACACAGAGTGGCTCTCCTGGGCAGTGTCACCCTCAGGGAGGATTCAAGGGGGTGACACCTCCAAGCACCTTCAGAAATGAAAAAAATATAACAGAATTATCTTTATAATTCTTAGAATCACCAAGATTCTCTCTCTCTCTCTCTCTCTCTTTCACTATTCATCATGCTTGACCAGCCCAAATATTAAAATAATTTTCTACTTGAAAATATTAACATGTGTCTTCTCCTTCCTTTGTGGTACATAAAGCATACAAAAATATTTAAAAGCTAGTGCAAGACAGGGAGCCTGAAATGTGTTGTTTGGTGAGATCATACAAGGCAGAAAAATTGTTCATCCATCACATTTGACATCTGCATATCCCTGGATTTCATCTATGTTTAGTCTGAATAAGAGCTGTTTCTTGAAGCAACCTTTTTTCACTCCCTGTAGGATTATTTATCAAATTTATTCACTACTTTTCAGTCTGAATTTATACCTTCCTGCTTCATTATCAATTTAATTTTATCTAGATTCCAGGGGTTAGTGAATAAGGCTGATAAAATTCAAGTAAACTTACTTTGATAGGTTTGCCTAGCCTTCAGAACAGATACTGAATTTAAAAAAAGCTTTTTTACCCTGAAGAGAAACCCTGTCAGTCCACACAACAGAAATCCCATCATGCAAGAAATACCAGCTGCTTTGTTTGATGACTCAAGGCATGAAGCAGCTCAGCATCTCCCATCAACATTTTCCTTGTCATTCATATTCTAAACAGAACTTCCCCAGAACTGACCATGATGTATCTTTGGAACATAAACGGACCTTTCCTGCTCCTCTGATCTCTGCTGACAAGGGGATGGATTTTCCAAGGAATGTCTATGCACATACATGGGCATCCATGCAAAGGCTGGGGCAGTTTATAAAAAGACATATTTTTAACCAATACCCTTCAAGGAGACATAAAAAATACCAATGTTAAGCCTCCGAAAGCATGAATTTTCTTTCATGAGTGTTTAAAATTGAATTTTTTACAAGAAGTGCTTGTCCTAAGCCCATTCTGCATTTGTCAACCTTTCAGACTCAAGAGTACACTACAAAAACTGAGATGTAGGGAAGCCAAGGCCCACAGTGACAGCTGACAGGCATCCCAGAATTCTTACAGAATACATGTTTTAGATAAAATGCCTGCAGCAAGCACCTCTGCAGAACAACAAAAAAGCCTATTTTATAGCACTCACTTAGCAAGTGGATGAGTGACTATTTTTATGAAGGGCACATCAACTGGATTACTCCTTCCCATTTTCAACCTGTCCCAGAGAAACATTTTGAATGAAAGTTTCATCAAAACTTCTAGTTATGACAGATCTGTGCTTTCTTATGAAAAGCATGCTGTCAGAAATCTTCAAACAAATTGGTTTCTACCAACAGCAAAAAAAGCCCTTCCTTGCAGGTAATTCATATTTCCCCTCTAAGCAGTATTAGACAAAAGGCCTCAATTCAGAAGAAAACTAGAAAGATAACATCTCTCCAAGGAGCAGGGCATAGGCTGAGCACCTTTTCTCCAAGCCAGACACTGAACAGGAACCAAGAGAGGAACACAAAGCCTGGGAGCACCTCTGCACATTCTGCAAGAATGCCTTTAGGACATCTGGGGGGATTCACAAGAAGTCCCTGCCTGTGCTCTGTCACTGTCCCTGGAGGAAGAGCCAGGATGCCTAAATTCAGAGAATTTTGGTGGATAGGATCTCCTCCATGGCAGGGAGCGACTGTGGCAGGAGTGCTGCATTGCCTGACTGCACTTTGTTTTGTGGTTTGGTGCTTCAGGTAAACCCATGGTCCCACCAGAGGGTTCTTTAGTAATGCAAACCCTTTATAACGCCTGTCAGAGCCTACAGATGGCTGAAGGAACTCAGGAAATAATTTTTGCATTGCAGGCCCTCTCTCAACACTCAGAACATTGACTGTAACCTGACACGACAGAGAATCCCCACTGTGATGCAGAAAAGGCAAAGATGCTGGGCGGGGGTGGACTCTGCAGGACATGGATCCTCCTCAGGGTGGCTCAGTGGAACCTTGGCCCGAGGCTGAGCAGCTCTGGGTCAGCAGGAACGTGGTTCCCCCTTCAGTAAACAGCGATCTCTGGAGACAAGAAACAGCCAGAGCTCTCCCAGGCTGGGGCAGAGCAGGTTCAGCACTTGGCCTGACCTACTGAACCAGCCACGGCAGCACAGAACAAACCCCGTGCCATCACATCCTCCTCTTGCACCAGATGCAGCACCTCTGTTTTTAGTAGAAACGTAGAAAAAGCTTTTTTCCCTCTGGCACTGGAAACCTGTCTGCCCTCTGGGTTTGTGCAGTTGCGCTGTCAGACAGGACGCAGGCAGGTCAATGTCATCTCTCCCGACTCGGTTTCTCATCCTCCACAAAATCAGTTCCAGAACTGTACAAGGATGTTTTCAACCTGCCAGAACAACTAAACCCCCTGACAGAAACTACTCCCCCATTCTATAGTCTGAATATTGCAAAGTTAAGTTGTCAAAGAGCAGCTAGTTCTGCCTCTGAACCCACCACCATACTGAGGAGCTGGAGGAGCAGAGGGACCCCCGGGTGCCCCAGGAACAGAGATGGAGCCAGGACTGAGTGCTCACAGTCTCCACTGGAGAGCAGGTCCCTACTTAGACCAGGAAGCCCATCAGGGCTTTTTAAAGCTTACAAATATTTCTGTTTTAATAATGTGGAATAAAACTTGAGGACTGTGGAAAGATAAAGGAACGAGCACTCCTGTATCACTGTCACAGGTAAAGTTAGACACAAACAACAGCAGATTACTCCTTATATCCTGTAATTCCCTTTACTCAGTTGACCATATAGCCTTGCTGAGAGCCTGTGTCTCCAGCAGTAATTACAGTGCTTTGTTAAACTCTGGAAATCACTCTTAATTACCAGACATTTCCCTGAGGTGAACACCTCCCCCTTCCAGTGAAAGGGTGAGAAATTGTATTGAAATTTAATTCACATTGAAGTAGGATTGAAATATTTCACATCAAGTTGTCCAGCATCCATGTACATATAGAATCGCTGCCAGTCTTGAAAAGCAATAAAGGAGGTTTTGGCCAAAGCTAAAAGAAAAAGCTTTTTTTCCTTTGCAAAACAAATAGAGCATGAAATTTCAGAGAATGGTCAAAAATTCAGTCTGAATTTTTCAAAAATTCAGAAAAAAATGAACTATCTGATGAACTGTATTCACTGGTGTATCAGACAGTGTGCCCAGGTACAAACATCAGCTCTAGGAGGGAAGAGAGCACAAACAATAACAACCATTTCCTAGAACAGCAGTAAAAGGATACAAACACAGACAATTCATAGTCTACACATAAATACAAAGGTCCATTTCTCGATACAACTGCTAGTGGAAATTGGCTATTTTGAAACTGGGTACAGGAAATTTTTGACCAGCTTGTATGGTAAATGCCTATAAATCCATCGCTGTACTCTGCCAGGAACAGCCAACCCAGGCTGGTTTGCAAACATTTTCTTGAGAAGCTGAAAGTTTTAAGGTAATTTTTCCCACTGTGAGTAGAACCTTTGCTGTCACACATATTATCAAAACCCACATCACCCTCATCCTTCTTGCTCTTTTGACTTGCTGATTCCTCCAAAGAAACACACAAAACAAACTTAGTATTTTTACTTCAAATAAAAGCACATACAGTATTATTAAAAGGAGGACTGTTTTTAGTTATGTGAAAAGAAAGGTGCTTTTAATAAGAACTTATCTGTGTTTCTTATCTTTTGTTTGATATTTGTCCTCACAAGTGAACAACTTTTCAGCCATTTTTTTTCACATATCTGTTGGGAAATCTGTCAAATGATGTTAGAAAATGCAGGCAAGTGCTACTGCACCCTTATCAGCTTACCTGCAGAATACTTACTGAAATGTTAACCAAGCACTCCACAGATTTATCTGCTTTCATGATGTTCTATTTTAATCACTCTTCAGTCTTTAAATGTTTCAACTAATTCATTTAATCACTGCTTAATCTTAAAATTTTTACTGCTCCTCAGTAATGTAGAATGATTTACATGAAAATCAGTGGCTATGAAATATTCACACTTTGTAGACAGTTGTTTTCACTCATACTTGAAGGCTGAACTCTGTCAGCTGTTCTGCAGCAAAGTTTTCCAATACAGGTATTTTTATGAATGAAACTTAAAACAGGCTCTGTTTTATGGCTCATAAAACATATAGCAATCCTTCAAAATTAAATATTCCGGAAGAAAACCCAGCCCTGTGAATTCTACAATACCCAGACTCCCAGCTATCTCACCCTGTGCTGCAGTTAACATGTGAAATAATTAGAAATGCATTTACCTCAGTATGTTTGCAGTAGCTTTCCTCTCTTGTGGCAGAAGGTCAGGGTCTCTCAAAACTTCCTCCAGCAAATTTAACACATTCATTTTCAGCTCGTTGTTCAGCTCAAAATCCTAAAAATGAAAAAAGTTTTACTTCCTTTACTCTTAACAGTATTGATCAAACAACTGAAAGGGTTTGCCTTTTTTTTTCCAATTAGATTTTTTTTTTCCACTATGTGTGAAAATATTTAGAGAAAGCTACAGTAGTGAACTGACCACAAAAGTAGGATCACCCAAAGGCTGTAATTTTTCTCCTTTCTGACCTTTGTCTTATGTGTGGAGATGGGCTGATCAGTTAACCTTTCTTTTCTGAATTATCACCTGCATCTGACCACGACCCACAGCATCCTCTCTTCTCCTCTGCGTTTTCCTGGCACCACTGCCCAGCAAGGCAGGACACTGGGCTTCCTCTCACTGCTCTGCGTTTCTCTGTTCATCTGCCTCCCACTCTGCTGCTTCGTATCTCGTACCCACTCTGTTGGAAAGGTCTGCTTTTTGTGGGATACTCAAACGAGTAAGTTCTAAACTGAACGAGCTGGCCCTGCACTGAACAGCTTCAGGGTTTTAATTACCTCTGGCGCAGACTGATAACTGACACAAGACTGTGATTCAGGGACATGCAACAGCCATTTATGGTGACCTCTGAATTTGGAAAAATCTTGAGACCAGAGTATTAGACATTCACAAAATATGGAATGTACAAGCTTTAAGGTGAGAAGATACAGGCAAGACTTGGGGTACAGCCCAAAAATTCTTGTATTCAGCTCAAAGATAGCATTTTCATAGGAAAACGAAACCCAAACCCTTCAGCTTCCTGGTGCATCACAGATCTCTCCTGATAACCCACAGCTACGTGCAAGCAGGACCATGCGTGCGCAGAGCTCCCTCTTGTTTCCATGGGAACAGCAGGCACCAAGTTACTGAAAATGGGGAATACTTGGCATCTTGGCACAGGAGCATTGTGTTTCATTTCCAAAGAACCCCTCAGCCCTTCCCGTGGTGAGGGGCTCTGGAGGTGTGTGCCTCCAGGAGCAGCAGAGCCAGCCGCGGTGGGCACACCCACGGGAGGCTGCGGGGGCATCAGAGCACTGCCACAGCCACAGAGGTCGGTGCAGCCCCACTGGGAATGGGAGGGAACAGCTCAGACCAGGAGGGGAATGGGTGCTGGTGACAGGAGCATTTGTGAGAGGGGTTACTGCTCCCGTGTCAGCACTCAGAAATCACCTGCCCTGGGCATCTCCCTCCTGTTACAGCATCCCCTCTTCACTCTTCAAAAGTGTCCTCATCTGGGCCTCAGCTAATTAATAGTCTGGAACCAATTAATATCTGTGTTTGATTTTTTTGGAATGTTTACCCATATTTGAGGGTGTTGAAGAAAAGTTAGCTGGAACATTAAGCTTTGGATGGGGTATCAAATATTCAGCTCAAAGCCAAGCAAAAATTATTTCTGGGCACTGCACTGTGTTTGTTTTCTAAAATACATTTTGTATAGCCATGCTCTGAAATGCCTCCCCTAGGAGCTGTTTCAGCCTGTTTGCAAGAAAAGACATAAGAATCTTTTCATATATTTAGGGTATGGAAATGGAACTAATTACTGAATACATAAGAATGTAACAACTACAGGACAGTACTGTTCACTGCAGTGAGTTCGAGAAGAAAATATTGCGAAATATAAAACTATCAAAATTTAGTTAAAGAAGAAACCTTGAGTCTGCACAAGCCCAAGGGACCACTGTAATTAACGTCAGTCCTTGTCCTGTAGCTCAGTGGCAGACACTGTATAAAAGAGGATGGGTATCTCTGTAACCTGGGCTACAAAAACATCCCAAATGAGCAGAAGAGGTGTCCAGGAGGTGACACATCCATCAGCCTCATTCAGCATTGCTGGGTAAAATCCTCAGGCAGAACACATCACTGCGGTCATGATTTTATTTCCAAGCACAGCTTTCAAACCACAACTGGTTGATTCTTTTAATTACAAAGTATTTTCTCTCAAGGTATCTTCCTTTGTTGAAACCAAACTCTAGAATTTTAAAAGTTCTTTCATTTTCAAATAGGATGGGGAAGCCTCACCCATAATTATCAGATCCAGCCAAACCAAAGCATTTCCAGTTTTTGCATACTTACATGCTAGTTCTTATAATAATAAGAATTAATACATTGGTCATTATCAGTAAAACTTGTTTTACTGAGTAATCCCCACAAGATAGCAGTGCTGGAATTGCTGGAGAGACTCAAATTTATGGGTTTCTTTTTTAAAGCAACGGCATCTATTTCTTGTAGTGTGATAAGCAAAAAAAAAAACCTATGAAAAAAGTTGAGAATCAGAAGAAAACTTAACTAATCTCTTTTCCTAGTGAAGGTCATTATCTGAGTGGTACTGAGATTCCAGCGTGATGACCAATATATTAAAAAATCAGGGAAATAACAATATTGCATTTAAACATGTACATGTACTTTTGTGGAGAAAGGTTAACATAAGAATGATACAAATGCCAAAATACTTAGCAACCAATTCTAAGTATAATTTTAAAGTAACTAAATAACTCTAAATATATGCAGTTTATAGCTATGTGTATTACAGGTGTCATAGATGAATATTTATCTGTTTATATTATAGAATGCTTAGATCCACAGGTGGCTATTTACAGCTCTAGATACATGTGTTGGTCAGACAGGAGTTACTCAGTTTTCCAGCAGGAACATTTCAATCTGACAGTGGTTTAATTCTTCATGAGAGGGTCACATACCTCTAATATATTTTAGAGTCTACAGAGCCTGATGAAGTGTGGGGTATTACTCAGATTCAGAATCACTGGCCAGAAGAAAAGAGAGTGCATCAGAGGCAACAGAAAGCAAAGGAAAAAAAACTTAAACTGTGCCTTTTTAAACTAGAAACAGCAGACCTAGTGTCGGTGGTTTACACAGAGAATGTATTTTCAAGATTTGACATGAGCTCAGTGAAACTGCAGAAGTGTTTCCTCTCCCCTTTCTTTAAATGTTCCTCAGTGAGAGGAAACATTCTGCATCTGAAAAATGTGGTGAACAATGAATAATCTAGACAAGTAAAATCGAGCTAAAACATGGGGACCTGATTTATGTTTGAGTAGGCCAGTGAGGACTACAAAAGGACAGGAGGGAGGGAAGAAAGAGGCAGGAGGAGAGAGAGATCTGCTTGAAGACTGTTTGTGAGGAATCTGGAATATTTTAAGTAGATGGGGATTGTCTTAAAACGTTAATGTACTTGTTCACATGCTAAAAAGAAAACAGGCAATTATTTCAGCAGCGGCAGATGAGTGAGCCTTAATCTCATGCACAGCAGATCAAACACTATCAGAATTAAGTGAAGTTACTCCACTGCTGCAGTCCTCTACTACGGTATTCAATTTTTAAGCAAAAAACCACACTTCACCTACCACACACAATTGTGTTGAGCAAAATCTGTACAAATTCGTATGCAACAAAAACATTGACAGGAGTGGAAGGCAGAGATAAATGAAATTATAACCAGCTTTCAGGAAAACCCATCCCTGAGCTTGAAATAAGTGCGGTTTCCTTCAAGAAACAAGCAAATGACAACAGCATTGTCTTCCAGGGAGCTTCAAGCGCAGAGCTGGGTGGTTTGTGAGGGACGGCCGCCCAGAATCAGTGTCCGCTGTCAGTGCTGCGGGGCTCCCTCAGCCACGCCGGCAGCACGAGCAGCAGCTGCCGGCACAGAGCCGAGCGACACGGGCCGAGCCCGGGGGACAGCGCCGGGCCCCGGCGGGG